>JARBWK010000002.1:87208732-87479771 GCA_030556195.1 Anolis apletophallus | reverse complement strand
CTCCTGCTTTGATCCCGCACTACCCATCTCTCTAGCCAAAGATCAAAGATCACTTCAGTGCTCTCCCCAACCCCAATGTGTGTTCCCTGAGTGTGAGTGCTTGAAAAATCTATACTTGCCGATTCTAGCAGACCTCGGACGTCTCCCTCGTCACCTCTCGATTTGCGCCGGATTACTCGCTAGGTGCCACGGACTTCCGCCACCCCCGACTTTCTCTGCGCACTTTCAGCAACCGGATTGCTCGCTAGGCACCTGGAAAGGTACCCCCGGTATCTGCTGGCCGGATCTCTCAAGAGGTGGCTTTCACAAGCTGCCTCCCTCCGGGCTTTCTGAGTTCTCTGGGTTCACCGGCAGTCGCGTCAGTTGCGGTCTCTCGTGTCAGCAGGCGTTGGTTTGGGACGAGCCAGGCAAGCCGGTCTTGTGTGTGTGCCAGGCGCCTGTCTCAGCTCTCCTGGTTCGCCTCACCTCCCCGCTCGGGAGCGAGATCCGTCTAGACAACTAGATTGCGTCGTCCTCACCACAGACCCGTCTAATTAGCCTTTTGGAATCACGTCGGGGTCGCCAAAGAGATGAAGCAGCAAATTGGGGGAGTTATGGAACTCCGGGTGGCAAGTTGACTTCTTACCAAACAGGCGCGTAGACGTGCGGGCAGCAGGGATGAGGAATCACGCAACAACTTCACTGCTCATGTGAAATCAAAGAGATTTATTGATAACACCAGCTGGTGGGGTTGCCAGCAGAACATGCTGCTATCAGGGGCAAACAGCCCCAATCAATCTTTTTTTTTAATTTATTTTTATTTATTTTTTAAAAAGAGTTTTTATTGACAGTTACACAAATACAACATTAATTGACAACAAGAAGAAAACATATTAAAAAAGGGAAAGATGGGGATGTGAAAAGGGAAAAGGGCTGGGGAAGGAAAGAAAACAGAAGGACACCTGGTCTCTCCATCCGGATTGTCCAGGTTCCATAAAAAGTTACAATACAATACAAAATACGACAAGAGAAAACAGTTGTTGACTTTCACATCTCCATAATTTTCCAACTAAGTCATTATTGTGTTTTGCTTTGAGAGGGGTACCTCCTTAGAGATTTAGGCCCTTTAAATCCAAATTATAATTTTCTTTAATAAAGTTCACAAAGGGTTTCCAGGTTTCCACGAATGCAGTGCTGGATTTGTATCTTAACCAACAGGTAAGTTTGTCCATTTCAGCTATTTCAAATGTCTTAGAGATCCAGTCCTCTTCTTTAGGGGGTTCCGTAGATTTCCACAGCCTTGCGTAGGTAATACGAGCTGCAATAATAAGGTAAATTAGCAATTTGTCATTTGCTTTGTTCTGCCCTTGTCCCGTAATATTCAGTAGGTACAGTTCAGGTTTTTTAGTCCAGTTGCTTTTAAAGATTTTTAAAATGTTCTTATGTATCATATTTCAGAAGGAGCATGCAATTCTACATGTCCACCACTGGTGGAAGAACGTCCCCTTGTCTTTTTGGCATTTCCAGCATAGATCCTGATTATTCTTATTTATCTTCGCAAGTTGGTGGGGTGTGATATACCACCTATATATCATTTTGTATGTATTTTCTTTTAGACAATATGCATAATTATACCTTTGCTTTGCCGGGGATGCAAAGGCAGAGAGACTAGGGCAGGCTGCTTGGGTGGGAAAGGTGTCACACCATCGCTTTGCAAGGGAACAACATACCCGGGGAATCTAGTAAAATGCCGCCCCTCCATGTTTTCCTGAACAGACTGGGATTTGGAGGAGAAAAGGAAAGGGGAAAGGAAGAGAGATAAGGAAAGAGGAGAAGGGAAGGGAGAAAAACAGCAGGAAAAATGTCAGTTTAAACCAGTGTGGATGGATTCCTTTCCTTTCTCTCCCGCGTCAGTTTAAACCAGTGTGAATGGGATGGATCAGTGTCAGTTTAAACAAGAATGGATGGATTACTTTCCTTTCGCTCCCACATCAGTTTAAACCAGTGTGGATGGATTCCTTTCCTTTCCTTTCCCTCTCACGTCAGTCTTAAGCGAGAGAAGAGGTTTTAACCAGAGTGGATGGATTTCTTCTCTTTGCTTCCCCGCACTTTTTGGAGTAGAACAACTACTTTCAAAGTAAAGACCACCCAATGAAACAGGAAATAATGAAGCAGCAAATTGGGGGAGTTATGGAACTCCCGGTGGCAAGTTGACTTCTTACCAAACAGGCGCGTAGAGGTGCGGGCAGCAGGGATGAGGAATCACGCAACAACTTCACTGCTCATGTGAAATCAAAGAGATTTATTGATAACACCAGCTGGTGGGGTTGCCAGCAGAACACGCTGCTATCAGGGGCAAACGGCCCCAATCAATCTTAACATGAAGCTTTTATACCCCCATGGCGGCATCTCCAAAAGCCCGCCCTCCTTCATGGATTTTACACAAACATTATTGGCTGATGTTACATGGCATTACATTGATCCAATAAAACATTACATTTTCATTAGCATCACATCTCAAAACCCCACCTATGTATTAGAACAATGAACATTTCTAAGTTAGTTCTTTCTCACAGTCCAGTTATCAGTGCCTGGGACGCTTCTGTTCTCAAATAGCAACATTTCACTTTCTGCCTTTCCTTGCCAGCAACGGATGGGGCAGAATCCCTCTGTACATGCGCAGTTCTTCTCCCTTTGGCACTGATGTCACCAAATAGCACGTCCTGTACTGTTAGACCAATCTGAGTCTACGTTATCTCATGCTAGGCACGGGGTGTACTTTAACAAATCATAGCATAGATTAGAAACACCAATCACAGTGTATTATTCACGGAGCAAGTGCCTGCCTGATTCTTGGCACAGAAACCCACTTTTCCAAGCTCTACACGTGTGCAGCATCACTCTCTGACCTCTCTCCTCCACAGAAAGTACCAAAACTGCTTTAATAACACTTTGAAACCGTTAACAAAGGATTCGGAAGTCTCGGAAATTTTGAAATCCTTTGACCTTTTTTAAATGTGAAAATCGGAATTGACTTTAGATCCAAACCACCAGTGCCCCCTACATCCGAAACAAATTTTGAACCATTTTTTGTGTGGATCAAATAAGCCTAGTCAAAAGTATGCTGACAGCTACGAAAGCCTCTCCGTCATTTACTTTGCATAAGGGGCCTTATGTAAACTGAGTCCTCTCTCTTTTCACCTTTTCTATTCCACCCGTGAAAGCTCCTTGAGAAAAAATGCAATGGGCCCTGGATGTGTGACTAGCCACATATCGCTCACTCACCATAGATATGCAAATGCAGGTATTCCAAATCTAAAAATCTTCTGTTCCAAGCATTTTTGATATCATGGTTGGGCCAATTACAAAATGCTGATTTTGTTAGTCCATTGGGACTGAAATCATAACTCTTCTTTTGAACATTCTGTATAAGCAATGTACTGTGAAGGATAGTTTTGGGAGGCAACAAGATGCTCTTAAAATGCTCTTAAAAATTTTTCTACTTCTGTGTAAAAATGTATTAGTAATGTCCAGTATAGTGGGTATCCATGGGGGGGGAGGGTTGGTTCCAGGAACCCCCATGGATGTTTCTGTTATATACAGTGGTCTAAAAACATGGCACCTCTTATTTAAAATTTCAAAATCAAGGTATACTTTGTGGACTTTCTTTGGAACAGGGAAATTTTCAAGCCATGATTGGTTGAATCTGTGATAACAGAATCCATGGTAACATCATGCTAACTTTAAGCAGTTACTTTTAGAGATAACATTCCTGTCAGGATTGGGAAACCTGAGCTTGGATGAAGTCCAGGTTCCAAGCCTGTCATGAGGCAGCAGCGACCTTCACTTTAGCTTCAGGATGACCTTTGTCCCAGATTCATTCAGACTGTTGAGTCAGACTGGGAGTGATGCAACTTCCAGGTGTTTGAGAGGGAAGTGAGGTAACTCCTCCAAGCAAGGACATTGGACATTGGGACCGGTGACACTGACTTTGTGACCCCTGGGGTCATGCCCCTGTGGACTACTGGGATTGCTGATTCACTTGTGGCTGATGTAACCCTGCCCAGATGTTGCATGGGTAGGGGAGGGGCTATGGGGGTATAAAAGGTGTGTTTGGGTGGCGGGCCGGTGCTTTAGCTTCACATGTCTCGTACCTTCAATAAAATCGTGTTGGACCAAGAAAACATCTTCGTGTGATCCCTACCGTGCGTTGGAGAGTCGTTACAGAAGCTAAAGCCCCTTTTCAACTATCCCAGCAATGGAGAGGTTGGCTTGGAAGCAAGAAGCGTATTTGGATCAGTTTGTGGTAGATCCCGACGAAGTCCGGAGAGTTGAGGAGTGGGAATGGACCACTTTGGACCAGGTGGGAGTCCCGGATGCTTCCGGAGAGGCGATGGCGTCGGAGCGTGAAATCGCCCAGTAGGAAGAGGAGCGTAGGAGCGCTCAGCGGATCGAGGAGCGTAGGAGCGCTCAGCGGATCGGGGAGCGTAGGAGCGCTCAGCAGGCCGGGGAGCGTTGGAGCGTTCGTCTGGCAGAGGGGGTCAGGAGGACCTGACAGAAGGGGGTAGTGAGACCCCAGAACCTGAGTCACCATCTAGGCTGGATGTGTTGAGTTGCCAGATGGAAGCGGTGGTGCAGACGGTCAAACGGATGTCTCAGGTGATGTTCCAGAGAGATCAGAGAGAATCGATGTGGAAGGCCCCGGGAGGAGGAGACTTCACTTACCATGCGTGGATGGATGGTGGATCTTCAGTCGAGTGTCCTAGATCTCCTTTGGGAGTGAGGAACAGAGACAGAAGTCCAGTGAGCCCAGTCCCAGAGGCGAGGCGCATTAAGCAGCCAGTAGGGATGGGAAGAGGCATTTCCGGTCCGAGGGACTATCCAGGGAGAGGAGTAGTTTCCCAAGAGTTCGGTGGCCGCATGAAGAAGGAGCCGTTGCAGGTGGAGTTTGATGGCGCGGCTAGTAAAGTCGCCTTCTTCATCGCAGCGGTGCAAGACCACATGGAAGACTACGGTCATCTTTATCCCAGCGAAGGCAGCCAAGTGCGGGCCGTTGGAGCCGTGTTCAAGGGTCGGGCAGCTGAGTGGTATGTGCAGTGCCACGACCGGCGGGACCCTTGCTTGAGATCGGTGAGAGAGTTCCTGCGAGCAATCCGGAATCGGTTTCGGGATCCGCTGGAGCGGATCAAGGCGAAGGAGGCGTTGCGCTGTTTGTCCCAGGGATCCAAATCGGTGACGGAGTACGCCGAGGAGTTCATGGGACTAGCTGGAAAGGTGGCGGAATGGTCCCAATCCACTCTTTTGGAGCTGTTTAAGGATGGTCTACGGAAAGAGATCCTTGAGTGGTGCTTACACCGGATGATCCAGGAGATCTGGACGGATGGGTCCAGTTGGCTGGCAAGGTGGAAGGAATCCTTGCCCAAGTGCAGCGGCGTAGATTCCAGCCTATGAGGTCTCGTGGAGCTGGCCGTGGGGTGGTTCAGGATCGAGGCAGAGGTGGAGAGACTAAGCGAGGCAATGATGATCGATCCAGTAGTGGGAAGAAGCCTATGTTCGGAAGAGGACTTTGTTTTTCCTGCAATCAGCCTGGACATTTTGCTTCCCAATGCCGGCGAAAGTCAGGATTGGGCCCAGTGAAAGAGGCTGCAGCTAAAGCAGTCCTCATGGACAGAGATGAGAGTAAAAGCGTTGGGGTGAGAACTAATATCCAATGTACCCTGGGGATATATAAGGGGATAGAGTGATAGAAAGGAAAGCTTTGGTGGACTGTGGGTGCTCAGAGAATATGATGTCCCCCAAGTTAGTGAAGGAGTGGGGAGGTGAGACACAGCCATTAAAGACATCGGTTACTTTTACACAGTTGGATGGGTCATCTATAGAGGGAGGACCGTTCTCTGTGGGGACAAAAGGTTTAAAGGGGCGGGTAGGACCCTGGGAGGGGAATATTGATTTTATAATGGCCCCGATAAAAGGACATGAGGTGGTATTGGGTATGCCTTGGTTGGGACAGGTGAATCCTAAAATAGATTGGAAGGCGGGGACTGTGCAGTGTGCTCCTAATATGAAAGAAAGGGTTGAAAGCGAAGTGCAGGGAGTGCCAGTTGAGTATCAGGATTATGCAGACGTGTTCAACCCCAGATTAGCTCAAAACCTTCCCCCATTCGGAATGTGCAATGCAGCATAGAGGTTAAAGAAGGAGCTGTACTGCCTAAACCCAAAATTTATGCTATGACGGTTAAAGAGAAGTTGGCCTTAAGGGAACAAATAGATGATTATCTGAAAAAAGGGTT
Organism: Anolis apletophallus; assembly: GCA_030556195.1. Classification (NCBI taxonomy): domain Eukaryota; kingdom Metazoa; phylum Chordata; class Lepidosauria; order Squamata; family Anolidae; genus Anolis; species Anolis apletophallus. The sequence continues at coordinate 87,473,502 of JARBWK010000002.1, read as the reverse complement.
TATTAGAAGGTCTGAGTCCCCCATTGCCGCGCCAGTGTTGTTCCGGGAAAAGAAAGATGGGAAATTGAGATTGTGTATCGATTATAGGGGTTGAATGCTGTCAGTACTACCAATTGCTATCCTTTACCATTAATCAAGGATCTGTTAGGGCAGTTGGGAGGAGGTAAGGTTTTTTCCAAGCTGGATTTGATTGATGCCTTTCATATGGTGAGAGTGAAAAAAGTGATCAGTGGAAAACAGCTTTTTCTTGCCCCCTCGGGCTGTACGAATGGACCGTCATGCCATTCGGTTTAGCAGGCTCTCCAGGTATTTTTATGCAGTTGATTAACGAGGTGTTGCACCCCCTTTTGTATAAAGGGGTGTTTGTGTATTTAGACGACATTGTGATAGTGACAGCCACAGAGAAAGAGCATGTGCAGTTAGTGCGTGAAGTGTTGGAGCGGTTGAGGCAGGCAAAGTTGTATGTTAAGCTGAGTAAGTGTGAGTTTGGTAAAAATCAGATTGATTTTTTGGGTTATAGAATTAGTGAGAAAGGAGTTGAAATGGATCCTGCCAAGGTGGAGGATGTGTTGAGCTGGGAGGCTCCACGTACGCGTAGGCAGCTGCAGGCTTTCTTAGGGCTGGCAAATTTTTATCGGGCTTTCATTTCTGAGTTTGCAGTTGTGACTCTCCCCCTCACGGAGTTGTTGAAAACTAAAGGCAAGGGGGAGTCGAAAAAAGTCAAGTCTCCAGGTGCAAGATTAGATTGGACTGAGGAATGCCAGGAAGCGTTTGTGAGGTTAAAGAAAGCATTTACTGAGGGGCCTTTGTTGTGGCACCCAGATGTAGATAGGCCCTTTGTTGTTCAATGTGATGCTTCTGCCTGGGCTTATGGGGGAGCTTTGATGCAGGCAGATGATCAGGAGAGGTTAAGACCTTGTGCTTATTTCTCGAAAAAGTTTGGGGAGCATGAGAGGAAATGGCCAGTATGGGAGAAAGAGGCGTTTGCCATACGAAATGCATTGTTAACTTGGCGTCATTTCCTGGAAGGGGCTGCTTTTCCGTTTATAGTGATGACAGACCATCAGAATTTGCAATATCTGAGGAATCCCCAAAAGTTGTCTCCGAAATTGGTGAGGTGGTCTCAGTTTTTCAATAGATTTAATTTTAGGCTGCAACATATCAAAGGCAAGGAGAACGTGGTGGCTGATGCGTTGTCCCGATACCCGAGTGTGGGAGAGAATGGCTTGCATAAAGCGGAGGGAGTTTTTGCTAAAGAGCATTGGGGTTTGGCTGTGCAAACCAGGTCCCACACTGTGGTGGGAGTGAAACAAGAGGATGAAGTTGTAGATGAGTGGAGGCTGGAATTGCAAGGGAGTTATGTAGGGGACAAGTGGTTGCAGGAACACGGAAAGGAATGCCAGCTGTTGGATGGTTTGTGGGTTGTTGAGGGTAGGACTTATGTGCCTCAGAGTTTGAGGGTGAAAGTGTTGAGGCTACACCATGACCATAAGACTGCGGGTCATTGGGGGCTGACGAAGACTATCCTGGCGATTAAGAAGAGGTTTTGGTGGCCTGGGATGAAGGCGGAAGTGAGGCGTTATGTGGAGTGCTGTGAGGTGTGTGCAAGGAATAAAGTTCCCTCTGCGGCCGCAGGGGTTGATTCAAGTAGTGGTAGAGCCGGTGAGGCCGTGGACGCATGTTAGCACGGATTTTGTGGGGGAGCTGCCCTCAAGTCGGGGTTATCGTTTCATCTGGACTGTGCTGGATATGTTCTCGAAACAGGCCCACTTTATCCCTTTGAGGGGGTTGCCCTCGGCAGAGAAGTTGGCTGGGCTGTATGTTCAGCATGTATACAGGTTGCATGGGTGTCCGGAGCAGGTGTTGAGTGATCGCGGGGTCCAGTTTACGGCTCAGTTTTGGAACCGTTTCTTAGAAGCATTGGGGGCTCAGAGGCGTTTGACCACTGCTTATCACCCTTCTTGTAATGGCGCCGTGGAGAGAGTGCAAAAATCCTTGGGAGCATATTTGCGAATGTTTAGTAATGAGGAGCAGAACAACTGGTCAGACCTCCTACCCTATGTGGAAATGGCATATAATAGCTCAGTACATTCTTCTACTGGGAAGTCTCCTTTTGAAATAGTGTACGGACGAGAGGTGGCCCCTTTACCCCAGCTGTTAGATTTAAGAAAGGAAGGGGAGGAGGAATGGAGGATAAGAGCCCAGGAGGAGTGGAAGGGGTGACGGAAGTATTAAAGAAGGCACAGCAGTCATATAAGCTGTTTGGGGACCGCAGAAGACAGAAAGGGGAGGAGTATAGCGAGGGTGACTTAGTGTGGTTATCAACAGAGAATTTAAAATTGGGTTACAAGTCAAAGAAATTGAGTCCTAAATACATTGGGCCTTTCAGAATTGAAACTGCTGTGAATAAAGTGTCATATACCCTCATGTTGCCTAAAAGTTTGGGAAAGGTACATCCCACTTTTCATTGTAGCCTGTTAAAGAAGTACGTGAGCCCCTTTCCTCCTTTAGATTGAATGATGTTTTGTTTCCTCAGGGGAGGACGAGGTGGAGGAGACCGCTATGTCAGGATTGGGAAACCTGAGCTTGGATGAAGTCCAGGTTCCAAGCCTGTCATGAGGCAGCAGCGACCTTCACTTTAGCTTCGGGATGACCTTTGTCCCAGATTCATTCAGACTGTTGAGTCAGACTGGGAGTGATGCAACTTCCAGGTGTTTGAGAGGGAAGTGAGGTAACTCCTCCAAGCAAGGACATTGGACATTGGGACCGGTGACACTGACTTTGTGACCCCTGGGGTCATGCCCCTGTGGATTACTGGGATTGCTGACTCACTTGGGGCTGATGTAACCTTGCCCAGATGTTGCATGGGTAGGGGAGGGGCTATGGGGGTATAAAAGGTGTGTTTGGGTGGCGGGCCGGTGCTTTAGCTTCACATGTCTCGTACCTTCAATAAAATCGTGTTGGACCAAGAAAACATCTTCGTGTGATCCCTACCGTGCGTTGGAGAGTCGTTACAATTCCAAACCCTCTCCTCCCTGTACATAGAATCTGTGTCTCCAGTTCGAAACACTGCTCCTCAGATTGTAAGAACTGAGTAGCAGCCTTAGCCTACTCACTAATCTTGGAATAAATTCTGTTGAGTTCATCAAACTTTATTTTGAATAGGTGTGTATAAGGATAGCACTAAGAAGCATCTTAAAATATATGAATTTGACTTCCATGCTGTATGTGTTACAAAACCACTGGATTTACACCTTTTACTTTGTGCACTAATTGTTTCTTATAGTAAACAGATAATGAATTACATTATCAATACCTTTCACTTAAATATTTCAGAATGTTTAAAAACACAATTAAAACTTGAGGTCAACAGGCAGTCCAAAGCCCACACGAGATGAATGTGCTGGAATCTTACTTAACACAAGAAGTTGAACTCTTCTTCATTGCGCCTGAGAAGAGCCTTCTATCTCAGGGAGCACAGGATAGCAGGGAGTGTTCATCTAAGTTAGTGAAATGGACTTCAACTCCCAGAAGCCTCAGCTGCCTTGGCCAGTGATCAAGGATTCTGAGAGCCAAACTCCAAAACATCTGGAAGGCCAGAGTTGAATCAAGAGAAGATGGACTACTGCCATCACCCCTGCACCACCACCACAAGTTTATGTATTTGCAGTCTCTTTGTTTAGGTTCATATCTGTTCACCTAGTGTATTTGCTCAGTGTCTTCTTTGCATCACAAGGATGCCGCAGTTCCTACAAGAGGTGGCAATGCTGCATTTAAGGAGTTGCAATGTTTGGCTTCAGTGTTTTATAACAGAGGTGGGAATTATTCAGCTCTCCAGAAGTTGCTGGACTTCAATTTCCATCAGACCTAGACTCTGGTCAGCAATGCTGGGAGTTGCAGTTCAGCAAAATCTAGAGGTCGGGATGATTTGTACCCCATTTTACAGGCTCATCCCCCTTCTGATAGTAATATGTGTCACTTTGTTTTGTTGTCATTGTTGAGTTCCTTCAAGTCATTTTCAACTTATTGTGATCCTAAGGTGACCTATTTTGGGATTTAAGGACTAGGTTCATTCAGAGGGGATTTACTTTTTCATTCCTCAGAGGCTGACAGTGTGACTTGCCCACAATCACCTGTCGATTTCAATGGCCAAATGAAGATTCAAATCCTGGTCTTTTTTTGGAGTCCTGGTCCATCATTTAAACCACTGGCTCTCATGTATTATTTCACATTACAGAATATGGTGAGTCAGATGTTCTGTCTGGGGACTGCAGTGATCATTCCGCCGACTGTGAACCTGTACCTTTGTCCTAAACTCCTGCTTTAAAGAGAGATAGAGCAACATCTAGTTCCCATTCATTGAAATCACTGTGATTTAATGAACTTTGCTTGAAGTGTACACTTGATTCCTTTGGATCATACCTCTGGAGATGTGCAAACTGCCATGGCTGAAGATATGCTGTATCCACATATGTCATGTATCCCTGATAAAACCTCAAAGCAGATCTGTCTACAGTGTTGTCCATTGCTTCCTGGCTTCCTGTTTATCTAGCTTATGAGCTCATCTTTAAATAAGCTTTCTGGTTGACACATTTAGATGCGTAACATTATTTAAATGTAACAGTTTTATGTATGTATCTGAGCTAGAATAAATCCAAAACCAATCTCATGGACACACAGCATTGCAGCAGAAACTAGGTAACAAAATAGAAAACGTCCAGTTCCCATAAAGGCTCTGGAAAGCTATGAACATCACAAGGGAGTTGTTTGTATGAATTCACCAATGAACATTTGAAATATCAAGATGTGCTAATGAGCAAACTTTTTAAAAAGCCCAGAAGCATAAATGACAAACTAAGAAAAACAAAACAACCCTGTGCATGCTACATCATTTATTGTTATGATGAAATATTACATATGTGGTCTGTGTGCCCGTTTTTCATCAATATGTAATTTTTATGGTTTGGGATCTAATAGCTATGTTTTCTGCAATATTTGGTAAATGCAGTGTATAAATTGCAAATGTATGTGATTTGTTTGTAAATGATCCCCTTAAGAAAATAAAATTTAAGCCTGTCATAGACTTAACTAACAATTGCTATATCCTATCCTTCCTGACTATCCTATGAGGATGTTGTCTATATTGTTGATGGAGTGCTAAAATTTCCCATTAAGTTCTATATAGCAACTCATATTAGGAGATGAAACTTGCTTTTTTTTAGTTGCAACTCATTCTAAAATCCTAAAGGCCCTCTGAAGTAGATCATTCGGGGGTGATACCTAAAAGGCTGTGGAAATGTGTGTGGGAGAGAGGAAGGGGGTATTGAACAATATATAGATTAATGAGTTAAGCCTGGTTATTATAAGCACACTGCATTCCATCACTCTCTCTAAAATGGAATTCATGGTGGATTATTGTAACATAAGTGTGTGATCAGGCTTCTTTCTAGCTTCAGGTCTTTTTCATCTGCTGACCAAGATGGTTAAAGGTCTGAAAACAGGGTATAATATGGTTGATACTGCTTTGTAAAATTTTGGTTACACATCAAATGTCCTGGAACATTGTCCTTTCTCCCATTTTTTTTGGTAGAATTGGAATGTAGGACAATTACAGTGATTTAAACTTCAAAATAAAGCCCATTCTAATGGTGCACTTCATCAACAATAAGGTAATAAAGAATTATCCTCTTCCCAACTGCTTCAGACCAGAAGTGTTTTGGATCCCCCCCCCCTGATTTTGGAATCTGTATTTGCATTATGTATGTACATAAAGTTATCTTGGAAACGAGATCCATACACCTTGTACACATGACCTGAAAGCAATTTTATAATAATTTTTGTGCATGCCAAACAATGAGGAAGCTAAGGTGTCGCTATCTCAGCCATCCATGTATATAATTGTGGAGTATTTTGAAATTCCTGTAGGGAATGAGCTTGATGATGTGTGGCATGGGGAAATTCATTGAGGAGAGGAAACCCTGCCCACATTGCAGTTAACCCCAAGTTCTGCAGGAGAAACACAACCTGGTGTATTTACATCATCACTGGTTGCAGGGCCGGGCTTTAGCACAGGGGGTTAAACCGCCAGCTGCAGAAAACCTTGCCGATCAAAAGGTTGACAGTTCAAGCCTGGGTTGGAGTGAGCTCTCAGCCATCAGTCCAGCTTCTGTTCACCCAGCAGTTCGAAAACAGTAATGTGAGTAAATAAATAGGTACTGTTTTGGTGGGGAGATAATAAAAGGCACCCATGTGGACATGCCAATGATTAGATTGGGACAGTGTCTAAAGACAATAAAGCTCCTCAGCATGGAAAATGGAGTGACAGTACCCCCCCCCCCCCCGGTGCCCGGAGCTAAGCACAGCCACCAGATGCCCGAGATTGAAAAAGTTGGGAAGCCTTTACCTGTTTATGTACGGTCTGTCTTTGTTAATTGGATAATCAGCATTGCCTGTTTCCTATTTATGTGTACTGTAATCCGCCCTGTAATTGGCCTTTTTAGTCATCAACGCACTTGTAAAAAGCATGGGACGAGTCCTTCCTAAGAATCTTCGTTTGCAAAGTAATGCCAGAGAATCTGCCCTGAGTCCCCTCAGAGAGATAGGGCGGAAGAAATGTGACAAAACATATAACAGGGGCACATAGGAACCTGACCTTTCTCAGGGCTATTCATCATATGGGGGAGCACTTGCTTCAACCCTGCTGCTGGGATATTTTTTGCTGTAGCTGGGAGGCAGCAGGCATAGTATGGTACATGCACTCTGTCCTCCAACAATTTCTAAAATCAGCCATTTATCCTGCCATTACCTAGCAGTGGGACCAGCTCCTTTGAACAAATGAAGGAGAGCATCCAAACTATCCGTTAGCTCCATAAGCAGACATTGTTCTTCTATGTTTTAATGAGTACAGAATTTCGGATTTTCTCCTTTCAATCTAAAAGTGGATGATTTCTGAGTTCTATTTTAGGTAGAATTATGAAGAACAGCTGCATTCTGGATGTTAAGTCTTACTGATTTCAGCACATATATTCTAAGCATGACTAAGTCGGGATGCAATGCATGATGTACATAATATTTCCAAGAAACAATATTTGCAATCATACACGGCGTGTATGGCTCCCATGCCAGTTTTCCACCGCCACCGTGATGTCACGCCTGCCATTTTCCCTACCATTTTGGCGGGAATGAGAGGGAGCATGGCTTCTTTCCAGTGACACCCCTACCCCGTTTTGTACCCCTAAAAGCAGATTGGGGTGGGGGTGACACTGGAGCACATCCTGGCCAGAAAAAGGGCATGGGAGCCATACACACAGTGTATGGCTCCCATATGGGCCATAGCGACGGCACTGCCACACTGACTGGCCGGCAGCACCTGGACGGCGTCAAGATCCTGCAGGGTGGGACTGAGCCTTCCTCCCACCCTGCCAGCGCCCCTGTGGATGGGGAGCATTCTGCACTCGCTTACCTTGCGTAATGCAAGATCCGACCCTGTTTGCAATCTATTTTTATCTTGATGGGGTCATTCTATCCTTTTTTAAATAAAAAAAACTACTTTAGAGAGGAAAAACTACTCTCATGGCGGAGGGGGGGGGGGTCTTTTCAAATAGATTAAAATTAAGTTTCTGTTGCTATTTTACTTTTCCAGAAAAGTTTTTCAAAATAATTATAAAAAAGCATGCACCTCCACAATTTTAATTATATCGCTTTTGCAGCAAGCAACTGTCATGAAAGAATTATTTGTAAAATTTCAATCTCTCCCCCACTGCTCTACACTCCACACTTTCTGTTTTCATGACATGATTTATTGTTAAGCAACACATTCACCACTGTAGAAGAAGGAGGAGGGGGGATAAACACCCAAACTCCAGCGACTGTATTCAAAAAATGTAATGCTTCTTATCACAAATAATTTTTTAAAAATGCAAGCACCCCAATTTGCAGCTAGGAGGCCCACTTGAGGGATCAGTTAAAATTTACTCCTTTATACACATGCCAACTCTGACTTCAAAAAGACTTTATTCCCAAGGATAAACAACCCAATATTTGTGTAATATAATTAAGTGAAGGCATCTTTTAAATGTCATACCAGCTTGTGCCATGCTTTAAATTGTTATGCATCAACAGAATTTAACGAGACGGCCAGGGATCCCGCTTCCTGCATGAATGTGATAAGCCACAAATACTGTATAGCTCTTTAACAGATTGCCAAAATAAAGCATTTTGTATGCAAATTATTCATGGAGTAGCAGAGCTAATATAGTGCCAAAATTACGCCCACTGGTCCCCTGCAATTAGCAGTTAAGTTGAAGTATCTTCAAACTGCAGAATTTCTTTCAGTGTGTCTCCCAATACTTAAAATATCTTTTTCGTTTATAGAAATGAAAAAAAAAAGAAGTTAAAAAATTAAGCTTTCATTTTTCTTGTTAAGGTTTTGGGTGCTTGAGCTTTATAGCAGAGAGGTAGCAATTGGCATCTAATCTGAACAACTGCACAGAGGCTATGTCTGAATTAAACACAGCCGCCTGGTAACTTGCAAGGAGTAGCAGTGGGGGAAACTAAGAGTGGTGGTTTTCTTGTAAGAGTTTTGCTAAGAATATGGCAAAAAATAAAGGCAATAAATAGAAACTGCTAGTTGTCAGATTTTTAAAAACTGGTTACTCTCATTTTTTAAAGCTACTTTCATATTTTTCCTTGTCCAAGAAGTATCTATCTGCTTGTAATTATTTCAGAACAAAGATGGCTTTTTCTCCTTTATCCATCACTTCTTTTTTCTTGTTGGAAAATTTTCTCTTCTACCTTTTCTCAGCCTGGGTTGCATCTACATTTACCAAAATAATCTGGAATGCTGTGCTCCAGAACTGCCCTATTGCATCCCCGTTTGGTGTCCAAATGGCTGACTGGGCAAATAACATATCCCTTGCAGGGGATTGCTAGTTATGTCGCTTTTGATGATGTCAAAACAGTGTGCCCAGCCGTGTGTTCTGCAGAAGCGATGTCACCTACAAGGCTTGGTTGAGGCTGCTTCCAGCCAGTGACACAAAAATGGGTCTGTCTGGCAAGTGGTTAATAGATCAGACTAGATTCATCCCGATTTAGCTGTCCATACTTCAAAAACATTGGGATAATCCCAGAGTTTTTTTGGAACAGCAAAGGTAAATTCTGGTTCCCCTTGTGCTAGATTAATACCTAGAAGGAGTATGAAACTATGGATTCCCTGCAGCATTTGCAAGGTAGCTCGATTTTAATTGGCCCATGTACACATGAACTTGATATTCTCCAGACTTCAGTCATTCCAACCCAGCATTGATAGGAACTGCAATCTAACCCATCAGGGGCCCACCAGACTGAGAACGCCCTCAATATTATGTTCTACAGGACAGCTGGAAGAACTTAAGAGGAACCAATTTTGTATCCCATTAGGGATGGGTCACAAACAGTAGAATCGTAGAGTCATAGAACCATAGAGTTGGAAGAGAACACAAGAGCCATCCAGTCCAATTCACTCCCATGCACTCCCAACAGATGGCCATCCAGCCTCTGCTTAAAAACTTCCAGAGAAGGAGACTCTACCATGCTCTGAAGGCAGCATATTCTACTGCTGAACAGCTCTTACCATTGGGAAGTTTTATCTAATGTTTAAAAGGGGATTTTCTAGACCAATTTCAATCTGGCTTTAGGCTGGGACATGGAACAGAGATGACTTTGGTTGACTTGGTCGATGATCTATCTGGAGAACTAGATAAGGGGAGTGTGACCTATTTGGTTGTCCTTGATCTTTCAATTGCGTTTGATACCATCGACCATGGTATCCTTCTGAGCAACTAATGGGAATGGGGCTGAGGGGCACTGTTCTACAGTGGTTCCAGCCCTTTCTCTCAGATTGCAGCCAGAAGTTGGTGTTGGGGAGTCCTGCTCAACCCCATGGCCATTAGACTGTGGGGTCCTGCAGAACTTATCTCTTTCCCCAATGTTATTTACATGAAAATGCTGGGAGAAATCATCCAGTGTTTTGGAGTTTTGTATCACCTGTACGCAGATGATGCCCAACTACTCCTTTCCACCATACAATGCCAAGGAAGCCATGCTGCACCTTAACCAATGCCTGGAGGCACTTATGTGCTGGATGAGGGTTAACAAATTGAAACTGAATCCAGATAAGATGGAGGCACTATTGGTCTCAAGTAGAATGGATCTAGGGTTACAACCAGAGTTGGACGGGATTACACTTCCCCTGAAAGCTCAGGTTCACAGTTTGGGGGTGATTCTGGATTCCTCTTTAAACCTGGAAGTTCAGGTGGTGGAGGTTACCAGGATCGCCTTTGCACAATTTAAACTGGTGCACCAACTGGAACCGTTCCTGGAAAAATCCGATTTGGCCAAGGTGGTAATCTTCATCTGAAGATGATAAGGGAGGGGTCCTTCTCAGGAGTGGCCCCCTTTTTAATGGAATGCCCTTCCAAGGGAGATTAGATCTGCCCCCTCTCTGTTGGTTTTCAGGAAGAGCCTAAAAAGCTTCCTTTTCAAGGAAGCCTTCAAAGGGAACAAATAATACCTGAAGATTAGGAAGGCCATTCAACCTTGCCATGTATTATTAGGGTGTTTTTTAAAATCTAATTTAGGGGGATTTTAACTAGTGTTTTACAGTTTTGACTAATATTTATTTTATTTATTTATTCGATTTATACACCGCCACTCCCTAGGGCTCGGGGCGGTTTACACAATTAAAATGGAAACACAATATAAACAACGATTTAAACAGTAAACAAAATTGCAAGCATAACTCAAAGGCCTGCTGGAAAAGGAAGGTTTTAAGGCTTTACGGAAGGACATCACATCCTGCATTGCTCGAGTTTCAGAAGGGAGGGCATTCCACAATGTAGGAGCGATGATTGAAAAGGCCCTCCGCCTGGTGGCAGTTAGGCAGTAGCTCTTCATGGTAGGGGTTTCTAGAAGATGTTGATCACTGGAACATAGCGATCTCTGGGATTTATAGGGAGTGAGGCGATCCCTCAGGTACACAAGGCCCCAGACCATGCAAGGCCTTAAAAGTTAGAACTAACACTTCGAAGCTGATCCAGTGCTCAATTGTCAGCCAGTGCAGCTGCTAGAGAATTGGAGTTATGCGGCATCTTGCCGGCTCCCCAGTGAGCAGCCACACCACAGCGTTCTGCACTAGCCTGAGCTTCCGGGTCAATGCCAAAGTCAGGCCAATGTAGAGAGTGTTACAGTAATCAAGCCTTGAGATGACCATGGCTTGGATCACCGTAGCCAGGTCATTCCGGGACAGATAGGGAGCCAGGCGCCTAGCCTGGCGCAGATGGAAAAATACTGCTCTGCTCACAGCGGAGATTTGAGCCTCCATTGACAGCAGAGGGTCCAAAAGGACTCCCAAGCAGTTTATTGAAGATGATGGGCTTAATGCCACACCATCCAGGGTAGGCAGCTGGACATTCCCACCACCGTGGTGACCTAGCCATAGGATTTCCGTCTTCGCTGGGTTCACCCTTAACCTGCCGGCACACAACCATCCAGTAACAGCCTCAAGGAACTGATGCAAATTATTGGGTACCTATTCATGCCGGCCATCCATCCTCAGAATGAGCTGAGTGTCATCAGCATACTGATGGCAGTCAAGCCCAAAGCTTTGTACCAGCTGAGCAAGTGGTTGCATATAGATGTTAAATAATAGAGAGGAGAGAATAGCCCCCTGGGGGACCCCACAAATTAGGGGGGCTCCCTCGGAGACAAACTCACCCCTCACCCCTCGCTGTCTTCGGTTGTGGAGAAAGGAAGACAGCCAATTTAGGGCTGTCCCCCTCACTCCAGCCACGGCCAGGCGGTGAGTCAAAACTTCGTAATTGACAGTATCAAACTCTGCTGTGAGGTTCAATAACACAAGCAGTGCTGATCCGCCCTGGTCAAGCTGGCAACGAACCTGATCTGTGATGGAAACCAGCACTGTCTCAGTCCCATGCCCAACATGGAAGCCGGCCTGGAAGGGATCTAGTCCGGCTGTGTCATTTAGGAAAGCATGCAACTGCTCCACTGCTGCCCTTTCAATTACCTTGCCCAGAAATGGTAAGTTCGAAACTGGGCAGTAATTGGAGGGAACCGAGCGATCTAAGTTCATTTTTTTCAGCAGTGGAGTAACCACCACCTCTTTTAAGACCTCTGGAAATACTCCTTGCTCAAGGGAGCTATTCACTATGTTCAACAGAGGGCCATCTAAGCCCTCCTTGCAAGATTTCACTAGCCGGGGGGGGGGGGGGCACAGGTCGAGGGAGCAGATGGTAGATCTTGTTGCAGTTACAATCCCATCGACAGCCTCTGCATCCAGCAGCTCAAACCAGTCGAGGATGGCCTCAGCGAGTTTTAACTTGTTCTTAATTTTTATATTGTATGTTTTTACTAGCTGTAAGCTGCCTTGGGTCCTTGAGTGGGGAAAGGTGGGGTATATATTTTATAAATAAATAAATAAATAAATAAATAAATAAATTGGTGGAATCTCTTTTTCTGCAGTTTGAATAGCCAACCAGATGCCATCTGAAATTTAGCCATTCCTTGTACTTTGACCCCAACCTCTCTTACTTCTGCACATGTTTTGGTTTTAGGATGCATCCACACTGTAGCATTTATGAAATTTGACCCCACTTTAACTGCCATGTCTCAGTGCTATGGACTCCTCGAATTTGTAGTTTGGTGAGGCTCCAGTATTCTTGGGCAGAGAAGAGGGCTCAAAAGACCTTGTTAAACTACACCTGCCATGATTGCATGGCACTGAGCCATGGCAGTTAAAATGGTGTCAAACTGCATAAATCCTACAGTGTCGATGTAGCTTAAGTAGCCTTGAGTTTTGGTTTATGTAAACGCATACCATCCAATATTTCACAGAGGAAAACTGGAACATGTGGCCAAGCAACATCACAGTTTGATCAAGATAGCAAAAATAATTAATTATGAAGAATGTATAAGCTAGGAAACACTGCACCTTTTTCTTTTTTTGCTTAAGCCTACTGGCTCTTGTCCTTCTTGCTGAGGTCACTGTATGCAAGCTGCTTTGGAACAATTGAATTAAGTTGAGGACAAAGGGAGAAAATAGGAGTAGGCAGGAGAAACTGGGACATTTCCAAAGCAGATGAAAAAGTGGGGCAGCAGAGGATTAATAGAGAATGGGCCCTGCCAAACCAGGACAGTTGTAGGGTACGTAAAAGGTAACAACAACAAAAGCCTAGAATTCATCAGCACCTGTCATAGTAATCACTTCCATAAAATAATATTAACATATGTTGATCAAATTAAGATTCCAATAATTTAACCAATACATTTGCTTGATATGGACATTCTCTAAAATTATGCATTAGGAATCAACGGATGCAGAAAACCTCAATTCTTTTAGAGTTTGTTTTGGAAATTAAATGTTTCAGATAGAGGGAAACATGTTTTGGAAAGCATATCATATGCTTTACAGAAGGGTGGGTATGGGTGTGTACAGGGGCGGCCCGACCTAATTTGGGGGGGTAGCGAAAAATTTGTCGCCCCGCCGCCGCCACTCACCGCCGCCACTCACCGCCGCTGCCGCGCTCGCCCCGCGCGCCACCGCTCGCGCGCCGCCGCCGCCGCCGCCCGGCCCCTTTCAGCGGCGCAGGGCAACGCACGCGCATTCGCTCCCAAAGCGCCGGCCGCTTTGGAGCCAGCGCAGCATGCGTTGCCCTGCGCCGCCGTCAGCAGCGTCGCAGGAGCACCTACAGGCGCTATAGCGCCTGTAGATGCTTCTGCGCACGCGCCTCCTGCCGCGCCTGCCGCTTGGGAGGAGGGCGCATGCGCAGAACGTCTACAGGCGCTATAGCGCCTGTAGATGCTTCTGCGCGCCACCTCCCTCCCACGCGCTGCCGCTTTGGGCCAGCGCGCAGGCGCACCAGGAGAGGAGCGCGTGCGCGAGCGTCTACAGGCGCTATAGCGCCTGTAGATGCTTCTGCGCACGCCGCACTCCCTCCCACGCGCCTGCCGCTTTGGAGCCAGCGCGCAGGCGCACTTGGGAGGGAGTGCGCGTGCGCAGAAAGCGTCTACAGGCGCTATAGCGCCTGTAGGTGCTTTCTGCGCGCGGACCGGCGGCGCAGGGCAGTGTGGCGGCGGTGGGGGCGCGAGAGTCGGCGGCGGCGCCCCAGGCGATGGCGCTCCGCGGCCGCGTAGGTCGCGGGAATCCCTGGGGCCGCCTCTGGGTGTGTACGTGAGCACACAAACATGTGTGTGAGAGAAGGAATGGGCTGTCATTTATAATTCTGAGCTAAAATTAGGCCCCGCAAAGGATCCATAGAGGCATGTAGGCAAGTACTGTTGATCCTGTTCATTTTCGGTAGTGTTAATACTGACTGTATTTTTCATTTACAATCTAATCATCAAAAGAGTATATTACATGTCAAGGGGTTGTGACAGTGATTTAAGGAGACCACGTCAAACTGCTCGGGCCTAAATGGCCTTCCTAAACTAACCTGGAGGATTTACTGCCAACTAAACAAAAAATCTAATTCTGATCACAACTATTTTATAAAATTTTGTGGAATGCCATAAACAACAGTGTACACTTCAGTGAACTCCAAAAGTTTGTAATAACAGTCTTCAGATTTGTATTAAATATTTTTCCTCCCAACTTTCTGAGTTTGATTTTTCAGGAAAAAGACACCAGAATCAGTAACAACCTGGATGTTTTAAAAGGTCACTAGTTATATTTCTTGAGGTCTTGCCTCTATGCACTTACCTTACTTTTCTGGTCCTTGTAGTTATGTATATTTTAAAATCAGTTTTTCTTATCTGTACTAAAATACTTCCCTACCTACCTTTAATAATAAAAATAACATTTCGTGCTGAATGAATAGGTTTTTGTGCAAATTAACAGTTGTTTATTTAAAAATAAACACTGAACTGCTGAAGCAGCACAATTAAAAATGGCACATTTATGTATGTTGGAATATGGTGGATTGCTAGGAACCATCACATCTGCTCCCCAGCTAGCAACTGTTGGACTTGGACCTTTAGTGGTTTCTAGTATCAGAGGAGTATGTTAGTATTCCAGTCTCCTGCTTTAAGACTGACTGTTGAGGGAACTCTCCAAGGTGCTGAACACCATCCACCAAATATTTTCTACATTATGGATCATTCATTTCAAGTTTCACAAACTTGAAAGCTGTCAGCTGTCACTTAAAGAGGCCATGGTGCAGCATTGACAGATTATGACTAGTGGAAAATGATGGCCAGGCTAAGATCTTGTCTCCTTTGTATTACACAAGTAAAACACTTTCAGACCACAAGAACTGTTATGACAATATGGAGTACTGGAATCTGTAGTCTAGTGAGTATGCCTCATGAAACTACAAATCCCAGGAATGCATAGAATGTATCCATGGCAGTTAAAGTGCTATCAAAGTGATAATATTGTGTCATGTGAAAGTTTAATAACATAGAAACACAGAAAAGTACTCCCTAAGCATCTAATGTTTGTTTTTACAGGTGGGAAAAGGTAGCCCCCTAGTTGGCTATATGGATGGGCTCATTTGTACTGAGAAGAGGAGGGTAAAGTGGATTTCCCTCAACTTTTTCTTTCTGAGCCTCAGTCTCCTGTGTATGACCAAAAAGGCAGACAAAAGAGTTAGACTGGGCATCTCATCATTGGACATAAAACTGATTGAATCTGTTTAGTTGAAAGGCCTGTATAGGGGAGGTGATCCTGAACTCATTGACTTGACTAAAAGGCTCACCAGACGGTATGACTCCAAATCCACCTATCAGAAAAGGGGACTTGATATGGTGCCCAGTATTGGCCAGATCTGGAGGCTAAACTGAGAAGTAACAATTGGGGCTATGGCAAGGTCTTTCTGAGAATGCAACAATTCTCTAAATCTATCTTAAACAACAGAATCCAATGATATAGTGATCTGTCAATATAAATGGAACTATAGAAAGTTCATCCATACCAAAACTATCATTCTATCTGCCACGTATACGAGAACAGAACTTGCTTTGAAAGATGATTGGGACCAGATACAACTTGAGACAGGCTCAAAGTGGCCATAAAGTTCTCTGGTGACTGGTAGGGGAAGATGTGGGAAAGAGAGTCACTATTCATCAATTCGGCCTAGAATCCATAACAAATCCAAATTGTCAATTCGGCCTACAAATGAATGCTCTAAATTATTGATTCGGCCAAAAAATTGTGCAGGGATGCTAATAAATTTAAATCGGGCTCCTGACAAAGTTAAGTTGAGTACCCAGGAAGGCGGTCCCTCCAGGCTGAGAGTGGTGTTGTGCAATGCCAGGTCAGTTAATGGTAAAACATCAATTATCCAGGATTTAATCCTGGAAGAAAATACTGACCTGGCTTGTATAAAGGAGACCTGGCTGGATGAGGTGGGGGGGGGGTGTTGTGTTAATCTCTCCCAGCTTTGTCCACTGGGTTATTCCGTTCAACACAAGTTGAGACCTGGAGGATGGGGAGGTGATGTCGCAGTGGTCTATAAGGATTCCATCCCCCTGACCAGGTGCCCCATCCCGCAGTCAACCACGTTTGAATGTGTCGGTCTGAGGGTAGGTGACCGGGACAGTATAAGGATTCTGTTAGTGTACCGACTACCTCGCTGCATGACAGTCTCCCTACCTGAGCTAGCCGGAGTGGTCTCGAGCCTGGAGTTGGGCCTGGAGTCTCAACGGCTTATTGTGCTGGGGGGCTTCAATGTTCATGCTGAGACTGCTCTGTCAGGAGCGGCTCAGGACTTCATGGCCACCATGGCAACCATGGGCCTGTCCCAATTAGTATCCGGTCCCACCCATAGTGCAGGACACACATTGGATCTGGGTTTCTGTCAGGGATGGGAGGAAGGTGGCGGGGTGGAGGAGCTGACCATCACTCCATTGCCATGGACCAACCACTACGTGATCAGGTTTAGACTCACTGTGCCATTCCACCTCCGCAGGGGTGGTGGACCCATTAGAATGGTCCGCCCCAGGAGGCTTATGGAGCCTAATGGGTTTCTGACGGCTCTTGGGGATTTTCCTGCCTTCTTGGTAAGTGACCCTGTCGAGGCTCTTGTCTCTCTCTGGGACAGTGAGATGGCAAGGGCTATTGACACGATCGCTCCATAATGCCCCCTCTCGAGAAACTGAGCTAAACCAGCTCCTTGGTTTACTGAAGAGCTGGCATCGATGAAGCGAAAAAAGAGGAGGCTAGAGGACCTGTGGCGTCGAAAGAGGAGCAGATCAACCCAAGCACATCTGGTCTCATATCTTAGAACCTATGACGCGGCAACAAACTGCACAGAATACATCTATAGCGGCCAAGGTTGCCTCCACTAAGAACCATCCAGCGGAATTGTTCCGAGTTGTCAGAGGACTATTAAATCCGCTGCAGTGCGAGATCCCAGATGACTCGGTGGACTGCTGTGAAGAATTCACTCGGTTCTACATGGACAAAGTTGCTTTGATCCATTCCAATTTCGACACCACTCTAATGGCAGTCTCTGAAGATGTGACACGAGCATCTGCTTGTCCAGTTTTGATGGATTCGTATCAATTGGTTCAGCTCGAGGATGTGGACAGGATTCTTGGAAAGACACATGCAGCCCATCCTGGCTGATAAAGGAAGCCAGAGGGGGTATGGCAGAGTGGGTTAACATGGTGGTTAATGCCTCCTTACAGAAAGGAAAAATTCCAGCCAACTTAAAACAAGCTGTTATAAAACCGCTGTTGAAAAAACCATGACTGGACCCCACTCAATTAGTCAACTATCGGCCAGTTTCCCATCTCCCCTATTTGGGCAAAGTCATGGAGCGTGTGGTGGCCACGCAACTCCAGGGGTTCTTGGTAGACACTGATTATCTTGATCCGGCACAGTCTGGCTTTAGGCCAGGACATGGAACTGAGATAGCCTTGGTCACCTGGATAGATGATCTATGTCGGGAGCTCGACAGGGGGAGTGTATCTCTGTTGGTGGTGCTGGACCTCTCAGCGGCTTTCGATACTGTTGACCACAGTATCCTTCTGGGACGCCTCACACAAATGGGGCTTGGAGGTACTACTCTGCAGTGGCTCCAATCCTTCCTGGAGGTTCGGTCTCAGAAGGTGTCATTGGGTAACACCTGTTCGACCCCACAACCGTTGTCGTGTGGAGTCCCTCAGGGTTCAGTTCTGTCCCCGATGTTATTTAACATCTACATGAAACCACTGGGAGAGATCATCCGGAGTTTCGGAGTAAGGTGTTATCTGTACACAGATGACGTTCAGATCTGTCACTCCTTCCCACCTGTCACCAAGGAGGCTGAACTGGTGATTGGCCGCTGTGTCGGACTGGATGAGGGATAGCAAATTGAAACTTAATCCAGACAAGACAGAGGTCCTCCTAGTCAGTCGAAAGGCCGAACAGGGCATAGGGTTACAGTCTGTGTTGGATGGGGTTGTACTCCCCCTGAAGATGCAGGTTCGCAGCTTGGGAGTGATCCTGGATTCATTGCTGAGCCTGGAACCCCAGGTTTTGGCGGTGGCCAGGGGAGCTTTTGCATAGTTAAAACTTGTGCGCCAGCTATGCCTGTACCATGGGAAGTTCGATCTGGCGATGGTGGTCCACACTCCTGTCACATCTTGAATAGATTGCTGCAATGCACTCTACGTGGGGCTGCCTTTGAAAACAGTTTGGAAACTTCAACTAGTCCAACGGGTGGCAGCCAGGCTACTAACTGGAGCGACATACAGGGAGCATACCACCCCCCTGTTGTGTCAGCTCCACTGGCTGCCTGCTGTGCTCAATTCAAAGTGCTGGTTTTGCCCTTTAAAGCTCTATAAAGTTCTGGCCCAGCTTACTTTTCTGAACGCATCTGCAGTCCCACCTTGTAACTTAAGGTCATCCGGGGAGGCCCTGCTCTCAGCAACTCAACTGCGGCTGGCGGGGACAAGAGACAGGGCCTTCTCGCCTGTGGCCCCCCAACTGTGGAATGTGCTTCCAAGCAAAATACGATCGACCCCATCCCTCCTAGCTTTCAGGAAGAAAGTAAAATTGTGGTTGTGGGACCAAGCCTTTGCACAGTAACTGCAGCACTTTACTTGGAACAGACTGATATGACGACGGACATAAAATACGGCTTCCACCATTGATTGAATGTGGATTGTTATAGATGGAATTTTTAAATTAATTGGATTGCTGATGTTTTAATCCTGTTGTATTAGTGTTTTTATATTGTGTATTGTTGCAGGCATCTAATTGTGTCTTGTAAACTGCCCTGAGGGCCCCCCCCCCCTTCCTGGGAGTTGAGAATGGCGAGGTAGAAATATAGTAAATAATAATTAAAATAAAATAAATATTCCAAACAGGACAGATTAAACATTGACACAACACAAGCTGAGTGGACTTCAGCCCCAGTGCTGAGACCAGTTCAGGTAGCAGAGAGATTGTTGAGCAGTGGCATTGATAGTACATCAAAACAATCCCTAAATTCTGTCTTGGCCATCCAACTTCAGGTATATACTCAAGCCCAGCAAGCTATGAGATAGAACACCAGGTTGGGAGAGTGGAGGACATGGAGTAATCACAGACTGCTGCAATGGGCCCCAAGTCTTGTGATACAATTCAGGTTGGTCTGCTTATTCTGGGTGGCAGTTCTTTTCCTATTCATTGACTACATCAGAATCATCTGCAACCTGGGAGACCAATTGCAAAGGCTAATTTGAACTCTGTGAACATTTGGGAGACAACTCACATGTTACTGTAAGCCAGTGGATCTCAGCCTGTGTGTCCCCAGATGTTTTGGCTGGTAAACTGGCTGGGATTTCTGGCAGTTGTAGGCCAAAACATCTGGGGACCCACAGGTTGGGAACCACTGCTGTAAGCCCTTCTCCCAAGATAAACATTTTAAATAATAATAATAATAATAATTTATTTCGATTTGATAAACCGCCCTTCCCGAGGCTCAGGGCGGTTTACAGTACATAAAAACAGCATATAAAACAGCATATAAACAGTATATAAAACACATAGGATTAAAACACATAAAATTGCATCTTAAAAACAGTCACACAAAATCATAGCCAGACATGGCTGGTTCATGCAGAATAATAGTGGTATAGCAGAGTGGCAATGTTAATCATGCGCCGTCGGACATCACACATCAAACGCCTGCCTAAATAGCTAGGTCTTGCAGGACCTGCGGAAAGCCATCAGGTCCCGCAAGGATCATGTCTCCGGAAGCAGCGAGTTCCATAAAACCGGCCTAGCCACTGAAAACGCTCTCTGCCGCATGGTAGAGAGTCTGCAGAACTTCATCCCCAGAACATCAAGTAAGTTGAGCCCCTCTGAACGCAGTGATCTTCTGGGCGCATATGGGGTAAGCTGCTCCTTCAAGTACACTGGCCTCAAACCATATAAGGCCTTGATGGCACCAATTAATTTAAAAACAACTTTTCAAGATTGCCAAGGGCATAATGATACATCTTAAGAAATGGCATGCAGCCTGAAGGTAACTGGTATCTCTGCATTGAAAATGACCCTCAAAGAGAGTTATTTGTATTGCTTTATGTCAAGCCCAGATCTGCATGGAAATTTCCTCAAAAAACAAGTTTGATAGCAGAATGTCCTCTATCCCCAATCACCATGCACTGAACTCTTGAATAAGTCCACCCTGCTCACTATTTCACTTCACAGTTGGCACCAGTTAACAAAACCCATTTGCACCCATGCCAGATTATATATCTCTTTTAAAAGTTTCTTTCTCATGCCTCTCAGTTCTCTGGGCTGATTTGCCAGGTATGGCAGGCTGTATGAATATTTGATTGATTCTATTGGTCAGAATCTGGCACTGACAGGTTGCCCCTGATTTTTCAGATGGAAAAAAAAGGAGCCAATGAAAATCAATCTTCTGATGCTCAGCTGCTTTAAATACCAGTAGAGCAAACAAACAGCTCTAAACAATATAGCAGAAACCATATATCAATTACGCTAAATGCTCAAGCATTTTTACTTCACAGCCTGCAATATCCAAATGTAGTATTCTCACCCACTGCAATGAGATGATAATGGTTCTGTATTGTTCTAAGACATCTGGCAGCCAGATAAGGACTGCCTGTGCTTAGATGATAATGGAAGTGGGCAGACTTAACATTGTGATTTGAAAATTTCTTGGGTCTCAGAAAAATGTTCTATTAAGCCCACTGACCCCAATTGAATATTAATTAGCTAATTAACGGATTTATTGTTCCACGCAATTTCTGGAGAGGCATTTTTTTCAAGTACCATTATTTTTTAAATTATTTTTTGCATTGTGTATAATTGAATCTTTGCAGCTGCCAGCATCTTCTGCATGATTTGGCCGAAAGAGAGCAGGCGAGAGAGAGAAAGCACACAAGGATTGTGTGTGTGTGTGTGTGTGTGCGCACCCCCCCCAAATGTTTCCAACCCCTTTGCTAATGTTTGGGAATCAGGTACTGATGGAAAGCAAAGAAGTACTCAATTTATACAGAACTCTCCATTCAAAAATGCTTGACTTTATACTAACTGCAGCTTCTGTCTTTTCATATCCTACCTGAAGTACTTATGAAGTGCCTAGGGAGAGCATTTATTAATCTCGGCAAAGACAGAAGTCTTCCTTTTTCCATATTTTCATATTATTTTAGCACCTGCCTCCCCATACCTCAGTATTAATTACTGCTTGATAAAGTGTTTGGCAATAGCCACAAATAGAATGATTTTCTTTTTTTTCTTTTTCCTTTTTTGGGTAACATTTGTGTGGCTAACAGTGAGTACTCTATTGTGATGGTGATAGCCAACCTACAGAGCAATAATAGAAAAATGAAAAATCAGAAAAGTGAATAAAAACTTTGGGAGTTAAAAGAGAAAAACCAAAAAGTTCTGGAAGGAGTAACAGTGTCCAGACGGTCCTGTTACATCCACAGAGAAGAGGTCAAAAAGGAGGCAGCAATATCTCAGGCAAAACATGAATGACAATAAGGTCCACCATATCTCAGATAGTTTCTAAATCACATGTTTTGATCCGGAAAGTGGATCAGGACATGGGATTACAGCCTGTGTTGGATGGGGTCGCAATCTTTCTGAAGACGCAGGTTCGCAGGCTGGGGGTACTCCTGGACTCATTGCTGACCCTGGAACCCCAGGTGTCAGCAGTGGCCAGGAGAGCCTTTGCACAGTTAAAACTTGTGTGTCAGCTGTGCCCATAACTTGAAATGATAGACTTGACCATGGTAGTCCATGCCTTGGTCACATCCTGTTTGGACTACTGCATTGCTCTCTATGTGACGCTGCTGTTGAAGACAGTTCGGAAGTTACAACTGGTTCAGAGATCGGCAGCTAGGTTACTAACTGGAGCGCTGTACAGGGAGCTAAAAACTCCTATGTTATAGCAGCTCCACTGGCTGCCGATCTGCTTCTGGGCTAAATACCTATAAAGCCCTAAATGGTTCAGGTCCAGACTATTTCAAAGTCCGCATCTCCATATACAAACCAACACAAGCACTCCAGTTGGTGGTGACGGCCCTCCTCTCGGTCCCACCCCCATCTCAAGCGTGGCTGGTGGAAACGAGAGAGAGGGCCTTCTCCCATCACATGGCAAAAATGTAGGAAGGAATTGAAACAGTCAATCCCTCCCCTGCATCCAGCCTGCCATATCATTTGCATTAAATGCCCATAAGTTACAGGGAATATCATTGGTGAAAAAGGGGGTATTTTACATCCCAACATCTTATTCTTGCCATTGCTCCTCGTATAATACAGTTGGCTCTCCACATTTGTGGGTTTGACTCTTGCAAGATCTGGATTTGGTTAAAATGGCTTTACCAGGCATTTATGGATTTGGTTGAAATGGTTTCCCCAGGCGTTTCTAAGTCCTCTGAGGAGAAACTATGGTCAGCTTATGGAGGAAGATGACCACAGGGTCATACTGGAGGACTTAAGAGATTCCTAAAGACAACTCAGCAGCCCACTGTGAAGCATATGCTTGGTTCTTTGCAGACAGTCGCTTTGATCCGTTATGGTCTGGATACCATGTTAACGGCAGTCTCTGTGGATGTAGCTGGTGCACCTGCTTGTCCGAATTTGATGGATTCATTTCAATTGGTGAAACCTGAGGATGTGGACAAGATACTTGGAGGGATGAGGGCGACCACATGCATCCTAGACCCCTGCCCATCCTGGCTTTTGAAGGAAGCCAGAGGGGGATTGACCGAGTGGGTAAAGTTCGTGGTTAATGCCTCCCTTTGGGAAGGCAATATTCCAGCTATCTTAAAACAAGCTGTAATAAAACTGCTGTTGAAAAAACCATCACTGGACCTCACTCAATTGGACAACTATCGGCTTGTTTCCAATCTCCCCTTTTTGGGCAAAGTCCTGGAACGTGTGGTGGCCTCTCAATTCCAGGTATTATTGGAAGACATGGATTATCTGGACCCAGTGCAGTCTGTCTTGAGGCCGGGACATGGAACCGAGACAGCCTTGGTCGCCTTAGTTGATGATCTATGCCGGGAGCTAGACAGGGGGAGTGCGTCCCTGTTGGTTCTGCTGGACCTCTGAGCAGCCTTCGATACTGTCGACCACGGTATCCTTCTGAGTCGCCTTTTGGGAATGGGCCTTGGAGGTACTGTTTTACAGCAGCTCTAGACATTTCTAGAGGGTCGTACCCTGAAGCTGTTACTGGGGGCACCTGTTCTACCCCACAACCATTGTCTTTTGGGGTTCCTCAGGGCTCAATACTGTCTCCCATGTTGTTTAACATTTACATGAAGCCGCTGGGGGAGATCATCCGGAGTTTCGGGGTATGGTGTCACCTGTACGCAGATGATGTCCAACTCTGCCACTCCTTTCCACCTGCTACTAAGGAGGCTGTCCAGGTCCTGAATCGGTGCTTGGCCGCTGTGACTGTCTGGATGAGGGCAAACAAATTGAAATTGAATCCAGACAAGACAGAGGTACGCCTGGTCAGTCATAAGACCAAACAGGGCATAGGGTTACAGTCTGTGCTACATGGGGTTACACTCCCCCTGAAGACGTGGGTTCGCAGTCTGGGAGTGATCCTGGATTCATCACTGAGCCTTGAACCCCAGGTCTCGGTGGTGACCAGGGGAGCATTTGCACAGTTAAAACTTGTGCGCCATCCGCGCCCGTGCCTTGGTAAGTCTGACTTGGCCATGGTAGTCGACACTCTGGTTACATCTCGTATAGACTACTGCAATGCGCTCTATGTGAAGTTGCCTTTGAAGACTGTTTGGAAGCTTCAACTGGTCCAACGGACATCAGCCAGATTACTAACAGGAACAGGGCTCAGGGAGCATACTTCCCCTCTGCTGCACCAGCTCCACTGTCTGCCAGTCTGCTACCGGGCACAATTCAAAGTGCTGGCTTTAGCCTATAAAGCCCTGAATGGTTCTGGCCCAACTTACCTGTCCAAACGCATCTCCCCTTATGAACCATCTAGGGCGTTAAGATAGTCTGGGGAGGCCCTGTTCTCGACTCCGTCTACGTCACATATACATTTGGTGGGGACGAGAGACAGGGCCTCCTCAGTGGTGGCCCCTTGGCTATGGAACACCCTCCCAAGGACATTAGATCAGCCCCTCTCTTTTGACTTTCTGGAAAAAAGTCAAAACCTGGCTATTTGAGCAGGCGTTTGAAAAGGCAGTGTAACTGACATAGAATTTGGAACAATTGGACTATGAGATCCGTCTATGTTTTTATCTAGGAGACGTAATGATATTTTTTATTATTGTCATGGTTTTAATTGATATGCTAATGTTTTTAATTGATTAAATGTTTTTTCTATGATGTTGTTGGCATTAAATTGTTGCCTTGTGAACCACCTTGAGTTGCTCGGGCTGAGAGGGAGTTGTATACAAATGTACTAAATAAAATAAATAAATAAATAAAGAGATGTTCCCTAAGGTGTGTGTGTATATATGTGTGTGCATATATATATATATATATATATATATATATATATATATATATATATGGTTTTTCACTTTCATTGCGTTTCTATGTCCTAACCTCAGTGAATGTGACGGGCTGACAGTACAGCTGGCCCTCCATATCATGGATTTTGCATCCATGGATTTGATTATCCATGGGTGGTGGGATCCAAAAAGCAAACATTCATTTTGTCATTTTATATAAGAAACACCAGCGTACTATTTATTTATTTATTTCACATATTTGCAGCCCATCCTTCTCACCCCTGGAGGGAGACTCAGGGTGGCTTCACAACAATTATATACTATGCTATTGTATATAATTGGATTTGAGCATCTATGGCTTTTGGTGTCCTGGAACCAAACCCCATAAGAAACCAAGAGGCTACTGTAGCAATGCAATCGTTCTGTTTTCTGGAAAACAAGATACCACTTTCATTATGGAATACATTTGTATAGCTGAAAAAATGAGATCATTTACATGTTGCTTCTTGACAATGCTGTTGCCTTAAGGTGCAGGTGTCCAAATAGAGAATACAGGTACTTTGGGTCACTTGTGAACATCACATGCTAGTTTAAACACATCCCTTTTATAGCGAAATATATAAAAGCGGTAAACAAGATTCCCCCGCTCTTCTGATTAGCACCTATCATTCATCAAATTACCCAGTAACAGAATTGACCTTCTACTGTAATATAATGGCTATGATCATTTTATGAAGAAACAATTTGAATAACTTTCCCTCAGGAAAAAAGGGGGAAGCCTTTCTGTTACTGGAAACAGGAAAACAA
Organism: Anolis apletophallus; assembly: GCA_030556195.1. NCBI lineage: Eukaryota > Metazoa > Chordata > Lepidosauria > Squamata > Anolidae > Anolis > Anolis apletophallus. The sequence continues at coordinate 87,447,768 of JARBWK010000002.1, read as the reverse complement.
AATGTTTGATTGAGGTCATCTTGACATCCATTAGTGTGATAAATGAAGTGGAATTCAAGGTTGTTCTATTATAAAAGGTTCATTTTCGTTTGCTCAGTTCTGGATTCTCCCTCACCCTCCATTTTTAAAAAAACACACACTGCCTCAGACTCAAGGCTGATTACGGTAATTATATTTTCTCCTCATAATAATACAAATGATTCTAAGAGTTATTCACAGTGTTTCAATGTCGGCACTTAGATAAATGCCCTCTCTTTCATCGGGATTTTCATTTCTTCCCTCCTTTTTAATGCAGAAGGTTAGTTAGTAGCTACAATAACAGTCGTGCTGTCAGAAAACCTGGGATTTACGTGGCCAAGAACTCAATGCACAATTGTTTGGAGCTCTGCATGGCAACTAGGCCGACTGGGATCCTAGATAATTTATAACTACTCCCCAGTACAAGAAGAACAATTATATTACATGCTGTATAAAATGACCATTATTTAGTTCAATTTTAAAAATTATTTGAACAAAATGCCTATCCTTTCCAGGGTGACTCTCTTCTCTGCTTCTAATTAGATGCCCTAGGAATATGGAATGTGTGCATTTTCACAAGAAAATATATTTATGGAATTTTAATTTGCTTCTTGTATACCTCTGCTATAAAACTTGTCTCTCCCCAAAGGTTCTTAATATGGAAAGGAAAACAGCATAAGGAAAGAGGGGAGCGCAATATAGAAATACAATCCCTTTGTCACAGGGTTGAAGAAAGTGAGATCCATGGGTTGATGCAGTTCCAAGGCCATTTTGAGGTCCCGGTGGGGACCACACTTTTGACGGTGGGGCTTTTAATTAGAAAACCAAAAACATGCCTATACCTCTTAGAGCTAGGATGGACAACTGCATAAGAGAGAGGATCAACTGCATTCTCCCAGTGCCCATGTAGTGCATTTCACATATGTAATTTGGGTGGTGAATCATCATTCTGACCACCATTTGAGCTGATTTGTGTCAATTTGTTTCTTTGTTGTTGTTGTTGTTGTTGTTTTTAGGTGGGGAGGTCCGAGGAGGTTGAGAAAGCAAACTGCTGCATTTGTGCAGGGTTTTTTTAGGGCTTTTAACTGCAATTGGGGCAATAAAATCATGAAAAAATCAGTCAAAAATGGACATCTGGAGGCTTTGGACAGCTTCCGAGCAAGTGTTAGAGACCTTATTTAGTGGTTCCAAGGGCCACATCTAGTCTGTGGGCTGCATTTTGCCTATTTTTGCCTTTCAGGCTGCAAAAGGCAATTTCACCCTTTATGATGTAAAGCGACTGGAATTTGACTTCAAGTTTATTTTATGACTTAAGAAAGGCCTTCCCTTGGTCTAAAACAGCCAATCCAACTCTCCAGAAGGGGACAAAAAGGATCTGAAAATGTCCCCTTCACCTTACCGGGCTATTCCAGTTTAGCTCTATTTTAAAAGTACAATTTAAACTATTCACCATGGTGGAAAATAAGTCTCCAAGGCCTGACTGAAGCCAATGTGGTCACCCTCTACTTTACAGCTACAGCATGCACTAGGTAGCTGTCAGTGTATGAGAAATATCTGATCCAGGTTTTCACAGCTGGAGTCAGCGGGGAAAGGTAAACAACTGTCAAATTGTGTATCAATGGAAACATGAGCCAAACTTGTATTAATGGATTTGGACTCATATCTTTCTTCCGACAGTTTGCTAACTTCCGTATCCTGTTAGTAGAGGGGGAACAAAATTAGAGGGGGCTTAATACAATTATCATGGTGATTGCAACTGTAATAACATTTCTGCTAAAATGAACAACCAAGGTTCTCTGTTTAAAAAACAAACAAAAAATACCCCCTATACTCATACTTTTTCTTTTGCCTAAAGTCGCTCACCTACATCCATTTGTATACCATCCCATTCAAATGAGATTTTGCAAAATGTACATCTGGATTTGTAGCTGAAGCACTGAATCCAGCCATTAATCTGGTGCAAGGGGAAACAGGATTTACTTTGGAGCTTCCACAAAGTTCCTAAGTAATCCCAATGTCTTGGAACTGGGCTGGATCCAGCTCAAACCAGTGTCTACCACATGTTCAACAGACCCTCTGCTGTGTTACTGACCAGAAGTAGCTCCCTCGCAGAGGCTTGCAGGTGATGCCACTTCTGGACGATGCTCATCCATGTAACCAGGAGAAGAGAAGTTGCCAGCAAGCCCCTGCAAGGGAACTACTTCTGGCCAGTGACATAGTGGCGGCGGCCTCAATGTACCCTTGGCCTGGATGGCCTTCTGGACACCAGAAGTCTCTGGGGAGGCTCCCAAGCTGCACTGAGGCAGCTCCAGAGCATCTTACCACAGAATAACTGGGTAAGTGTAGATCAGGCCAACAACACCAAGATCCATCACACAGAGTGTTCCTTCCTCTTCATTGGGAGATTGAGTGGGGTGGGTTTGCTGGAGGGGAACGGACCTACACAAATGAGGTATTGCATGTAGCAGTGGGTCTGATTTAGTTCTGAGCTAATGTATCCCTATGGGGGCCAGGGAAGAAAAAATGAAACCAGCTTCCTGGATTTTTAAAAATCCAGATGTAGGTCCATAGTACAAATCTAATGGACTAATTGAAGTCTCACTCTCAGTGTTTTCTCTGGGCTTAATCAAAACCAACATCCAACTGCTATCTTTTTGCAAAGTGACATTGTGTGGTTTATAAAGATTTGTTTTCTGCTTATATGTGAGAAGCTGAGATAGGACAATGTTATGGGTTTAGATGCTCCTCGTCCCGTTCCCCCCCCCCATTTCTGGAGATAACTGGAGCTGGATCTGCACTGCCAAATAATGCAGTAGAGTGACCCCCCTCCTTCTGCTGAACCTATGGGTGCCCCATTGTGACTTTAGCAGATATGAGTGCAATGACCAAGTGCTCACAGGGAGCTCCATAGCCTGCAAGGAATGACAACACAGGGACAACCCATCTTTTTCCTGCACTGATCAGCTCAGGAAAAGTATGATGGTGATTATGTTTGTGTGGATAGCAAATTGCACCAAAATGGACCCACTTCAACTGTCTAGACAACTGTAAAGCCCTAGAATACTTGAACTTTCCTGAAAACCCTAGAATAGCCCCCCCCCCCCCCAATTTTGTGGAACAGTGTCAGGTTAAAGGCTAAAATGTCTTGCTACTTACCAGAATTCACAAAGTACAATAAAGACTACCAGCACTGGATTAAATGCAAGTATGATTTTTTTAAAAAAAATTCATGTAGACCGCACTAACGTGCAGTCATTTTGTCTTATTTTCTCTCCCTCATTCATTAAGCTATTTTTGATATGTTGAATAAGCATTGAAGTAATTGAACTTTGATATGTGTTACAAAGAAGACTAGGATTGTTTCTTTTCTCTGCTAGATGTGGGGCTTGGTATTCCACTTCTACCTTACTACTTTAATCACTCTGCTTGGGAGAACTGCTACTATCTCTCACATTTCCCAATTGTCGACATATTGCTATCTTTACAAAATGTCTTCTGCTAGGTGGACACTATCAGCATACCTTCTCTGAGTAAGTTTTCTAAAGACATAATCTTGGCACTCTGGTTGCTGAAATATTATTGTTGATATGAACAAGTAGTGCAGACCCTAGTAGTTCCCACAGAAGTTATATCAAAACCATACTAGTCATTACAAACTGCAATGCACCAAGCCTAGAGGTCAACATCGGTCTACAAATGACCTTATCACAAAGGACTAAAATTGGCAGCATGTGGCGATTTTAGCCCAGGTCCCCCACGGAGCTGGTCAGTTCCCATTAGATGATGCCGGCATGGCTCCGTGGGTGAAGGAGGGCAAAGGGGGGCATGCCACCACCAAGGCAACACAGGAGGGTTCCCGTGTTGCTGTAAAGCCACATGCACGCATGGTGGGCGATGTGAAGTGTCGGCCGCTGGATTCGTCACCCCCCCCCCAAACAAAGTGGAGAGACACCGGTGGCTGTCTGACGAGGTCGTAAGACTGAATAGCAGCCTGTCAACCCTTGAAGCTTTGTGGCAAAGAAATAAGTGCAAACTTCTCTTTTGATGACAAGCAAATTCCTGACACCTTTCCCTTCTTGACTCCCCTATTCCCCTTTCCCTTCTTGACTCCCTTTGCTTCAAAGACTATTCTTTGAAGCAAAGGTGTCTGTAAGCAAACTGGGCTTCTTTCTTTTTGCCCTCAGATGTGCCACATTCTTATCACATCTTTTTATATTGCATCTCCTTTATTCCTGGTTTTAAAAATCTGAAGTTAATGAAGATACCAGAAGACTCAAAAGACCGATGTATTAAAATAGTTTCATGATTAACTGGAGCATATTCTTAGTTTGTTCAGCGTGTTTATAATGCCTTGAAAAAGTGACATTTCCTAGTGTTGGTGATGAAACCATAAATCAGACCAATGTTTTTGGAAAAGGCAACCATTTTGCATAATCTATTTATCGTCAATCTATTCCATCTCATTAGGAATTTATATTGTACTCATCACCGTGGTATTCAAACCTCCACAATATTGAAATATTGCATTATCATTTTCCTTCAAAAAGAGGTTAAGTAGAGTGTATAGCTAAAATTAATTCAAAGGAATAAACAACGGTGATAAATGGGATAATTTTCTTAGGAAACAGCCAATGGATACAATTTTTAAACAACAGCAACAACAAAGACATGCCTTGCTGATTGGTATTTTAGCTGCAGTTTCCATTCACCTCCTTGCTTTGCCATAGACATATTTTGGTGCATTCAAAATGTATTTTCTTCTTCTTTAACATGAATGCTTTAAATATTTTTTTCCATCTGTCTTTCTGTCTTTTGTATATGAGAAACAGCATAGAGGTAACTTCGATTGACATTATTTATTCAACCTTAAACACAAAATAACTTCGGATTTTTAGGAAGTATAACATTTTAGAGAAACCAGAAACAATCTTAAAATTGTATTGTCAAAGGCACCGGGACTGTGGCACAGCTGGCTGGGTGTCAGCTGCATTAAGATCACTACTGACCGAAATATCATGAGTTCGAAGCCAGCCTGGGTCGGAGTGAGCTTCTGGCCAATTTTGTTTAGCTTGTTGCTGACCTTTGCAACCCGAAAGACAGTTGCATCTGTCAAGTAGAAAATTTAGGTACCACCTATGTGTGGGGAAGCTAACTTAACAAATTTACGAAGCCATAACAAAAATCCAGCAAAAAGCATGTGGGGAATGCGGAAAGTACTTCATCAGTGTCGCAGATGGATGGTAAAGCGACAGCTCTCCTGGTGGCCATAAAAAAGTTAAATAGCTTCTGTCTGTCTATATGTGTTGTGTGTCTATGGCATTGAATGTTTGCCATGTATGTGTACATTGTAATCTGCCCTGAGTCCCCTGCGGGGCGAGGAGTGTAGATTATAAATACTGTAAATAAATATTAAATAAATAAAATCAGGGATGGAATCACTGAGTTGTTGTAGGTTTTTCGGGTTATATGGCCGTGTTCTAGAAGCATTCTCTCCTGATGTTTTTCCTGCATCTACGGCAAGCATCCTCAGAGGTTGTGAGTCGAATTGGATATGCACAGAACCAGTTCTAGCCCAGTCTTGGCTGAAGCTGTTTTTAGAGCATTATTCTGAAGCAATGTTTTCCTATTCCAACCACTGGATAAAGAAAAATTTCTATATCCACAGAACCCATACCTACAGTTTCATTTATTTGCACCTGGGGGAAAATGATCTATTTAGGAATTTTCTGGGTCCTCCAGGTGATTCTATGGTATGCAACCCCTGGAAGTTAGTATAGGGTCAGACTGGAGGACCTAGAAATTCCTAGCAAGGATACCTTTCTATGAATTTCTAAATTCTCCAGAGTGACTCTATGGTAAGTTGAAACTCGAAAAACAGTTAATTCAATGGCATGCAGTCATATCTGGGGTTTTAGGTTAACCACGGTCTGTATAGGAATGTATTCCTATGAATAAATTGTAGCTCCATTTATTTTGTCTAGAAAACATTTTTGTTTTCATGTTGACTCATGACCAAGCAGCAGTGACAGTGGTGGCCATGTATTTTTTGTTTCTTTTTCAGAGGTTTGGATGTATGTGTAATATGTGGAGGATGCACCGGAATCAAAGCTTATCTTAATGTTAATACTATTAATTAATATCAACAATTATTAATTATATTACTAATTGTAATCTCTAATATTATTTTAACATTAATCACACCATTCTAATTGCTTTTATTCTGAGAAATTGATACTGCTGTTTAAAACCCATGAGAATTAAGATTTCTTTTCCAGGAAAACTGTCTACTAAAAAGTTCTTCCATGTAAGATCTGAGGAAGGAAGATTTTTAAAAAAGTTTTTGCTTTTCTCTTTTGCTCTAATGATAAGCCAATGATAAAAACCTCCTTGCCTAAAAGGCACATATCAACCTAATATTTATATGTAGAATAATTATATCCAAGTTTCCTGTAATTTGAGTATTATCATGATACTCCTTCTCTTTTTCAGAAAACGAGACTTTTCCTTTTTACAATCTAGCTCCACTCTTTACCATTTTCAAGCAATAGATTCATTATTCTCTGCCTGTAATGTTAGTGTAATTTCCATGGCATCAAACCATAATGTCACAAATACTGAGTGGATGGGTGAAGGGGGAAATAAGGAACCAAGCCCCGATTCAAACAGGAATGGTTAAGTAATTAGCGTTAATGAGATGAGAGATGCAGCACATTTCATTTAAGGGCAAGCAGGAAGGTTTATTTATTTATTTTAAGAGAAATATACTTTTTCAAAAAATGCATCAGATTTGAACTGGCTCTGTTGAAGCACTTTGGGGAGATTAAATAATGGGCTCTCTCATTTTGTAGTGAAAGCAGATGGAAGTGAAAGGGAGTCATTGAAGAAATTGTAAAGAAATTACTGCTGACAACATTCAACAGTCACAAACAATATATTGGCCAAGAAGGGGAGAATATGATATCTTAGCAATGTAAGCTGGCTGGATTTATAATTGAGAAAGTGGGGTTTCTCCCCCAAGACTTCACCTAAATATAGAGCTCTGGATCCATGGGGCATGTCTTCATTGCAAGTAATTTTGGTATGACGCTACTGAAATATAGAGGTGTTCTTAGATTGTACCTCAGTTGAAATATAGAGCTGCATCTAGATTGTGTCAGATGGGATTGTTGTGTTTTTGGCTGAGCTAGCAGAATATTTGTTAGAGTCTCATATTTCGAAGCAGAAGCTGTTTTTATTGTTGTGTCAAATGCATTTTAATTACACTGCAATTTACTTCTGAATGATATAATTTTATTAAACCTTTCTGCCAGGTACTAGCGTACAGGTCATAAAGAGGATTTGAGCTCTGCTAGACATTGTAGCATGAGGCTACTTTTAGGGGGCTCTCATAAAGTACACCAGAGGAAACTGTAAAATTGCAATATAGTTCTTTTCACTTGAGGAATTATATCTTATTTCCTGCTTAGCTTACCTCTGCTGGGGCCATTACCTCACTCAGTGTTTTGGAACAACAACATTCATTAGGTCAGGATGAGGACTAGTCAGAATTTGAAGAAGTCCTTCAGTGGCTGAAATCCTGCCGGAGACAGGAATGCCTATAACTTGGGGTTACATGTGCATACATGTTATGTTTGACTGGAGGGCAGCGGCTATTCACTAGTTCCTTGCAAAATACATCCAAAACTTTTCCTTGAATGCTGCTGTGAAGTTCCATGAGATAGTGTACTTTTGTGTCTGTTTACTGGCTCCAAAGAGAGGGAGGGCTGCAAAGATGATATGGAAACACTGGTCCCACTACTGTTTCAGCCAAGAAACAGAGATGGACCTCATCACACTGATGAACCCCCTTCCATCCTGTTTCACTGACAATCATTGGCAAAACAGAAGGCACATGTGGTGAACCATGCACCATCCCTCCTTCCCCTATCACATGGGGGAAGGGTAGCAGAATCAGGTCAAGGCACATTGTCGCATTGTCGCTTTCCCCATCAGGCAGTGGAAAGCTTAAAATATGTGCCTAGCTCAATCGGACATAGCCAAAGGACGGGAGGCTCCCCATGGTGGCGAGGAAGTTTCTTTCAACACTTCCTTACCATTTCTCCCACAGATGGGATACGTCTGGATCCATGTCTGAAAACCAGCCACAGCATGAGAAGGGCCAACCTCCCCCCTCCTGGCCCATATGATGACGTGGTTATCTCTGTCCTCATTCTCCAACAAAGCAATCTCCTTGTCACTTTTGCATAGCTTGGAAACATACCACACTCCCATAAATACTGCAGTAGTGCTACCCAGGGTGTGATTGGTTCCTTGGGAGCGAGATGTGCCACATGGAACTATGTGGCAGGTTATATTCCATGCATTCCAATATAAGAGCTTGCCCATTGTGTAATTTGGCAGTGGTATACTTTCCTTAAGCAACAGTGTAATGAATCCTTACCCTAGCTGGCGATGGCGAAGCCTGTGAGGTTGGCCTGTGTAAACAGTTTGGCATCCATCTTGAGTGGGGAGTGTCAGCAGGGCAGCCATGATAGGAAGGAATTGCTAGGAAGGGGGAGTGGTTTGAAACTCCTCTGGGTGGAAGCAATGTTGCCCTAGGATTGGCTAGAAAACTGAGGGGAGGAGCCAAACTGAAAAGGAGGGAAAAGTGTCTACATCTTGAAAAACCTTAATTATTTCAACAAGGCTGGTGGTAGCGTTAGTGTGAAATAAACAGCCCTGATCCTTTACACATAGCAAGGCAGAATTCTTCACTATTTGAATGGCCTGTATGCAAATTCAGCAAAATCAATTTTTAAATTCACTTTCAATTGATGTATGTACTTTTCAACATGTATTTCTCATCTATACAGTCATATAACCATCTGTTTATCAATGTTCATCCTGTTGAACTTGGTTGGATTTTCTTCTTTGGTATAGAGACCACACCTGGATTACAGCTGAAAAGTACAGCCAATTGACTATTAGTAACTACTGATATAACACATTAGCCTGATTTCTATGGTTAATATCAACTTGAGTTGACTCACTAAATAAACGTGATTTACTTACATGTTGCCCTCTTCTTCAACAATTGAAGCAGTGTATCTAGTTTGGACTGAACAGTTGGATCCAGGTTACTGTAAGACCTGAACTCAACAAGTGATAAAGAAATATCTGGGCTTTATTGAATATTGACAAATAATAATCAAGAAGATGTTTCTTCCCAAGGAGGACTGGCCCTACCATTAGGTAGAGTTGGGTGGATTTCTGAAGTCATGATATAGAAGCAAACAACACCTATTTTTCACTTGCTCTCCCTCCCTCAAGCTATTCCACAAATTAGCTTTCCTAACAGGACAAGTTCTTGATATATGTTTTATGTTCTTAGAGCTATCTCAGCAATTGGAATTCCTTCAGTAATTCCAATGATTCATCTCTATAGTCCAGAATGATCAGATGAAATAGGAGAAGAGGTTTCAGAGCTTTATTTTTATATACATTTTTTGGTGAAAGAAGCTTTCATTATTGGAAGTGGAGCATACCTACAGAAGTAGAGAAAAGTAGTTTGGGATCCCTGGTGTGTTTCCTCTTGTCTTACTTCTATACAGTAATACTCTCAAGCTTGACTTCCCCTCACATAGTTCTTTCTATCATACTAATGTAGTCAGTGATAGAAGACTCCAATTTTTTTGTCTGTCCTGAGATTGGCTTCTTTAATAAACATTTTTATCTCACTGTGTATTGTTGATAATACCAAATGTAAATTTCTGTACATGCTAACATTAAATACGCTCACTTTGTAGGCATAGTAATTTCCCCCAGGTGTGATTCTATTGTTTGGTGGAAAGAGCACTGATTATTCTTGATGAATTTTTTGATTTATAAAATGATTAAAGTTATAGGAACCACGTGCTTTCATGCATCTGCTCATGCTAAAATGGCCACCAGAACATTCAAAGGATTCGAAATCTTTGGTTGAAAGTAATTGATAAATTCATGTCTAATTTACAGTATGTTGTATTGACAGTTATTGGGTAAGGCAACTGTAATTTGAGCCTCCAAGGGAGACTAGGACAATTTGGGGAGGGGGTAGACGATGATCTTGAGAATCTTCTAGCCCAATGGTTCTCAACCTGTGGGTCCCCAGATGTTTCAGCCTTCAACTCCCAGAAATCCTAACAGCTGGTAAACTGGCTGGGATTTCTGGGAGTTGTAGGCCAAAACACCTGGGGACCCACAGGTTGGGAACCACTGCAGTCTAGCCAGAATGGCTATTGCCATAAATTTTGCTATTGTGCCTCACAATTTTGCTATTGTGCCTCACTTGCAAGCTGTTTGGAGATTGCCCATTGTTGGCAAAAGGATGTTGAACTGTGCAGATATTGATATATCTTGCATCTTTTCATTTTAGGGTATGCAAGATTTTATTTGCTATACTATAGGTCTATATTCCGAGGTAGAGGAAGGCCCCATCTACACTGCCATTATAATGCAGACTGTACTGGATTATATGGCAGTGTAGACTCATATAATTCAGTTTAATTTGCATTACGTGGCTCCACACTGACCATACAATCCAGTTCAACCTTCATTATATGGCAGGTAGATGGGGTTGAAGACATATAAGCTTAAATACCTTGAAGTTATTATGTCCTGTTTGATCTTTGAAGCTTAACAGTATTAGGTCTGGTTAGTACTTGGATAGAAAACCATTAAGGAATTATAGCTTCTGAAGGCTATATAGAGACATGTTCTATATGCCATATATATTCCAAAGAAGAAAACATATTTGAGGAACCTTTTGTAATTCATGGGTTGTCATAAATTGACTGATGACTTAAAGGCATACATAAAGAGAATTTGGACAACAATAAATTATCTCAGAAACTTCCACTGTGGTGTTTTCTCTGCAGATCATAAAGTGCTACAGGACACGAAGAAAACAAAATGGACAATTGCAGAGAAACTGGTGGGGGGCTGCAAACTATGTAAAAGGTGAACTACAAGAAAGGAGATTCCATCTGAACATTAGGAAGAACTTCCTGACTGTGAGAGCTGTTCAGCAGTGGAACTCTCTGCCCCAGAGTGTGGTGAAGGCTCCTTCTTTGGAGGCTTTTAAACAGAGGCTGGATGGTCATCTGTCAGGGGTGCTTTGAATGCAATTTTCCTGCTTCTTGGCAGAGGGTTGGACTGGATGGCCCATGAGGTCTCTTCCAAGTCTTTGATTCTATGAATTGCTCGTGCATGTACTGTAGATGCTGCCAAGATATGCTATTCATTCTTTTAGTGGACTGAAAAGGGAGACCCAGGGTGCCTAGAGGGTCTGCAAAAGCTGGGGTTTTTTTGGGGGGGGGGAGCTTCTTTAAGTCCAAGGCCACACATCCATTCATTTAATAAAGGAAGAAGAATCATATGGCTCTGAAGCCCATCCATGATTTGGCAGCACTTTCTGATCAATTGGGAAAGAAGTCTGTTGCAAAACAAGAAGTGTTCTGAAGAAATATGTAACATTGTATACCTTGTCCTCCCTCCCTCCAACAAAAGACATATATCTCCTATAATTGTCTTCTATTCACGAACCTGGTAATTGTACACTTGTTCACTTTATGTAGGGCTAAGATTTACAGGATAAAGATGGCGGAGGAGCTAGAGTGCAGATTAAAGCAACTGGATACGGCTGGATTTATATTCCATTTGGGATGATAATGAGGTGGTTAATATAGAGATGCAAGGCAGTAATAAACTATAGACTTTTACAGATCTCTCTGTGAATCTGAATCACTATTTGGTGACCAGGAGATCAATGATATACAAGAGCCCATCCGGTTTTCTCTCAGCTCACCACTCCTAGGTAAAACAGGCTTGGCAATCTCAGAATTTCCCCCCTGTCTGTCACAAGAGATTGTACAGGCAATAAAAGCAATAAATCTACCTCTGACTCCCAGGGAATGCATATATTGAATTGAGCTTTATTAATGGTTCGTGGATCAGGTAATCTCGCTTCAGAAAATTCCTTTCAAATAGATAACACTCTCTCTCTCTCTCTCTCTTTCTCTCACTGGCATATAGATTGCATTAATTTCTTTTTTAAAATAGCAAAACAATTCCCAATCAGCATTAAAACCTTTATGTGGGACAGAGGGAATAGGTGAAGAAGAGGCTGTTTTTGGTTCAGGTATGATAAAAGAGAGTAAAACTTACCCAATGCAGATTGTGTTATTTAAAACTACAATTAAAGTATGAATTCAAATAATCTTAAAATTGTCCTGTCAGAAAACAGTGCAGCTGGCAGGATTACTAAATCATTCCTACACTATACAAATGAATTTTATTTGGCAGGTGTGCAGACGAGTGTCACTTTGTATGCTAAAACACAACCAACGTGGCAGTCAAGTATCCCTCAAAATGAGTCCAAAATAAGCTGCTCAGATTTGAATAAGAGGCTTAGTTTTCCCAAGTTATTTCAGTTTCAAAACGTTGGACTCTGTTTCTCAAGGACAGGAGAAGACGAGGAAGGGGGATGTGCCATGGAGATGGCTACTCAAACAATGATAAAGGGAATAGGGATCACAGGGAAAGGCTTAGAGTTGTATTATCTTCTGAGCTCTGGCCAACAGATACCCCACAAAGGCATCTCTTTTCTTCATCAAAGACTTGTTTCACATTTAGCTTTGTTTCATCTTGCCTGGAAACTCCAACAAACCTTGAGAAATGATGGACAGCAATCTAGATTTTTTTTTTACCATTGCAGTCTGCTGGCAAATGGCACCATTGAATCACCTGGTAAATGCTTTAAACAATTAAAAAGAAAATAATATAGTTATGAAGATGAACCACTTCTAATCATAAAATCCCCACAAGTTTTAAAAGAGCTGGGTAACAGTCGTGTTTCTATGACCCTATGACGAGCTGCTTAAATAGCCGGACATGTTTAGCCTTCAGACCAAAAGGCTGAGAGGAGTCATGATGGCCATGTATAAATAAGGGGCAGTAATAGGGAGGAGGAACAAGCTTGCTTTCTGCTGTCCTGGAGACTAGGATTCAATGGAAAAATAGCTCCAAACTACACGAAAGGGGATTCCACCTGAACATTAGGAAGAACTTCCTGACTGTGAGAGCTGTTCAGCAGTGGAACTCTCTGTCCTAAAGTGTGGTGGAGGCTCCTTCTGTGGAAGCTTTTGAACAGAGGCTGGATGGCCATCTGTCGGGGGTGCTTTGAATGCAATTTTCCTGCTTCTTGGCAGAGGGTTGGACTGGATGGCCCATGAGGTCTCTTCCAACTCTATAATTCTATGATTCTCTAACTTGCTTTTGTCTAATTGCTGAAATGCTGATACACACACTGTCTGTAATAGTTTCTCCATTTGTTTAAATGAAGAGGGCTATTTATTTATTTATTATTTCTTTATTAACTTTATTTATACCCCACTCCCATCTCCCCAAGAGGGACTCGGGGCGGCTTACATGAGGCCAAGCCCAACAACACATAATAACAACACAAAGCAATTATAAAAACAATACAATCAATGAAACTCAAACACAAGCAATAACAGACAATTTAAAACCATGTCAGGCAAGCCAAATGTGAATGTTAAAGATTTTAAAATAAATAAACACTGGGTGCAGATAGAGGTAGTTTGCAGATAGCAGGGAGGCTTCAAGGACAATATGGGGCAGACCACCTAACAGGTAATTAAAGTGCTACTGAGGACCTTTGCGGGATTAAACACAGCAGGGCGTTATTTACTTTTTCAGGGAAGGCACATTGGAACAACCACGTCTCTGTCCTAAAGTATGGTGAAGGCTCCTTCTGTGGTGGCTTTTGAACAGAGGCTGGATGGCCATCTGTTGGGGGTGCAGTTTTTAGGCTCCTCCTAAAAACTGCCAATGTGGGGGCTTGTCTGATATCCTTGGGGAGTGTTTTCCAGAGACAAGGTGCCACTACAGAGAAGGCTCTCTCCCTCGTCCCACTAAACATGCCTGCAAGGCCAGTGGGAGTGAGAGTAGGGTCTCTCCAGATGATCGAATAGATTGCCAGGGTTCGTAAACAGAGATGTGGTCACGTAGGTAGGCGGGTCCCAAACTGTTCAGGACTTTGTAGGTAAGAACCTGCTCCTTGAATTGGGACCAGAAGATGAACGGCAGCCAATAAAGCTCCCCAAACAGGGGGGTTGACCGCTTCCTGAAAGTCGCTCCAGTTAGCAATCTGGCTGCCACTAATTCATACACAGATCAAACTACACATACCTCAGGGAGGGACATTTTAGTCTTCCAGAGTTATGTCACTGAAGAATTCACACAGAACTAGAATAGAGACATTCTAAAGAATTATCGTCTGAAGTGTTGTAAACAGTGCTGCTATGTTTCATACATTTGTTATCTGCAATTTTTTTTAAAAAACCCAAACAAACAGATAATACATGTCTAGAACAAAAAAAAAATAAGGGAGTTGGGGAGATTCCATCAGAAGAACAATCAAATCTTTGGTGAAAAAATGTTGATGAGATATGCCCATGGATTTGGGTCCTTTCATTGGATGTTTTTCAGAGTTGCCATCTTCATTTTTTCTTATTGCTGGATAAAAGGTAAAGGTAAAAGCTTGCCCTTGACAATCCAGTCATGTCCGATTCTGGGGGTTGGTGCTCATCTCCATTTCTATGCCGAAGAGCCACTGTCTGTAGAACCTCCAAGGTCATGTGGTCTGCAAGACTGCATGGAGCACTGTTACCTTTCTGCTGGAGCGGTACCTATTGATCTGCTCACATTTGCATGTTTTTGAACTGCTAGATTGGCAGAAGCTGGGGCTAACAATGGGAGCTCATGCCGCTCCCCAGATTTGAACCTGTGACCTTTCGGTAAGCAAGTTCAGCACCTCAGTGGTTTAACCCACTGCACCACCGGGGGCTCTGGATACTATAGCCCCATTGATTTGCTTGAGTTTGCTCTCTCAGTCTTTTTTGAAATAGCAGATCCCTATGGGGTTGTCTCCTTTCCTATCACTGAATGGCACTAATTCTTTTCTGGAGGTGTTAAGAGTTAGTTCCTTATTTACAGAATCTTGCCTGATCTTTTCTTCTCATTTCAGCTTGGAGGCAAGTAATCATATCCCACTCTCAAACCTAGATTCTTCCGCCTAGATTCGTTTTTCTCTTTTCTGACTGTGGAATGGCTTGATTCCATGGGGACTGAAATATATGAGGATTTATATGATGATGGGGGAAAAGATAAAATGCTAGAGGAAATGGTTCAGAAATGCTGAAATAGAAATGAAGGGCTGAAATAATCTATCAATACTTTATGCAGAAGTATGAGATATAAAAAATACTAGTTTTTATAGAGAACTCTCTTTCTTCCCAAGAAAACTGTTTGTGCAGAATCTCTTGAGAAGCTTCATTTTTTATTTATATATCCATATATATGAGTGCTGGTAATTTGAACTCCTCCAAACAATCACCTGTAAATTATAATCTTCCCAAGCAGCAATATAGACCCACAAATCAGTCCCAGGGCATTGGAATTATATGTGAAAAGGTCTATTTATATCACCCTAGACACAGAGAAGAAATTTGCACAGTTTTATAAGAAAGAAAATTTCTTATTAACATGTAGAGCTAATTGGATAATAAAAAGAGAAAAGCCCTTTAAAAGACCTGGGATGACTGGAGAGTTAATCTATCGAACTCTTGAGCAGAGTGATTTAGAAGAGCAGTGACACTTCCGTCTTTTCAGACTGTTCAAGGTATGGATTTATGAACTGTACAATACTGCACAAAACTCCTAAACCTTTCTTATTACCTTCTCTCTCTCTCTCTCTCTCTCTCTCTCTCTTCCTCTCCCTCTCCCCTCTCTCAGGCATGCCTACCTAGATACTTACAAATATATGCCACAGAACTGAAAGCTATGAAACAGGTCATCTCCACTCTGTTATAAGCTATTCCTTTCAGAGGTTTATAATGAAGTTATTAATGGAGATGACCCAGCAGTTAACAATATATTTCTGCTATTATAATGGAGGAAATGGGGGCAAGGGTTGGCTTTTATTTTGCATATTCCCATTCCCTAGCAAGGCATTTGAAATGAGCGAGAAAGGAAAAAGAAATTGAGTCCTGACAAAATATATTCTTCATCACAACTGTCAAATAGCTTGGTGGTTGTTTCTCATCTACTTTTCCTAGGCAAACCCAAGTATCACACATTGCTATCATCAAACATATACCATAAAAAGGCTTGGATAATTGTGGCTATATCATATATGTTTTCCTAGTAGAAAAAGAGCATCTGGTGTGTGAAACCAAAGTGATAAAAGACCCTTTATGCAGCCAGCATGAGTTGCTAACAGGACCAGATTCACAATCATTCTCAAGCTGCATGGGCTAAAAATATTGCTTTGTGACCACACTGATCTCTGACCAACAAAGTGTCCCTATTCTTTGAATTAACAACCATGTATTACTTTCCTTCTGAGCTCATAACTGGCATCTTCTATTCCTCCTGGGTAAATGACTTGGGGCCAGGATATCTAAATGACTGCTTCCTCCCCTATGAACCTGCAGGAATTTTAAATCTTCAGAGAAGGCCTGAAGTAATTATGGCCACCGAAGGGCTGTCTACACAGGCCCCAAACACTATGCCCACTGCAAATAGACCTCTAGTTGAATCCATGACACACAATGGCTCCCTCCTTCTTGCTTGTCATACAAGGACCCTGTTCTGACATCTTGCAATAGAGATCCATGGCTAGCTAAAAGTGGCTGCAACAGGGAAGATGTGACAGTGCAGAGATATGGACGCAGTTGAACCATTTAGAACAGGGGTCCTCAAACTTTTTAAACAGAGGGCCAGGTCACAGTCTCTCAAACTGTTGGAGGGCTGGATTATCATTTGAAAAAAAAACATGAATGAATTCTTATGCACACTGCACATATCTTATTTGTAATGCAAAATCACTTAAAAACAATACAATAATTAAAATGAAGAACAATTTTAACAAATATAAACTTATTAGTATTTCAATGTGGGCCTGCTTTTGGCTGATGAGATAGGATTGTTTTTGTGTGCTTTCAAGTCATTTCAGACTTAGGTTGACCTTCAGCAAGAGTCAGGTAAATGATCCAGAGAATGGTGAAGTTTTCTTTTCTGGATGTTTTCAAATAGGGGTTGGATGGCCTGCTTGTCGGGAATCCTTTGATTGAGTTTTCCTGTATGCCAGGGGGTTGGACTGAATGGCTTTTGTGGTCCCATCCAACTCTATAATGCTGCGATTCTATGACAAAATGATGTTTCCATGTTCTGTTCAGACATATAAGAAGCTCAATGATAGTGTATATTTATTTGACAATGGCATCGATAGTCTCCTGTCTGAAAAGATGAAGTCATAGACAGCCAGTATAAATCATATTGAGCAAATTGGATTGAAAGACTAACTCGGTATAATATAGATGCATGTATTTGGGGATTTGATTTCATCTGTTTTCCCTCCCAGCATTTATATACTGCTTTTCATTTCAAAAATCCCAAAACATCTAACATTCTATTTCTATTAGCGACCTGGATCCTATTAGGCATGTTGTACTGCTGTAAAACTTGTTGTTACAAATATGTTCCAAGACTTCTGAAGAGAGAAGTCAAATTTTATAGTCATGCCTGACTGTATGGGTGGGGGATTCATGGGGATCCACTCCAGTTTGCTTCCATTACAATCTTAGATCCAGATTTGATGCATAAATTATTAAAGCAAGACTCTAAAATCATAGGTAAAATAGTTATTAATATCATATGGGTTGTATTATTATTATTATTTACAGTATTTATATTCCACCCTTCTCATCCCGCAGGGGACTCAGGACGGATTACAATGCACATATGCATGGTGGAAGGTTTTATGGCACTGTAAATTAGTTAAATTAGCCTCCCTGCATAAAGCGGTACCTAAATTTCCTATTTGACAGGTGCAACTGTCTTTCAGGCTGCATAGGTTGACAGCAAGCTAGACTATTAATGGCCGAGAGCTTACTCTGACCTGGGCTGGCTTCAAACTCATGACCTCTTGGTCAGTAGTAATGTAATGCAGCTGGCTACTAACTAGCTGCGCCACGGCCCGGTCCTCCTCCTGATGTTTTGCCTGCATCTATGGCAGGCATCCTCAGAGGTTGTGAGATCAGACCTAACAACCTCTGAAGATGCCTGCCATAGATGCAGGCAAAACGTCAGGAGAGAATGCTTCTAGAACATGGCCATGCAGCCCAAATAAGCTACAACTACCCAGTGATTCTGACCATGAAAGCCTTCGACAATACAATATCACATGACATGGCTTAAACTGTAGCCCTATAGCTACATAGCTGAGAGTAAGCTTGTTGAGTGCAATAGGAGCTTATTTCTAAGTCAAGAAGTATAAGATTGAGTTGTTAGCCCAGAAATAAAATGTCTTTATTTAAAGTTACCTTTCTCCTCCGTTTTACCCTGGATGGCTAGAAAACTTGCTCAACTAACCTGAAATCTTTCCTATTAAAGTAGGAGGCCTTCTTCAAGGTTTGAAAGTATGCTGTTACCCTGCCCTTCAGACTTTTTTATTTATGATTGGTGCCGTATTATTAGAGGAAACATCAGCTGCTTCAGTTTAATTTCCCTTGACTGTCTGCCCCTTTCACAAATAAATAAATATATTTCAAGGATCAGCAGGGTCAAGTTTACTGCTGATAACTTTCATTTTTATAAAACCTAGTCAACAAGAACCATAAGGGATCGACGGTTATGTGGAAAATCAAGTCAATGAAATCGGTTGCCTCCTTGAAATGAGAACGAAAGGAATGACTGTCAGTTGACTGCTTGTAGGAAAAGACAAAACAAGTCTCCCAATAGACAAGCTTCAATTTTTCCTGCAATCATTTTGTAATCTATTAACCTTCAAGCCTGGGAAAGGCCAAACTCTTTTGGACAAAATTTGCTCACCTGTATTTATTTGCTTTGCCACCTCACTTATTGTCTGGCAAAACCTGAACACTGGCCATGCTGTCTGCATGTAAAAAGAGTGAGTGCAATTAGCCATCGTGTCAGGGAGACCCTGTTGACTTAAAAGAATGCTCTATGTGAAATAGTATACCAAGTATCTATTATTTAATCCTGTCTCAGCTATTCATTCAAGCAATCTGAAATTTAATTAAGGACTGTGTGCCCTAGTTCCAAGGGAGCTCGCCTCAGAGGACTGGAAGATAATAAAACACCATTATATTCTGGTTTCACCTGATGCCTTAAAAAGACTGGGCCTGGGTGTATTTGGCAGAAAAAGAAAAAGAAAAAAAGAAGATGGGAGACTATTGCATTTCTAGGCTGTTCTTTCTTCTCTGAGTTCAGGAGGTAAGTACAAAGGAAACTGAGAATGGACATGAGGTGGTCGTGAAATGCCTGAAAGCTATACAATGAAATCAGGTTTTATATAGGAATGAAAAATGTGCCCCATAGACAAGACTCCATCCTTACACTCTGTAAATTGTACTGGAATAGACACATCTTAATTCCCTGGTGGACTGCCCTGAGGGCACAGCTGAATGGATGGAGATGAGAAGTAGATGAACTGACTCAACATAATCTTCTTTACATGTCCAAGATTGTATTTTGAACTAGCAAGTATACTTGAAGAGTTGTAGACGCCCTACAAATAACTGGTATTTCTTCAGGGCCTCCCTCCATTCATATCTTCATTCACAGGGCCTTGTGAATAATGGATCTTCTTGAATATGTGGAGGTTAAACAGTTAGTGCAATTTTGCCTTCTCTTTATGCCTGTACACTTGATCAGCAACTGCAAAGGACATATGTTTGTACATGGAGATAAAATTCTGTTTCATCCATGAAAACATATTTATATACAGCCAGCCCTTCATACTAATAGGTTCTGTATTCATGAACTGAACCAACCATGGCTCAAAACTATTCAGAAAAAAACCCGAAAAAGCAAACCTTGATTTTGTCATGTATTGAGCAACATAGTGATGAGTAGGCATCCTGCCATAGAGCTTCAGGTGTTCTCTTAGGCACTTGTTTGGGTTGTTTCCCATTGTATATAATGGATGTAATTTTATTACCATACTGTATATACAGGCAGTTCTCAAGTTACAAACAAGATAGGTTCTGTAGGTTTGTTCTTCAGTTGAATTTGTGTGTAAGTTGGAAAAGGTACATTTTTAAGTGTAATCCAGTCAAATATATAAATGTATAATAGCATAGGGAAGGGTTAACACCTCTGTGGTTTTTGCTTTGCTGTCTGTGGCTCTGTTCAGAAGATTTCACCTCACTTTCTGTTGGATTTAGGAAAAAATGACTTGTTGTGGAAACATGAATTGGTGCAAAAGCTTCAGTGGAGACCCCTTTTCCTCATGATAACTCTTTCAGGAATAAATTTTCCTTTATGGGGGTAGATTTTTCTCACTCCCTGTTGTATCACTCCCTTTTAAAGTATGAGTCATTTGTAAGTTGGATGTTCGCAACACGGTGACTGGATGTAATGGAATTTCAGCATTCATGGATTTTGGTATCCACTGGTGGCCCTGAAATCAAACCCTAGCAAATAAGAAGGGTCCATTAAACTGGGAGGGGTATACAGTAGCCCTCTAAAAGTTGTAAGTAGGGTTGCTAAATTAGATCCAGAAAAAGGGGGGGGGTCTCTGTCACTTTACACTTCAAAAAACTTGAAGCAGAATGAGATACCATAAAGAGCCATAAAGCAAGAGTTACCTGTCTTCTTTCATGTTACCGACCCCAGTATCCCATCTCCTCTCAACATGGCTATTACCTTGCTGGTAGAAAGCAGGGTGGGTGAGGGAAGGTGCATAGAGGAGCAACCAGCTTTGTTCTTGTCACCAAACACAAAGGAGAAACTATGTATTGTTCCAGAGTTGGAAGTGAGGGAGTACAGAGATCTTTGACCCCTTGAAACAACTTTGCAGTAATATATTATGCTCCAGAATCTGTCAAGTAGGGAAGTTATAGAAGACCTGTCGAATTTGGCAACCCTACCTATAAGAGGTAACTAACTTGAGCAAGCTGAACTTGAACGGGAGTGCTGAGCAGACCTTGAACAGGCTTGGAGCTACAAGTTCCAGAATCTCTTAGCCATCAAGATTGGATCCTTGGGGATTCTAGCAGCTTCAGTTCTCAGTATAACTTTTCCAAACTCTAGCTTGGAGTACAATCGGTTAAAAGAACCAACTGAGACTCATTCCTTTCTCATACAGATTGACAACACTGGTTGATCTTCAGCACTTTCTCACACTACCATTGCTCTTCTCAGAACCTGGAACAATTCTGGTGTTGCATGGAACCACAAAATGAACACATCCCATGTGATTGTAGGATTCTGAAGTCATATAATAGTACAAAAAAGAGTCATGCTACAACAATGGCGATGCTATGTCACCGAAGGTTATGTATAAATGGGACATATAAATCAGCTCTTTGGAAAATTATTTTCTGTAGTTAAATACTTACACAATTTAAGACATACTACTTTCTCCACATCCAAAACCTATGGCTGTCAAAAATTTCACATTAACAAGGTATAATTTTCCTTCTGAAAATGTATCTTTTCTCCCACACTGCTTTTGTCAAACATACATAAAGGGGAATAGCTAACAGCATATTGTACAGAGGAACATTTTGTATGGGTTTGACATTTGTTAAATATGCCCTGTAAATACGCTGAATTAAAAAAATACACATACATATTTTTGGAGTAACATACTGGAAATAAAAGAGTAGCTAACTATCTGTTTGGAAACTTGTTTTATAATGCAGTATGAATAACCAGCTGACAAAACAGGTTTTTCCCCCCACTCTGTACAGCCAATGGCTAACAGCCAACCAACTTTATTGTCCTTGAAATGTCATGATTTTGAGCATGCACAGAATTCTTAACGGCCCAAATTACTGCAAAGCAATCCTTTTTATTATATGGCAACAATGTGATGCTGGGCTCAAAGACTTACTAGTTAAGAAGATTATGTATTTTCGTTTTCCTGTTTTGTTAAAGTGCCAAGTCTTGCATTTTTGGCATCTTCTAAAGAATAAAATGTCTTGTGAAATATTCTCTCAAAGCAGAGAAGTTACCTCAGAGGAGCTCACAAACCCAGAGCTTTTCAATACTTTCTCATTTACCGAGAAGTTCAGACCCAGTTTTCCTTCAAAAGCTTCCAAATTTTGGTTCTTTGTCTATACTGACAGAAACAAAACGTCCTTCATAGGTGGAAGTTGTACTGGTTTTGTGCCATTAATTTTGTTTTCTTTCTTTTTTTCCCCTACTCCCTCTCTCCCAGCTTCTTTTTAATGTTGCGGGTATTCATATTGATAAGGCTGAATCGGACGTTGTTCAGGCAGGTGGCAGAAAGGCTTTTCCACAGAGTCCTGCCAGTGGGACCAAATTCTGATGTACAGCTTCCATACTAATCATAATGCCAGGCCGCTCCTGAAACAAGTGAAACAATGGTGCCAAATTACGGTGTATTGTAAAGAGGAGAAGCAGAGAACTGCTAAATTCTGAAAGCACTTACATTCATTGAAAGTTGAATACACACAGTAGAAGTGGAGGGAGCACATGAAGGCTTTGTAAGATGCACAGTGTAGCAGTAAATGTTTGCTCTCACCTCATTTCATGAACCTTTCATTGTAAGAAGTTCTTCGAATGGACAGTTTGAAAATGGGAGAAACCACTGTCCTATGATAGTGAGTTTTCTGATATTTGTAAGGCCTCTTTCCTTTCATCCACTAGTTTCCCATCCATGGCAAGGAAGCAAGTATATATGGATTGCTTACAGTAGGTTGGAGTGGCATTTGTGTGAATTTAAAGTAAAACTATGTAGTCTTACCGAATATGGATCATTTAAAAATCTGTATCTTTTGGCTGTAAATGTGTAATTGTAATACTGAATAGTATACTATTCAGTGTTTTCTGCAGAAACACAACTTTTGCTAAAACTAAATAATATTTTTGCACAAATAATTTTTTTCAAATAATTATTGAAATTCTAAAAACCATGTAGTAGTTGATCATTTTCCCAGTGCAGTTTCTTAAGGTATTGAGATCACCTTTCTGATGCAGAATGAGAAAATTACAACAAGACTACCATAACCACTGACAATACATTATTGGACTTACTGTGGAAAAAGAAAATTGTGGATTAGCGAACCCTATTGAAATGAACCAACATCCGCAAGAAGTTACCTACTTTCTAGGAATATGCTAGGTCCTCCAGAGACTCTATGGATCTCATCAACAAATCTGTGGAGCAGCAGGGGGAAACTGTTGCCTTGCATTGCCAATTGCACCCCTTTAAATTTAACTGCAATGGATCCATCCCAGGCATGTAGCCGGGGGGGGCTTAGGGGCTTCAGCCCCCCCCTGATTCTCAGGGTGGTCCGCAAGAAGGCCTTACTGGTTTATTCATATCATGATCTGATCATCATGCTCATTATATCCCACATTCATGGGGTTATTGGGATAACAATACAAAAGGTTTGCTAGGGTAGACCCTCTTCCACCCAGTCTCAGCCCCCCCTTCCAAACTCAGCCCCGAATCAAAATCCTGGCTACGGCCATGATCCATCCTAAATATCTCTGGATTTGGTCAGGGATTTAGAGAAATGCCTATTAGTGAAATCTAGTGCTCTAGTTCAAGGAAGAATGATTAGCTCGGCAAATGTGGCATATCCCATTATTCCATAGATCAAAGTTATTTCCAAAGAGTAAAATAGGATAATGCCAACTGATGAAATCTGGATGCTTTAGGTTATTTAATGCAATGACCCTTGCAAAATGGTTCAATGGTATTTATAAAAAAGAGTAAGAAAGGAATTATGTTCAACAGCAATGCACAAGATGCTACCTTTCCATCAAGCATTATATAAATTATATTTGTTCCATCTGCCAATTTTGTTGGTTATGGAATGCCTATCGCATTCAACTATCAGCGGAGGAGATAAAGGGCAGCATTCTGCTTGGGGTTTACATCTTTGTAAATGGCCTTTTGTGTGCATGAAACTGAACTGAATACGGTAATTTTTCAACATCCATATTCACCTAGGGGATGCCATGATTAACATCATATGGGCATTTGTTATTCCCAGTGGAGTGACTGACGAACTATGGTCCAATTTGCAGTGGGCACAGATGCACATCAAAGTCCATCTGAACATGGCTGGGGAAGTACCACAGCACAATGAATACACCCAATGCATTTTGAAGTACTTGGTGTTAACCAGAAGTGCCCAATTTTCATCAGACTTACTGGAGCCCCAGGTGGCGCAATGGACGAAACCATTGTGCTAGCTGAACTGGTCGACTGAAAGGTTGGCAGTTCATATCTGGAGAGTGGGGTAAGGTCCTGTCTGTCGAGTACTAGCTCCCCATGTGGGGACATGAAAGAAGCCTCCTACAGGATGTAAAACCTCAAAAAAAAATCTGGGCATCCAGGGCCATAGCCAGAAGGGTGTGTGTGTGTGTGTTAAAAGTTCAACCCCCTCCTTGGAATGTGTCACGTTAAAAAAAACCACTTGGTTTACTCATAAATTGGTTAACCAGTTAAATTTTATGAGTAAACAATTTTTTTTAAAAACCTGTCACATTTTTTGGGGGCGGGGGGGAGTTAAACCCTTAACCCCTCCCCCCAGCTATGGTCCTGTGGGTGTCCTTCGCACAACGTCCTTGCAGATGGCCAATTCTCTCACACCAGAAGCGACTTGCAATTTCTCAAGTCACTCCTGACACGGAAAAAAAATCAGAGGTACTAAATGCAGGAGAAACCAATTGAATGTTTTCTGAAAGATTGAAAACTATTTATGAAATTTTTAGACAAAAAGAAATCTAATGTTGTAATGATTTGTGGCTATGGGTTTTTCAAAAAAATTCTGTTAGGTTTTTTTGTTGGGTCTGTAATTGTAAAGAATATATTTTTCTTTCAATTGTTACTTTTTCATTATTGTTTGGATAGGAGTGGTCTGAATTTTTTTTAGTTTTTAGTATTTAAGTTAATAAGTTTAGTGCTTTAGTTAGTATTTATTGTTTTAGAAAAGAAATTTGGTATTTTGTTTTAATTCTAATTTTAATCTTAGCTATTTGCATTTTCCATATATGCAGATATTTTCCCCTTTCTTTCTTGTTTTTTTTCCCTCTAGGTCTTCTTTTTAGTTGTGAATTACACTGCTTCTGTTAAAATAAATCAATAACTAAGATTAAAAGTGGCAAGTGCACATAAGAAGTAGCCAGTGTGCATTAGAGCACTCTTGATGGTACTCAAATCCATATATTCACACAACATTAACAGACTTTTCCTGCACTTCTGCAAAGTAGCTACAGATTTGTAAAGTTAAAAAACATAGATGGCAATGAAGGATCTTAGCTTTTGTTAATAATTGACATCTAGTAGCTCCTGTTCATAAGTTTATTTAAATATGGTAAACTGGGAGGCAGGCACCAGAATTTCTAGAAGGTAGACCATGCACAGTCAGCCTTTCACATTTACAGGTCTGACTTTTGCAGATTTAGGAATTTGATTAAAAATTATCTTTGAATTACTCTGTGATCCTCTAATTTAAATCTGTGCTGCTGAAAACTGAGCACAGAATCATGCTGAAGGACCTACCGATTTCTAGGGAGGTGTTCTCTTTTAAACAGGATTCATGGTTTTTCCTGCTTTCATGAGGGGCTCTGCATCCCTAATCCCAGTGAATGTGGAGGGTTGTTTGTGTTGTTTCATTGCAGGATTGCTTTTAGATATCATCTACAAAAGTGAAAAGAATTTATCACAAATTTTAATACTAAACACAGGATCAATTCGCAAACTTCGGGATGCTGTATGCAACACTTTTCAAAAATAATAACGTTAAAAGTTTTTCTGTGGTGAAATAGTTTAGAACAGTGGTTCTCAACCTGTGGGTCCCCAGATGTTTTGGCCTTCAACTCCCAGAAATCGTAACAGCTGGTAAACTGACTGGGATTTCTGGGAGTTGTAAGCCAAAACACTTAGGGACCCACAGGTTGAGAATGACTGATTTAGAAACATTGACATCTCCTCAATTTAAGTTAGACATGCAAGAAGTACTTGTTTTTACAAGTGTAGCAGATGTTGTTCTTAAATATCTTCACACATGTAAGTGCTCAAATTTGAAATCTAGGAGACTGAACTTTTTTGAATGTGTGGTCCAAACATTCCTTGTAAAACCTATTCAATTGGAAGGCAGAAAAATATGCATTAAATGGAACATTACCAAAGAAAATCTCATTGTGAAAGCTAAAATGAGAGTAGGAAAAGGAGACACTTGCAGTATCTTACAATTATGAATTCCCTCTGCAATTTTATTATAGGTATCTGTTAAAATATATTATGAGGCAAATTACCAAAAGCACTGTACTGTGTTACAATTACATTACAATGTGTGCTACAGAGGGAAGCCATTTGAGTACCTGTACTAGTGTAAAACCAAACCAATTTTATGACAAATGAAGTTGTATTGTCAGAAATAATTGTGTAGTATTGTCAGAAATAATGAGAGAAATGAAGGGAATTAAACACACACAAAACCCTCCTCCAACATCAATTAAATTTCAGTGTCTTATGGATTTATGTCAGACCCTGAATCCTAATGTGAAGGGATTCTTTTTATTAAATAATAGA
Organism: Anolis apletophallus; assembly: GCA_030556195.1. Lineage (NCBI taxonomy): Eukaryota > Metazoa > Chordata > Lepidosauria > Squamata > Anolidae > Anolis > Anolis apletophallus. Next base: position 87,421,106 of record JARBWK010000002.1, on the reverse strand, counting down.
CTTGTTGAAAGGAAATGTAAGAAATCTGGTTGCAACAGGACATGCATTATTCTGCCAGTGCTGTATTTATTTATGCATTGTAAAAACTAATCAAGGGTTAGCTTCACATCTCAGGTAACTGGAGATGATGCCCCAACACATCACCACTAATAGAACTGTCAGCAGCTTTTTCCTCATGATATTAATGTAGAAACTTACTCTTTACCTCACAATACCATAGTTTCCTGCACAGACTGTCTTGGGCATGCTGTTTTTGGCACTAATGGCTTCCTTTCTTCTCATGCACCTGAAATCAATGGTTCTCATGAAGCTCTCTTGCCAACTTTGTCTATGGTATGTCACTGTGAGGAAGGATGGCTGAACAAGGTCTTTGGAAGGTTGGGACACCAGATACAGTAATCAGATGTCATTATGCTTCCAAATCCCCCAAAGTAATTAGTTGCTGTCACAGTTCGATTTTTTTAATTAAAAAAACTGTTTGGTTTTGGTTCCATAATTTTATTCTGTTTGGTCAGATCTCACCTGGAATGGTGTCTCCAGTTTTGAGCACCACCATCAAGTACATTGACAGGTTGGAACATGTTCAGAGAAGGGCAGCCAAGGTAGCAAAAGGTGTGGAGACTAAGCTGTGTGAAGAATCATAGAATCATAGAATAATGGAGTTGGAAGAGACCACATGGGCCGTCTAGTCCAACTCCTGCCATGCAGGAAAAGCACAATCAAAGCATCCCTGACAGATGGCCAGCCAGCCTATGTTGGAAAGTTTCCAAGGAAGGAGCTTCCACCACACTCTGAGGAGAGACTTCCACTGTTCAACAGCTCATACAGTCAGGAAGTTCTTCCTTATGTTCAGGTGGAATCTCCTTTCCTAGTCCTAGTTTCAAGGGCAGTAGAAAACAAGTCTGTTCCATCTTCCTTGTGACATCCTTTCACAGCTTAGGTATACAGGTATGTATGTTTAGCTTGGAGAAGAGAAGATTGAGAGGTGGAATGCTAGCCACGGTTAAATATAGAAGATATAGAAGAAGGGTCAATTTTATTTTATGTTATTCCAAAGACCAGAACACAAAGCAATGGGTTAAAACTACAAGAAAAAAGATTCCAACAAAACATTAGGAGGGACCTTTTTTTACCATAAGAACTGTTTGGCCATGGAATGCCTCAGATGATGGCGGATACTTCTTTGGAGATCTTTAAACAGAGGTTGGATGGCATTATCACTTGTTTCATTTTGGATTGTCTTGTCATACGCATTTTGTGGAAAAGATACTCAAAAGAAGGTTTACTTGACTAAAAACCTTGTCTGTCATAGGAGACTGTGCCAGCAGCACTGTTGTCATCAGCATAGTTCCTGCCTGATAAAAGCATGCAATTCCACCATCATGGAAATGTAATACTGTTGGTTGGGGAAAGAACCAACCTTTTAGTAAAGCAGATTTCAGAAGGCCTTCACATAATTTCAGTTAGTTCCTCCCCTTAAACAGTACATTACTGATCTTTCAGGCACTGGAACTGACAAAGAAGATACGAAATCTTGGTCGACAGCCCACATATCTGGATGAGTTAGTCCTGTATTATTATGAAATACAGAAAAGCCTGGAACACTTGCAATATCCTGTAAATCACAGGCCTTGGGATAAAACACAACAGTCTCCCAGCACCACAGCTATGAGTACTCATGAAAGTGTGAATACAATTGTTAAAATTACTCTTTGTTTCTTTGAGAACAAAATTAGCAAAGAATTTAGAGAGAGCAGAATATCTGCTGCACCACCCTGGAGAACAAAATGCTGTCCCCGATCTCTGATTGATATATTACTGATTTTGGTCAACTCACTACTGATTTTTTAAAAAAGATTAAAGCATAAAATGTCAGAGAATTTTATCTTGCCTATATTGGAGAAGCTACTGCCTTCCACATGATAATGTTCCAGGTGCTCCTCTCTCATCTAAGGTAGTGTTTCCCAACCTTTTTTGAGCCGCGGCACACTTTTTACATTTGTAAAATCCTGGGGCACACCACCAACCAAAATGACACAAAATGACACTCTAACACAGTAATACATATAGTTAATATGTTTTTAAAATGTATTCATATACTCAGTGTGAAACCTGGGCCTGTTTCAATGAACTCAACATAGATATCCTGGCAGGAATGGCAGAAAGACACAAACGTCCCACACAGAACTCCCATAACCAAGAGAAAATGCTGTAAGAGTTTGATGGGCATTGACCTTGAGTTTTGGAGTTGTAGTTCACCTATATCAGAGAGCACTGAAGACTCAAACAATGTTGGATCAGGACCAAAGTTGGCATGAATATTCAATAGGCCCAAATATGAACGCAGATGGAGTTCAGGGGAAATAGACCTTGATATTTGGGAGTTGTAGTTGCTGGGATTTATAGTTCCCCTACAATCAAAGAGCATTCTGAACTCCACCAATGATAGGACTGGGCCAAACTTCCCACACAGAACCCCCAGGAGGCAAGAGGAGGTCTCTACTTGGGGAAAGGGAGGCGGGCCTTCCCAATGTATGGAGAGGGAGAGACCAAGTAGACAATGGGTGGGGAGGGGAGATGTTTGTAATTTTGTGCCTTTATCGAGGTAGGTTTCTTAGAGTTTTTATACTTCAACATACTAGACTCCCCCCCCCCCCCCTTCCTGGAGGTTCCAATTTCCCACAGCACACCTGATGGTTGCTCACGGCACACTAGTGTGCCCCGGAACACTGGTTGGGAAACACACTAAAACCCCATCTTCACTAAAGCTCCAAGATTCCAGTTTTTTCATTCCTTTCAAACACATGCATACACCCAAGCTAGTAAAGGAAACCCCTTCCTTCCTTCCTATAATTTTTGGAAATTTGAAATATTGTAAATCAGGCAAATTAACACTTGTCAATCAGTTTTATAACTTCATGTAAACACAATGTATAGTTACATTTTCTAAATATATATTGCATGTTCTTATGGATCAAAAACATTTTCCAACCCCTTGCAAGTGGAATAGAGAAAACATTTTGATGGCAACATGAAGAAATCTGATACGTATTTTAGGACTAGATAAGACTGGCTGAGGGGCCATCTCTGGCACAGCAAAACCTCAGTGCCTTTTTGAATCCTGCAATTCTGTGATCTCCTATATGGCATAAGTGTTCTGAATGTGCATCATAACCTACTTTGACGGCACATAAGCACATACTATGCTGTGTAAAAAGATAAACAGCAGGAAAAATTTCATTCCAGTACAAAGCACCTTGGCATTATATGCTCAGTATCTGTCATGTGCTTATTGCATTGGCCAGGTAAGCTGCCAACAGACAGATTTTTGTGCATGTATTTCAGTGGCAGCAGGGGAAGGGGGGAACGACACACAGAAGATTAATTGTTTCAGAGAATGTGATTGTCTGCAACCTGCATTATGAAGACCAGATGCAATTGCACTGACCGGGCCTACTCCAAATTGGTGCAGAAGGCGCAGATGTGGAAATCAGGATTTTTTCCAGATTATCTTTCACAAATGGTCAGCCTCAGGATTGTCAGCACTAAACAAGATGTGACTGCTGGAAAGAAGAGGAAATGTCATAGTCTGTCAGAGAATCAGTGTTTCAGGTATGGGGCAATAAAAGGGGTTTAGGAGATACTGAGCTTTTTTCCCCATCCTTGCATACTGGAACCTGCTTTCTCAAGGGCCCATTCATACTACACAGTTAGACAAAATTATAACCCATCAATTCTATTTTAACTGCCGTTGTTCCAGCCTATGGAATTGGAGGTTTCTCTCTGGCAAAAGAAATTCTAAATACACCTCCCTAAACTACAGGTCCCAAGATTACATAGGATGCATTCCATAGGATGCAGTTTCATGTATATGTTAAACAGCATGGGGGACACAATGGAACCCTGATTAACCCCACAGGCCAATGGCCAGGGGTTCAAACAGGAGTCCCCCAGCACCACCTTCTGGGTCTAGCCCTCCAAGAAGGACTGCAGCCATTGTAATACAGTGCCTCCCAGTCCAATCCCAGCAAGATGACCCAGGAGAATACCATGGTCAATGGTATTAAAAACTGTTGAGAGGTTCAGAAGAACCAACAAGGACACCCCCCCCCCCAACCCGGTCTAGCTCTCTTTGTAGGTCATCTACCAAGGCATCCAAAGCTGTCTTTGTTCCATAACCAGGCCTGAGACCAGATTGAAATTGATCTAAATAATCTGTCTCATCCAGAAATCCCTGGAGTTGGGATGCCAGCACATGCTCCAAAACCTTGCTCAGAAAAGGAAGGTTGGACACTGGCTGATAGTTGTCTATATACAGTAGAAGGGTTCAGACTAGAAACAACCTGGGCTGCCCTCTCCCCACAAACCAAGGCAAGAATTCACCTGGTATTCACATATCTGAAAATGTCAGGGGAAATTACAATGTCCACAAAAACATGCTTTTAATCTTGCACAAAATGTGGTTATTAAAAAAAATGAAAACATTTTTGTGTGCGTGAACCCATCCCTTTCAAGAAACACATATTTCCTGTGTCTTTCTACATATACTAATTTCTTAAAACCCTTAGAAATATGCAAATACCAGGTTAAACTGCACAGAAATGTTAGTGTTCTCTTGTAGCACAGCGGAAATTACAGAAATTATTGTCTTTGTATGCAAAGGCAAAATAGTCAGATAGTTCCCATAGTACCGTATACTGAGCCCTTGATATCTGCTAGATTTAGTTTCAGAACCACCCCTGAATGCCCTAAATCCCTGGATGCTCAAATTCCATTATATACAATGGTGTAATACAATGGTGTTGACTATATAAAATAAAATGGAATATCAATGTTGGCCTTTTGATAATTATTTTTTAACATTTTCAAGCCTTGAATTGTTGGACTCCATAGATGCAGAATGTGTGGATACAGAGAGCCACACATTAGCAATTATTATTAGCAATTATTCTGTGACATTGCACAGTTCCAAACTCGCCCTTGGGGGGTTATGTTCAATAACATTATATGTATAGCAATATCATTATTCTGCTATCTGCAATCATTGACAGGCATTCTTTTCTCTTCATTTTCCTTGCCCATACTCACACAACAGAAGTCAATTTGCATGACAGGATAACTTACCAGCCTTCTTTAGCCATTACTCCACTCCCCTTGCAAATGGTTTCTCATATATATGAAAGTAATGCCTGGATAGGATTCTGCTCTCAGTTCTTTAATTATGGTACTATTTATCATTGCTTTTGTAATCATTACACTTTTTGTAACTTACAATCAAAAGGCTGATCAAATTCAAGAATAATCATGCTAACTATATATATATATATATATATATATATATATATATATATATATTCTGTTAACATGATTATTCTTGAATTTGATCAGCCTTTTGATTGTAAGTTACAAAAAGTGTAATGATTACAAAAGCAATGATAAATAGTATCATAATTAAAGAACTTTCCCCTTACGAATCCCACTGTGTAGGGCTACTTTTCCTGGAAAGGATCTCCACACATTCGAGAGATTTTAGCCCTTCTCCACCACTTTCTGGCATTCCCTAGGGCCCCTTCCACATAGCTGTATAAAATCCAGATTGAACTGGATTATATGGCAGTGCGTATTCAGATAATCCAGTTCAAAGCAGATATTGTGGATTATCTTCCTTAATATTGACTGCATGAGGCAATCCATCCCACCACTGAAACAGAAGCCATGAACAACTACTGGAAATATAATACTTGAGGGCTCTTCTACACATGCAGTAAAATCTGGCAGAAACCGATATAAAGGGGATGCTAAATGATGTTTGGGAAAAGTGTGGGCAGAATCATCTTAACAGCTGAAAAGCATGTGTTTAAAAGGTGCAATTAAAACCCATTCCGCCCAAAAAATGTGTACCTTCGCATGACTGCACATTCCTGCAGCCATGCAAAACATGTGATTTCCTTCTGATCCCCTAGTGTGGATTCCTCTAGCACCCATGCCCATTTAAAAAGCCTGAAACAGCTGGTCGGGTTGTCAAAAAATGGAGCCACAGATACACAGGTGGCGCAATCTAAGCATAGTTGGAAAGCATTTAAAATTCTCTACAATCATTTCTTTGTTCTAATGATTATAATATTAAACAGAACTTGAATTTATAATTGGGTGAAGAAAAAGAATGAGAAATCTGCTTGTATGTATTTTAGAATTTTTGCATGAGCACATATGAGGTATAGCATATCTCAGAGTGAGATACACACACACACACATATTTAAAAACCTTCCATTGGATGTTCCCCATCTCCCTTCCATCTTGCGGATGTAACGACTCTCCAACACTCGGTAAGGATCACGCGTAGATTGAAGCACGGTCCAACACGATTTTATTGTAGGTACGACACATGTGAAGCAAAAGCACCGTCCCACCACCCAAACACACCTTATATACCCTGAGCCCCTCCCTATTGCCCATGCAATGTCCAAGCAGGGTTGCACCATATCCGGGTGATTCAGCATATCCCATAGTCCAAAGGGATGTGACCTCATGGGTCCATGAGCCAGCATTATGAGTCCAATTGTCCAATGTCCAGGCTCGGAGGAGTTACCTCACTTCCCTCCGGAGCCTCACACACATCTGGAAGTTACGTCACTCCCACTTAACTCAGCACAATCTCTGTGCAGCTGGAGGCAAGGTCACCAAAGAACTGGGGCAAAGGTCGGTGCAATCTCATGGCAGGTTGGGAGCCTGAACTTCTCCTAAGCTCAGGTCTCCCAGTCCTGACATAACGGTCTCCTCCACCACGTCCTCCCCCTAGAAAACAAAATATCATTCAATCCGGAGGAGGAAAGGGCCCCACATACTTCTTTAAAAGACTACAGTGAAACGTGGGATGAACCTTCCCTAAACTCTTGGGCAACAGAAGAGTATATGAGACCTTATTCACTGCATTTTTAATCCTAAAAGGCCCAATGTACTTCGGACTTAATTTCTTCGATGGGTACCCTAATTTTCAGATTCTGTGTGGACAGCCACACCAAATCCCCCTCACTGTACTCCTCCCCTTCCTGCCTCTTCCGGTCTCCAAACAACTTGTAAGAACGCTGTGCCTTACCCAAAGCCGCTGTTACTTCTTTCCAATCCTCCCGGGCTCGTATCCTCCATTCCACCCTCTCCTCCCCTCCCACCTCCAATAGCTGGGGCAAAGGAGCTACCTCCTGACCATAGACCACCTCGAAGGGAGACTTCCCAGTGGAAGAGTGTACAGAGCTATTATACGCCATCTCAGCATAAGGCAACAGATCGGACCAATTATTTTGCTCCTTGTTACTGAAAATACGCAAATAAGACCCCAACGATTTCTGAGCTCTTTCCACACCGCCATTGCAACAAGGATGATAAGAGGTCGTAAGACGCCTCTGAGCCCCCAACACCTCCAAAAATCGCTCCCAAAATTGGGCAGTAAACAGGACTCCACGATCACTCAAAACTTGCTCTGGGCATCCATGCAAACGGTACACATGCCGCACATATAACTCAGCCAACCTCTCTGCACTAGGTAACCCTTTCAACGGAATAAAATGGGCCTGCTTAGAAAACATATCTAGCACAGTCCAAATATACTTATAACCCCGACTTGAGGGCAACTCCCCCACAAAATCCGTACTGATATGTGTCCACGGCCTCACAGGAGTAACCACCACTTGAATCAACCCTGCGGCTTAGCAGAGGGAACCTTATTCCTAGCACATGTTTCACAACACTCTACATACTTTTTCACCTCAGCCCGCATGGCCGGCCACCAATACCTCTTCTTTAAAGCCAAAAGAGTCTTCGTGACCCCCCAATGACCAGCAGATCTATGATCGTGATTCAACCTCAGTACCTTTTCTCTCATACTCTGAGGGACATACACTTTGCCTCCCATAATCCATAAACCATTCAATGGCTTACACTCTTTCTCATGACTCTGTAACCACACATCCCCTACATAACCTTTCTGCAACTCCAAACTCCATTCATCTACCACTCCTTCCTCCTTCTTAACCTCACACGCCGTTTGGGACCTTGTCTGCACGGCCAGACCCCAATGCTCCTTGGCAAACACCTCCCTGACTTATGCAACTCATTCTCTCCTACATTCGGATACCGGGACAACGCATCAGCCACCACATTCTCTTTGCCCCTTATATGCTGCAACCGAAAGTCAAACCTAGCGAAAAACTGAGCCCACCTCACTAACTTGGGAGACAACTTCTGAGGGTTCCTCAGATACTGGAGGTTCTGATGATCAGTCATCACCACAAAAGGGAAAGCAGCACCTTCTAAAAACTGCCGCCACGTCTGCAAAGCATTCCGCACCGCAAACGCCTCCTTTTCCCAGACTGGCCACTTCCGCTCATGCTCTCCAAACTTCTTAGAAAAATAAGCACACGGCCTCAATCTACCTCGCTCATCCTCCTGCAACAACACTCCACCATAAGCCCAAGCAGACGCATCGCACTGTACTACAAAGGCTTATCCACATTCGGATGCATTAATAAGGGCCCATTAGTAAAAGCTTTCTTTAATTCCACAAACGCCTCCTGACAATCATTCGTCCAATCCAGCTTAGCACCTGGAGACTTAGTCCTCTTCGACTCACCCTTACCCTTGGTTCTCAATAACTCTGTAAGCGGGAGGGTTATCGCTGAAAACTCTGATATAAAAGTGCGATAAAAATTGGCTAACCCTAAGAAAGCCTGTAGCTGCCTACGAGTCTGCGGAGCTTCCCAATTCAACACGTCCTCCACCTTAGCCGGATCCATTGCGACTCCATCCCCACTAATCGTATATCCCAAGAAATCAATCTGAGCCTTGCCAAATTCGCACTTACTCAATTTCACATACAGACTCGCTTGTCGCAACCTCTCTAACACCTCCCTCACCAAACTAACATGCTCATCTCTAGTACGCGTCACAATCACAATATCATCCAAATACACAAACACCCCTTTATACAAAAGGGGGTGCAACACCTCATTAATTAATTGCATGAAAATGCCTGGAGCCCCCGCCAAACCGAATGGCATTACGACCCATTCGTACAGCCCGAGGGGGCAGGAGAAAGCAGTCTTCCATTGATCGCTCCTCTTCACCCTCACCATATGAAACGCGTCAATCAAATCCAACTTGGTAAAAACCTTACCACCTCCTAACTGACCTAACAAATCCTTGATCAAAGGTAAAGGGTAACAATTGGTAGTACTAACAGCATTCAAACCTCTATAATCAATACACAGCCGCAACCTACCATCCTTCTTCTCACACGAACAAAACTGGAGCCGCAATGGGAGACTCGGACCTCCGAATAAACCCCCTGCTCAAGTACCCGTCTATTTGTTCCCTCAAAGCTTCCTTCTCCTTCACTGTCATGGCATAAATTTTGGGTTTTGGCAAAACAGCCCCCTCCTTGACCTCTATACTACACTGTACATTGCGGAGGGGGGGAAGACCTTGTGCCAACACCGGATTAAACACATCTGCATAATCCCAATACTCTGCAGGCACCCCTTGTACTTCACTCTTAACCTCCTTCTCTTTATTAGGAGCACATTGTACAACTCCTGTTTTCCAATCAATCTTGGGGTTCGCCTGCTCTAACCATGGCAACCCCAGCACCACCTCATGTCCTTTAATGGGGGCCACCACAAAATCAATGTCCCCCTCCCAGGGTCCCACCCGACCCTTCAAATCTTTGGTCCCCACAGAGAACGGGCCACCCTCAATAAAAGACCCATCTAATTGAGCAAAAGTTATGGGCGTTTCCAAGGGTTTTGTCCCCCCACCCAAATCTCCTATCAACTTTGGGGACATAATGTTCTCTGAACATCCGCAGTCCACTAAAGCTTTCCTTTCCACAATCTTATCCCCTTTATACAATCCCAAAGTACATTGTATATTAGAGCTCACCCCAACACTTTTTTATCATCATTGTCCCCACTTGCTGCTTTTTAGCAGAGGCCACCTTCACTGGCTCCAGCACCTGCCTCTGCCGGCATTGGGACGCAAATGACCGGGTTGGGAACAAATAAAACAAAGGCCCCGTCCCATCGTTGGCCTCCTTGTAACACTGGATCGGTTGTCACCACCACGTCTAGGCTCTCCTCCTCGGAATCGCCCTTCAACTGCACCACGACTGGATCCCCTGGACCTCGCAGGCTGGAAACGGCGCCGCTGCACCTGGGCAAGGATTCCTTCTACGCTGCCGGCCAACTGGATCCAACCATCGACATCGCCAGGATCATCTCGATGTAGACACCACTCGAGGATCTCCTTCCGCAGCCCGTCCTTAAACAACTCGAGTAGGGTAGCTGGGGACCATTCGGCAATCTTCCCAGCCAACCCCATAAACTCTTCCGCATACTCGGTGACGGACCGGGATCCCTGGGTCAGGCAGCGCAGCGCTTCCTTTGCCTTAATCCTTTCCAACGGATCTCGAAACCTATTCGAATCGCCTGCAAAAAATCTCTCTCACAGATCTCAAACACGGGTCCCGGCGGTCATGGCATTGAACATACCATTCAGCTGCTCTTCCTTTGAACACCGCTCCGATGGCGCACTCGGCTGCTGTCGCTAGGATAAAGGTGACCGTAGTCCTCCATATGGTCTTGCACCGCAGCGGCAAAAAAGGCTACTTTACAGGCTTCACCTTCGAATTCAACCCGTAATGGCTCTTTCTTCATACGGGCCCCAAACTCCTGGGACAACACCTCCCTCCCTTGAGGGACCTCGAGCCTGTTAACACCTCTTCCCATGCCAGCCGGTTGCGCCGGGCGCCTCATCTGAGCTGGACTTCCTCCTGGATGGCCACCAACGGTCCTCACTCCCAAAGGAGATCTAGGACGCTCAACCGATACTCCACCATCCATCCATGAATAGTAAGTGAAGTCTCCTCCTCCCGGGCACTCCAAATAGACTCCATCGGCTCTCTTCGGGACATGGCCCGAGACATCCTTCTCATGGTCTGCTCCATAGCCTCCAACTTACACTTCATCACTTCCAATTCGAAGGTGATGCAGGTTCCGTGGTTTCACTACCACACTCCATCAGGTTCATCCGAACTGGCCTGTCCTTCGGCACAGTCTCCTTGGGCCAACGCACCTCTGGATCCGCCTGAGCTGACCAGTCCTTCGGAACAGCTTCCACGATCCCTCCGGCCCTCCATCTGAGCTGGCCTGTCCTTCGGCACAGTCTCCCTGGTCCCGCACACTTCTGGATCCCCTTGAACTGACCAGTCCTTCGGAACAGTTCCTCCGATCCTTCCAGCCCTCCAGACCTCTGCCTGTCTGGAGTCATAACGCCTCTCCTTCCTTCGGCGGGCCACTTCCAAGCTCACCTGAGCTTCCCACAGTCGCTCCGCTTCTCCAAACTCATCCTCCTGGGCAACCGCACCTTCCATCATCTCACGGCACTAATCCGGACACCCCACTTGGTCAAGGGTGGTCCAATCCCACTCCATAGTACGCCGGATTTCCTCAGGAGCCGAATCCCATCCATCAATATACTCTTCCTCTCTCCAAGCCAACCTCTCCATTGCTGGGATAGTTGAAAAGGGGCTTTTGCTTCTGTAACGACTCTCCAACACTCGGTAAGGATCACGCGTAGATTGAAGCACGGTCCAACACGATTTTATTGTAGGTACGACACATGTGAAGCAAAAGCACCGTCCCACCACCCAAACACACCTTATATACCCTGAGCCCCTCCCTATTGCCCATGCAATGTCCAAGCAGGGTTGCACCATATCCGGGTGATTCAGCATATCCCATAGTCCAAAGGGATGTGACCTCATGGGTCCATGAGCCAGCATTATGAGTCCAATTGTCCAATGTCCAGGCTCGGAGGAGTTACCTCACTTCCCTCCGGAGCCTCACACACATCTGGAAGTTACGTCACTCCCACTTAACTCAGCACAATCTCTGTGCAGCTGGAGGCAAGGTCACCAAAGAACTGGGGCAAAGGTCGGTGCAATCTCATGGCAGGTTGGGAGCCTGAACTTCTCCTAAGCTCAGGTCTCCCAGTCCTGACAGCGGACTTGTAAGATCTGATTCAAAGGAAGGTATGATGATGGCAGGAGAGCATTTCATGGGACTGACAGGTCTGTGTGTGGACTTGCTATCAGGTCCTAGGATTTTTGCCCTACTTTTTAAACCTGCATTTTGACGCTCTTTGGAAGTGTCCTGAGTCCCACACCTTCACAGAACACAAGAAACAACAAGGAAGAGTTTAGTCCCATACTCAGCTGCAACAATAAATTCATGTGAATGGTTTGCTGGAAAGCATATGGAATGGCAAAATCAGTCCACACACTTCCTCCTTAATGTCCTCTCTGCAAATGTGCAGATGGTTCATTCACTGCCCACGTGCTTTTTACAGCCAAATTTCCTGCCACTTTGTTTGCCTTGGACAGGGTTCCCTCAGTCACATTAGAGCTGCTTCTTTCCTGAAACGGTTCTCTCTCTTTTTGTGGTGGTAAATCTCTTTTTTGTTAAACAAAATTTTATTAATTTTCAAACAATACACAACCAAAATACAAACACATGGACACACAGACTTACTGTCCTGGTTATAAAAACCTGTACATACAAATCTAGAAGAGGAAGGATTAGGGTAGGGTGTACAAAGGGGTAGACATCCTGGGGAAAAACTGCATTTAAAAACAACGTTTGACTTCACGCAGTGCTATAAGTAATAGATTAATACTCTATTTTTTAACTTATACATTTCTAGTAATTAAATCCAGAGTCCTTTTAGATTAACATTTTTCTTATTCTTTACATACAATATGAACGGTTTCCATGTTTCGTTGAGTTGTTTGGAGGTGTTATTTCTTAACAAATTTGTTAATTTGTCCATTTCAGCAATTTGTGGTGGTAAATCTTATCATGCAATTTACGCTAACATTTTTAATTGAAACATTGTTTGTAAAATAATCATTGAATCTCAAGGATTCAAAGATCTAGAAAGGCAATCTATGTTAAACTTCACTTGAGTAGATTGAAAAAGATTACAGGTTTTTACAATGAGATACTTAGTTTTGTTTCCTGTTTTACTAATGCAAATTAAGAGGTAGATGAAAGAGACCAGACAAATTGATGGCTGGTATCTGAGCAAAGTAATCTTTAAAAAAAAAAAAAGGGGGGGGGTGGTAGAAATATGTTAGTGAGTGTGATAGCCAGAATGTTCCAAGTGGTAAAATATTGCTGTGATTTCCACTGCTATATTTGAAACAATGATCATTGTATAAAATAGGGTTTTTTTTCCAGAACAGTAGATCAACTATTTTGTGATCATTACTGTATTGATAGGATTAGATAAATACAGACCTTTATTAAACCAGGTCACAGCATATTGTGATATGCAAAGATGAATTTTCCCTTATTTGAGCAAGTTAGCAACTGTATGGAAGATCTCATGTTTTAGTCATCATTGTAAAATCAATGGTAAGGAACCTGACATATTCTTAAAATGTGTAGATGTGTGGTTGTCTAAGAGCAGAGTCAGGTTAGATACTACTAACAAGAATAGTTCAACACAATATGTGCAATTATTTTTCCATTTTATATATAAACATAAACAATTCAATCAGTGACATACATATTACTTATATCTAAGCATCCTGTTTGGTACCGTGTCCATAGTGTGGCTGTCGCAATATTGTCAGTAAGGAGTAAATCTCCATAAGTCCAGTCCAAAACACCAGAGTCAATGATCCAAGGCTCAATGGGAGCAGATAACACAGGTACAAGGATGCAGTGTGGATAATCCGAAACTAGTAGACCAAAAGGAACCGAAGCCAAAACCATTTAAGGCTTCTGGAAATAAAGTTGGAGCAAGCCTGACGGAAGTATATCCAAAACAATCGGGGCCGCTGAATTCCGTTTCGTGGTCTTTTTCAAAGGCTGAATATCCATTCATCTAGGTTCAGGTCCTAGGGGATTACATCATACATGATATATAGCACAGTGGGAACAATACATAACCAAAAATATAGACATATATAGCGCAATCGCTATTACATACCATAGAAAGGGAGAAGCCGTCTGCAACATATCGGGTGCAGTGACCATTTAAGGCGAGATATCACCAAGAGCATACACATTAAATACATTATCCTAAATTAGGAGGGAATGCAAATTGACTGGCTCATTAAGGCCGAAGGGTAATTCTGAATTTAATTTGATTGTCCGTGAAACTTCAAGCTTACGGAGCACCTGGGAGAGGTTTCCGTGTGGCGGAACGAGCGGCTTTTCTAATACCATTACTTTTAAAGACCCAGGGGGGTGATTGTTATCCATACAATGTTGGTAAAAGGGGATTTCGGTGCTCCCATTATTGATTTTGCTTCTGTGTTCGATAAATCTTTGTTTTAATTTTCTGGTTGACATCCCCACGTAGGTTCTAGGGCACCCGCAGGAAATCGCGTACACGATTCCGGAGGAGGCGCATGTTGCGAAGGATTTCACTGGGAAATGCTTTTTCTTGTGGGGGTTATAAATCGTTTTATCTGAACATATATTAGAACAAACAGAGCAATTCCCACAGGGTCTACTGCCTGGTGTAAAATTAGATTTATTGGGTCTGATATGATTGGCGTGGGTTAGAATCTGGCTCAAGTTCCTAGTCCGCTTGTGTGCAATAATTGGAGGGCATGCCAGGCCTTTAATATTAGAAATGAGCGGCCAATATTTTTTGATAATAGAAGTGTATGTTCTGTTTTGAGGTGTCAGGGTGAGAGGCCAGATTACTCTTTCAGGAGATTGTCTAGTTACAGGGCGTAAAAGAGTAGTACGATCTTTATTATCGGCTTTAAGCCGGGCATTGTTTACAATATGTGCAGGGTATCCTCTCTGGATGAAATCATTTACCATGCGGTTTGCTTCAGCATCATAGTCTGATATAGAGGAGCAATTCTGCTTAATTCTGAGGAACTGAGTGTAAGGCAAATTATATTTAAGTTTAAAGGAATGATGGCTTTTAAAGTGTAAGTACGAATTAGTACTCACTGGTTTCTTGTAGTTTTTACATTTCAGGACATTGTTGGCTTTCAGGACCGTGAGGTCAAGGAAATTAATACTATGCTCGCTGGCTGAAACTGTGAACTTAATATTTTCATGCCAACTGTTCATCCACTGCATAAATTCAAGGTGTGGGATGTCCTTTTTGGCTACTAGAATAATGTCGTCTATAAAACGATAATAGATATTAATATAGGACGAATAATGTTGGTGATTGGGTCCATAGATGAATTCATTTTCTAGGAAGGACATAAAAATATTTGCTAAAGATGGGGCAGCGGCCTGGCCCATTGCAATTCCATTTTTTTGGATATAGAAATCAAATTCGAATTGAAAATAATTATAATCGCATAGAATATCATAAATTTCCATGAGAAAGCTGGTCGGGGTTAGTTTTTCCGGCCTATTGTCCAGAACATCCATTAACATAGCTCTCAAATCAGTTAAAGGAACATGCGTGTACAGCGAAACAACATCAATAGTATATAAAATATCATTGGTGTCTACAACCTTATTTTCAACTTTCCTCAGAAAATCGGTAGTATCTTTTAGATACGCAGGGGTGGTTTTTACAAACGGTTGAATGTGGAAATCTAAGAATTTAGAAAGCGGTTCCAGGAGACCTCCGCAGCAGGCGAGGATTGGTCTCCCGGGAGGAGGATATGTTTGTTTATGCGTCTTGGGCAAAATGTAGAAATTAGGCGTTTTGGGATTAGTAACATACAAATACTCTCCCACTTGATTGGTAATGTGTCCCAAGGCTACCGCTTCTTCAATCGTGTTGCGTATAACTGTGGCAAATCGTTGAGTAGGATCACTGGGAATTTTAACATAGAAGTTGGTATCATTCAATTGTCTTAAACACTCCTGAACATAAACATCTCTATCCAGAATAACATCTGGAACCCATCACATGACACAATGGTGGGGCTCCATTGTGGCAGCATTGTGGCAGAGTAGCCCAGAGGAATTGGGTGTACACGGGATTCCTCATTGAAGAAGGAAACAGGAGATGAAGAGGAAGGGGGACAGATAGGGAAACTATGTGGAAAGAATGACCATGGACCCCGACACAAGGGAACAGAGCGTGATGGTTCCCTCTGTTGCCCCATGATTTCCCTGCTGTCTCCCACTTTACCCCTGCCCATCTGATAAGGTCCTTAAACTCTCTAGCCCAGTTGTATATGTATGTACATCATGTCAACAGCTCTCAAAACTTTCAGCCAGAGGTCTTTCTTATTCTCTGATACATTACACTAGGGATGCTGGGGACTGAACCTGGGACCTTCTGCATTCAAACTTAGTTGCTGATCCACCAAGCCATGACTCCAAGGATATATGAACCATATATTTCTATATGCCTGAGGCAGCGCAGGTATGTATGCTGAAGTAACCATGTTAATTTTGAAAACTGAAATGTAAGTAGTAGCCCACAGAGTTAATCTTAATCACATGAAGAATTGTGTGATGTGGACAACAAACAGCACCCAATCCACAGAGAACGCCATTGCCATTGGCTACTTTGGAGAGGGATGACAAGAATTTAGCCAAACAACATCTGAAGGGCCAATATGCTCAATCTTGGTGTGTGTGTGTGTGTGTGTGTATAGATAGATAGATATAGATAGATAGATGATGGAAGAGTCCACTTTGTGCTCTTTGTGCTGAAGGCATGGAGCAGGTTCCTTGACTTAGAAGGTTACAGACAGAAACATCTGAATCAGTGAGGAGTTCCATGATAGAGAAGGGCTTATTATACAAAGATAATTTAAGACTTTCAGAGTATGCAAGATTCTTTAAAATACATACTCTAGCAATGCTTTATATGCTGCTTTCCATGCAATCAAAATGTAGTGATAGATCAGTTTGTGCTGAATGCTGAACTGTCTCAGGAAAAAGACACAGACACCTTTCATTTGATTATAAATGTGATCTGTGCCAATTTTATCACCTTTTAAATTCATTGCCACTATAATACCTGGAGCCTACCTGAACTTCCTGGCATTTAAAGCAAGCCTTTTAGATAGGCTTCAACTATTATACTGGAAAGGAATAGCACTCGCTGACTTTGCAAACAGAGAATTGGAAAGTTTACCAACCAACACAAAATTGCTCTGAGATATAATATCGACTTTGCAGTAGTTTATGTAGTATATCCTCTAGAATGGACATAACAAAATTGTCTGTAAATGTTAGCAGCAACTGGCAGCCTAGATGTTCAGTATGACTCCTGGCGACTCAATCTGGTCTCTGGTGTCTTTTCTGAATGTATGAGTCCTCACTTAAATTATTCCCCTCAGGTTTTTGTTCCTAAAACCAGGCAAGGCATGGGTTCTGTAAGCCACTCCTCCACATGTGTTAAGCAACACAGGCCCTGTCAAAGTTCTGCCTTTGATGATTGGCCCATGCACAGGAATCAGTGACAAATTTGCATGTGTTTGTATATTTATTTAGTATGCTGCCTTTCTCCTGGAGTGGGACACCAGACAGATACTGTATGAAAAACAAATTTTAACACAATTAAAATAATCAGATTGAAACAATAATTATAAAAACTATACATTAATTAAAAGTCATACAAGGCAGTATAACACACACACTTCCACACAAAGCTGTTCTGCAATGAATTACACAATAAAATAAAAAAGCATTTGCCTGCTGTAAACAAGAGAGCAGGGAGGGGTGTTGAGGTCTATGAAGCCTCTGAGGATGAAGACAGGGATTTTCTGTTGGAGCCTGGAGTTTCTGTGGGGGAAAGCAAAAGCGTTTTTTTTTAGATGATGGGAATGTTTTGGGTAGATCTGTTGTCGGGGAAACAGGCAGTGATTCTCATGAGAATTGGCCAGGGATTGACTCTGAATGAAATGTGAGGGAGACAGGAGGGTTACAGATAACCCAGCGTTAACGGATCCGAAAGGATAGTGCAAAACAGAGACAAATTCATTGTTCTCAGAGGCTAAAAGATAAAAAAAGGGAACCCAGGTGTGAGGAAGAGTGATGTCATGGGAAAGGGAGAGTATTCTTAAGGAACTGGAGTCAATGTTCAGTGGGGAGATCAATGTTGGATTTTCATGTGTCCAGTTGCCTGCCTTGGGCGTTCCGAGTTAGGACTTCTGTACTTGGGTCTGTATCTTGTGTTCCTGTTTAAGTTCCATGCCTGTTGTTTGCATTGCAAAACTTGTTTCAAGTTTCAAGCCTCTGGGATTATAGTCAAATTCAAGTATCAAGCGTCTGGATTATGGTCATGTTAATGTTTTCAAGCTTTTGGACAAACCTTGGATTACAGTGTCTTGCTTTTGCCTCCGATTATGTTTGGAATTCCTATACAGAATTGTTCATTGCTTGTTGTTAAGCTCTTGCAAATCTAGCTGCTGGATGCAACTTTGAAATTGCTTTTGCATACTGAGTTTTGCTGGTACTTTAGTGAATGATTAGTCTGCTTATTTTGAACACTATTTTGAAACTTTTTATTAGATATTCCTTTTTAAAGAAACATATTATTATTATTATTGATCTGTATGGTGTTTGTATGAGAAAGAGATCAAGCAGGTGGCTGGGCTGCAACAAGGGGCTTTCAATGGAAGGAAATTCCAGAGAATGGGAGCAGCCACTGAGAAGGCTCTCTCTTGTATTCTCACCAAGGGCCCTTCTAGACAGGCCCATATCTTGGGACCTGTGAGTTTTACTGCTCCAAATGATGCCTCCAGTAAAACTGAATTAATTAAACACCTGGTAAGACCTAGATCTTAAGTAAGATCATGGTCTTATGAGGTGTGGGTCCTGTGTGGATTGAGCCTGGGGACCATGTCACGTGATCCCCGGGCACAATCCACACAGCCATCTCAGTTTTATTGGGCTCTAGGAGCTTTCCTGGGGAGGGTGGCTACATGCCATCCCAATAATCATTGGGATAACATGCAGTCACCCTGACTTACAAATCCCAAAAAAAGCCCTTAAAAGGGAAAAAAAACCCTTACCTCCATTATGGTCCTCCTCACACCCTCCTGCCACGAGGAAATGAAGCACGACCAGGTAAGTTTTTTTCCTTTAAAGGGTTTCTTTTGGGAGGCTTCGGGATGGCATGCAGCCACCCCGAAGCCCCCTAAAAGAAAAGATAGTTATCAGGATGGCATGTAGCCACCCTCCCCAGGAAAGCCCAGGTTTTGGGGTCAGAAATACACACCAAAGCAGGGGTTTTTAAAGCCTGCTTTAACACACATTTCTGGCCTGTGTGGAAGTTGTTGAAATTAAATGGCAAAATGCTGTAGTTCAATATGTTTATACTGAAGTCTAGATGAATGTGTTTTGTCTGGCTCATAAGATGCATGATAGAAGCAGATTTCCGCTCTCATGAGCGCCATCTAGCGGTAGAATAATATTATAGTTGGAAGAAATAAACCATTGTTGCCAGGCTCTGCCTATTGGCTCACTCCCTCTTCCAATCACAGCGATGAAGAAGGGAGGAGTTTAGAGTTGCTGTTAGTCTTTTGCTGTATGCCATACAATTTGGGTGCCTCATGGTATGTTTTCTCCTGTTCTAACTTGTTAAACATGCTGTTGCATGTGTATTACTGCCTTTCTGTTGCTTCCTACAATAAAGTAGAAATGCTTTAATAACATGGCTTGTTTGCTCAGATGCATTATTTCCAGTTTGAGTCCTGATATGCCACATTTGCTGTGAACCCTTTTTTAACTGCTTCTCTGCTGCATTTTTGTACTTACATCAAACCCTTTTTTTTGGAACAACAGGTTATGGGCCCAGCATTGATGAATTTTGCAGTCATGTGGCTAGATAATATGAGTGACATTTTTTTGGAAAGTTCTGAGCCTCAGCCAAAATTTGCAGTAACTTTTGTTCTTTTGGCCGAATCTAGCAGTTGGAGTGATCTCTCTTTTTGCAGTGGACCTTTTTGGAGCAACAGGCTTGTTGCATCCCTGGGGATTTCCATTTGCTGGTGAGCTCTCCTGGATTATTTTGCTGGAAAGGTCGGAGGACTGTTAACTATTAGAACGTAAAGTGAGCGGTGAAGTATTTCTTGGCATAGGATAGCATGCGGTTTTCATGCATTCCTAAATGAATCTATGCACTGAAGGGGACTTCAGAGGATTGCTCATGTCTGCATGAGTGCATCACAGCTTTCTTTTTCTACGGAGCAAGCTGAAAGCGACTGGAGAACGTGAGTTAATTACAGCGAAAGGAAGATTTTTAAAGCTGCAGCTTTTTTCCGGCTTTGAGATTGAAGGCAGTGAAGTTATTACAAAATGGCTCTGCCTGGGATACAAGTCAGCTCTTTGCCTTTTCAACATTTAACTGAAGTTAACTGGTCTACCTGGCAAATAAGGGCGAAGGCGTATTTAGTTTCGCTGGATTTGTGGGACATTGTATTGTCTTTTCCTTCGCAACCTTCTGCAGTTCAAGTGTCCCAGGATGCAAAAGCCCTTGCAGTTATTCAACTTGGTGCTTCTGATGAATTGTTGCCTCACCTTCATGGAATTGTCCACGCCGAAGATGCATGGAAAGTGTACAGAAATATGTTTGAGCGACAGTCATCTGGCACAAAGATCATTTTGATGAGGCAGCTTTTTAATTTGAAGATGCAGGAGGGATCTTCTGTGCAAACCCATATCACAAAGCTTGTGAACCAACTGCAGACAAAATCCAGAGAAGAAGGGGCACATGTCGAGGCCTGATACTACGTCCAAGGATTTTCATCATTCTTTTCTTGTGGCTGCTGATGGTCATCCAGAGGACTGTTTCATCGTTGATTCCGGCTGCACACAACACCTGGTGAAGTCCAAGGAACTTTTGAAGAATGTAAAAGACCCTGACATTAATTTCATTTCTCTTGCTGATGATTCAAAAGTTGAAGTGGTTTGTAGTGGTGAATTGCACCTTGACAAACTAGGATGTACTTTAAAAAATGTTTATTTCGTAAAAGAAGTTGCATATAACATTTTGAGTGTTTACAAACTGTTGGAAGCAGATTTTAAAGTGTCTTTAAAGAAAGACAAAAGTTTGTTAGTGAATCCACAGGGAAATTCATTTCCATTGATTCAGGTAAATGGTTTCTTTATCCTGAAATGTGCTAAAAATGAAGTGACTGCTTGCGCATCACAAATTCCTGCAAATCCTGCCCCTTTGCATGAGAATTGTCTTCATGAGTTCCACAGGAGAATGGCGCATTTGTCATGGAATTATTTGCGTAAGACAGCTGAATTAAGTGGAATGTCTATCAAACGGTGTGATAAGTTTTTTGACTGTTCTATTTGTGCTGCTGAAAATTTGAAACGTGCTCCAATTGCGAAATCCAGTGCTAGGGTTTCAAAGAGGATTTTGGAGCTTGTACATATTGACATCTCAGGACCCCATCCTGTGTCGATTGGAGGTTCCAAATTTTTTCTAATCCTGGTGGATGACTTTTCAAGGTTAAAGTTCACTTACTTTATGAAAAACAAAAGTGAAGCTTTTCAGAGAATTGCAGCATGGTTGAAACTGATGAAAACACAGTTTCCAGACACACCAGTTCAACGGATTCAGACAGACAGAGGAGCTGAATTCTTATCAAAACAAATGCGGAATTTGTTTGAGAAGTTTGGTGTTGTGCACAGGTTAACAAATCCCTACTCACCAAACGAAGCAGAACGATGGAGTGGCGTCTTAAAGATTGTTGCCAGAAAGATGATGAGAGATGCAGAATTGAGTGACAGATTCTGGGGTAAAGCAGTTGCAAATGCTGTTCACATTTTAAATCGGTCATTCTGCAGGAGTGTAAACAACATTCCTTATGTGCTCTTTTTTGGGAAAACTCCTGATTTGAATTCAATCAGAGTTTTTGGGAGTGACGCCTTTGTCCTAATCCCTTCCCAACAGAGACACAAAAAGGACAAAATTTGGCGAAAGTTGAAATACTTAGGCCCATCTCCTGAGTCAAAAGGTTGGCGTTTCTGGTTTAATGGCAACAGAGTTCTAGTTTCAAAGAATGTGAAGTTTCAGCAACACAGTGGGTGGGAAAGAATACATGCAAACCAAGAGGTGTTTGTGCCTTTCACATCTGCTCAGGTTGCACCACAAACCATACAACCTGTTTTGCTACCAGATTCACAGCATACTGCTGTAAGTCAAAAACAAACTAGTGGATCAAGTTTAGATAGCAAAGATCCTCAGTGGAGAAAAGTTAAAAGTGAAACTTCTCCTAGAAGAACCGCAAGTTCTAATTCAGGTTCTGAAACAGAGGTAGCCCCTGATGACACTGATGGAGGGGAAAGGGTTCTTCCTAGATGTAGTTCCAGAAAGACCAAAGGAATTCCTCCAAAACAGTATCTATGTGATCTTGTAAAAACAGAGGTGAAAGATTGGTGTGAACCTCAAAATTACATAGAGATGTTAAAAAGAGGGGAAGCTGAAAAGAAGCTCTGGAAACAAAGCATTGGGAGAAAGCCAAGGTTTAAAGATAAAATCTAGGTACATCGATGCTAGGTATTCAAATGTTCAACAATTTGTTAAAAATAAAAGGATTGTTCTTAATTATGTTCCTTCTGTCGAAAATTTTGTTGATGGTCTGACAAAGCCACTGAATACCGAAAAACATGAGTTTTGTAAAGGGTTAAATTTAGAAATGTGAACATACATCATTTTGTGAAGGGGTGTTGAAATTAAATGGTAAAATGCTGTAGTTCAATATGTTTATACTGAAGTCTAGATGAATGTGTTTTGTCTGGCTCA
The DNA here is from genome assembly GCA_030556195.1 of Anolis apletophallus. Taxonomy (NCBI): domain Eukaryota; kingdom Metazoa; phylum Chordata; class Lepidosauria; order Squamata; family Anolidae; genus Anolis; species Anolis apletophallus. The sequence continues at coordinate 87,398,341 of JARBWK010000002.1, read as the reverse complement.
TAAGATGCATGATAGAAGCAGATTTCCGCTCTCATGAGCGCCATCTAGCGGTAGAATAATATTATAGTTGGAAGAAATAAACCATTGTTGCTAGGCTCTGCCTATTGGCTCACTCCCTCTTCCAATCACAGCGATGAAGAAGGGAGGAGTTTAGAGTTGCTGTTAGTCTTCTGCTGTATGCCATACAATTTGGGTGCCTCATGGTATGTTTTCACCTGTTCTAACTTGTTAAACATGCTGTTGCATTTTAACTGCTTCTCTGCTGCGTTTTTGTACTTTACACCAAACCCTTTTTTTTGGAACAACAGAAGTGCCCCAAATGAACCTATGATGATTGTGGAACCAAGAGAAAGCCCTTCCCTCTATATCTTAAAATTATGGCAGGGTTATGTAGGGAGATATGGTCTTTCAGGGCTACATAGATCATAAACAGCACTTTCAATTGTGCCAAAAACGAACCCTTAGTCATTTTAACAAGGGAGTTGTATGTTTCCTGTAACTGGCCCAAGTCAATATTCTGTTTGCAGCAATTTGGATCTAATATTTCCAAACATTTTTCAAAGACAGACCCATAGTCCAAACAGGATGTTATCAAGGCATGTGTTCCCATAACCAGATATAGCTTCTTATAGAGTAAAAAAGGGGAGCTGGGAAGACAGTTCCATCTTGTCTCCTGTGACATCAGAGGCCCTCCCCCCAGCGAGCCCTCCATCCTGGGTTCCCTTGCTGCTACTCCATTCCAGAAGGCGGCTGGAGCTCAGCCCTGCTGCCCTGCCAGTTTGGGAGGTGACAGGAGTCTCTGGCCGATGATTTGCAGCTGCTAAGTTGCCCTGTGATTGTAGGACTATTTAGTTATTTCACCATCTGTGAAGGGGACTAAAGACCACCACCAGATCCTTCACCAACAGGATCTCTATCAGCAGGCCTCCATTGCTACTATTGAGCGACCACCATCTTGGCTTCCTTCCTTCTTGTGAAGACAATGACCACCATCTTGAGTCCTGCTGCATCTCGTCATCTTGTTTTAAATTTTTATTTTTTGTTTTGTTTTTATTTTATTTATTTTACTTTATTTTGTGTTTTATATTCTTATTTTCACCCTCCCTTTCTTTTGTCTAAATCTTGCTGTGTTTAAAATAATTCTATAAAAATTATTTATTTAAATAATCTGGCAAGTCTTGGGTTTTTGTGCTTCCCACTTCCTCTTTGTGAGCATGAGGTAGAGAGCACAAACTTCTATTGTGTTGAATTAATTTCAGGTCATAATTTCTTCTGAATAGAGGCAGACTGTGGTAAGTCTTAACTACAATTTACTGAAAACAAACAATTTTTTCCATGATTTGCATGTTGACTTGTTTCAATAAATCACATGAATAGCCAAAGTTGAGGCTCTGAATGCAGCATTAAACTAGTTAACTGAAGCAAAAACAAAAGTATTGGGCAATAAGAAGGAAACAGAAGTACCATACAGCCTATTTGCATAATGAGAAACCATAGTTTATTGTTATGCCACAAACCAGAATACTGTGAGCCTTTCAGCAGTTGCTCACTTCAGAAACATGGTCCCTGTTAAATCAAAGTTCTATATACTGTATATAGTATGTATATGATGATATCGCATGAAACAATTCTGTTTAAAATGCATCAGATATTGACTTTCAGGACTAAATGTACAGTGAAAGAGAAAAATAATTTGAAGAATTAATGAGCATCAAAACTGTAATCTAGTCCAGGGCTGTCCAACTTCTTCGGGCCCAAGGGCCGGAATGCAGGTGACGGATCACCAGGGGCGTGGCCGCAGCGGGGGCGTGCCCGCTCGCTGGGGCGGGGCCGCTCCCGCTCTGGCGCGCATGCCCAGCGTCCTGCGCGACCCACCCCATTTCGGCGGGGTGACGTCAGGCGCCACGGCTGACGTCACCCAGCCCCGCCAAAAAGGGGCAGGTTGCGCAAGATACCAGGCTTGCGCGCCAGGACGGGATCGGAGAGTCTCCCTCCGCTGTGTCCTTGGCTCTTGCAGCGGCCGCACCTGAAGGAAGGAAAGCTCCCGAGCTTACCTTCCTTCAGGCGCAGCCGCTACAAGAGCTAGGGTCACGGCGGAGGGCGGCTCGCCGATCTCCCAGCCTGCGTCCCGCCCTGGTGCGCAAGCTCAGCATCTTGCGTGACCCGCCCCTTTTCGGCGCCTGACATCACCCCCGCCGAAAAGGGGCGGGTCACGCAAGATGCCGGGCTTGCGCGCTAGGGCGGATCGGCGAGCCGCCCTCCGCCCGTGCTCCTGGCTCTTGCAGCGGCTGCGCTGAAGGAAGGTAAGCTCCCGAGCTTACCTTCCTTCAGGCGCAGCCGCTGCAAGAGCTAGGGTTACGGTGGAGGGCGGCTCGCCGATCCCGCCCTGGCGCGCAAGCCCGCGAGCGCCCCTGTGAGAGCGAGGAACAGGCGGGGGGAAGTCCTGCCCCTAGGGTATCCACCAAGCACCTTGCCTTGCAAAATATGGGGGGAGACAACCAGAAGTAGAGGAATCATAGAATGCTAGAGTTGGTACACACCCCAGGGCCATCCAGTCCAATTCCCTGTCATGCACGAAGACACAATAAAGCCCTCCCAACAGATGGTCATCCAGCTTTTGTTTCAAAATCTACACCAGTGTTTCTCAACTTGGGGATCGAGTTCCCTCCGCCTGTTCCTCACTCGCGCCGCCGCCCCCCCCGATCAAAATTTTTTCCGTTTTTTTTAAAAACCCTGATGTCTTGCAGGGGGTTAGGGGGGCGTAGGGAAGGGCCTCGGGGGCCGTGTACGGGCCCCGGGCCGCCAGTTGGACATGTTATCTGCTTTGAACTGGATTATTTGAGACTAGAATGCCATATAATCCAGTTCAAAGCAGATAATCTGGAGTTTATATGGCAGTGTATAAGAGGTTTAAGTAATGAATGCTCTTCAACTGACATGTGTTGATCTAGAACAGTGGTTCCCAAACTTTTTTAGCCTACCACCCCCTTTCCAGAAAATTTTTTCTCACCGCCCCCCTAGAAATTATATCGCAATTAAACAGAAAGATATATGTATTAATGCAGTGGTTCTCAACCTTTCTAATGCAGTGACCCCTAAATAAGGCTCCTCATGTTGTGGTGACCCCCAACTATATTTTCATTGCTACTTCATAAATAATTTTGCTACTTTTACGAATTCTAATCCAAATATCTAATATGCAGGTCAAAGCGAAGGGGGTGGGGCCAAAGAAGAGGGCTGTGCGACCCCTCCTAAATGGCCAATTGTTCACTGCCCCCCAAATTCCCCTGAGCCTCCCACCGCCCCCTTGGATCGCCTCACCGCCCACTTTGAGAATCAGTGATCTAGAAGGACACCTTCACATGGGGCATTTTTGCCTGTTTTGCCACTTTTAATCATGGCAAGGACGGGGTCTACCATGCACCATCACACGGCACATGGCAGGACCCACCCACATTCCTCTTGAAGTGGGGGAGAAGCACCGAAAGGTGTAGCTCTGATGGAGCTACCCACACTTTTCTTTCCTTTTTGCTGTGTGATGGCAGAAAAGGCAGCAAACCAACACATGTCTTTTCTGCTATCTGATGAGAGAGGGAGGGCATGTGGGGCACCATGAGTCACCTCATGCGCCTTCCCTTTTGCTGGTGTTTGGAATGAAAGATTGCATTAAAATGAAAGAATTTGTGACTCTAGCTCTGGCCAGTCACCAGTTTCAGGAAATATTTCCTTACCTACATTAACATATATGCAATACAGCCCATCCCTCTTTCCCCTTTCAACACAAGATGCAGACATTTGGAATATGATGAACAAGCATTTGGTTCCTTCGGTGCTTTATACAAGTGGCCAACTAACCAACTGTTCAAACCTCTTTCTACTGTGTGAAAGGGTCCTTAGCCTCAGGCATATCAGCTTAGAGTTAGATTACCTGGCTTTCTTTCTTAGGAGGGATCATGGTTGCATTTGTTGTTGTTAACTTTTAAATGTAAAACTTCTAAAAATATGATAAACAAGTACAGGTGCTGTAGATTTGAGTGGGTGCCTAATTTCCATGGAAGGGTGGAGGCAGAGGTATGTGTCAATTAGCATCTGCCAGTCTGTGTTCAATTGAGCTAGATAGACTGGATCACATACTTCGTAAATTAAAGATGCACTACCTGTCTGTTTGGAGATTGGGGGCAGGAGGCATGGCAGAAAAGAATGTACTGCAATTCTTTGGTGGTTCATTGAGTGTCTAGTGAATTCAACCATTCTGATCAAGCAGCTGCTTAACCTAGGGCCCTATACACAACCATATAACCCAGAATATCAAGGCAGATAATCCACAATAGCTGCTTTGAACTGAGTTATCTGAGTCAACCCTGCCATATAACCCAGTTCAAAACTGATAATGTGGGATTTTATACAGCTGTGTGGAAGGGGGCCTATTTTCTGTAGGTCATGGCAGTTCTGTGTGGGAAGTTTGGCCCAATTGTATCATTGGTGGGGTTTAGAATGCTCTTTGATTGTAGCTGAACTATAAATCCCAGCAACTACAACTCCCAAATGTCAAGTTCTATTTCCCCCCAACTCCACCAGTGTTCATATTTGGGTATATTGAGTATCCGTGCCAAGTTTGGTCCAGATCCATCATTGTTTGAGTCCACAATGCTCTCTGAATGTAAGTGAACTATTTATTTATTTATTTATTTATTTCCTCAATCTTGTATACCGCTCCTTCCAGCAGTCTTGGAGTGGTTTACATACCGCCGAGATAACAGTCCTTCGGCAAAGTTAAAATTGCATAAAAACGCAACGGTTACATGAAAGCAATAAAATGCAGGTGGTACATAAGACATCATAAGGTTGGAAGACAATAGACAGTTCCACAATCGGGCTTCTATTGAAGGCATGCCTAAACAAGATGGTCTTACATGCCCTCCGGAATGGGATGAGTTCTGTGATGGCTCGAACATCATCCGTCAGTGTGTTCCATAGTGCCGGGGCTGCCACTGAAAAGGCTCGTTGTCTCGTTGAAGAAAGGTGACAGGAACGGAGTGATGGTATGGTCAGAAGATTTCGCTCTTCCGAGCGCAGTGATCTCGGGGGAACATATGGGGTAAGGCGGTCCCTCAGGTACACTGGACCTAGACCATACAAGGCCTTAAAGGTCAAAACCAGCACCTTGAAGACAATTCAGTACTCGATTGGTAGCCAGTGCAAATGTTGCAAGATGGGAGTAACACGCTCTCTTACTGGTGCTCCCACCAGTAGTTGAGCCGCAGCATTTTGCACTAGCTTGAGTTTCCGGATTGTTTACAGGGGAAGGCCTATGTAGAGGGAGTTACAGTAGTCTAACCTTGAGATGACCGTCGCTTGGATTACCCTAGCCAGGTCATCCCTGGATAGGTAGGGGGCCAGTCGCCTAGCCTGTCATAGATGGAAAAATGATATTTTGCTGACCATGGAGACCTGGGCCTCCATGGACAGCAATGGACCCCTAGGCTTTTTACCAGTGATGACGGGCTTAACTGCTCGCCATCCAGGGTAGGCAACCGACACTCATCCAACCCAGGGCAACCGGGCCATAGGATCTCCGTCTTCAATGGATTCACCTTCAGCCGGCTGGAACGCAGCCACCCAGTCACGGCTTCAAGGCATTGGTGGAAACAATCGGGTACAGTGTCCAGCCTGCCGTCCATTCTCAGCACGAGCTGGGTGCCATCAGCATATTGATAACACTCCAGACCAAAGTCGCGAACCAGCTGGGCCAGCGGACACACATTGAATAATAAAGGGGAGAGGATAGCCCCCTGGGGTACTCCACAACTTAATGGGAGCCTCCCAGAGATCTCCTCTCCCCTCTCCACACGTTGTCCCCGATCTTGGAGGAAGGAGGCTACCCACTTAAGGGCGGTCCCCCTAACTTCCATCATGGTTAAACGGTGGGTCAATAATGCGTGATCTACTGTATCAAACACTGCCGTGAGATCTAACAACACGAGCAGGGCTGATCCGCCTTGGTCCAGCTGGCGGCAAAGTTGGTCTGTAATGGCGACAAGCACGGTCTCCGTCCCATGCCCAATACGGAAGCTGGACTGGAAGGGATCAAGTCCAGCTGTGTCGTCTAAGAACCGCTGCAGCTGATCCGCTGCTGCCCTCTCAATTACCTTGCCTAAAAAAGGTAAATTAGACACAGGTCGGTAATTGGAGGGAGCCGAAGGGTCTAAATTCAGCTTCTTCAGCAGCGGTCTTACCATAGCCTCTTTCAAACCCCCTGGGAACACTCCTTGCTCAAGGGAGCTGTTGATAATCTTACCCAGGGGGTCTTGTAACCCCTCCCGGCAAGATTTAACAAGCCAGGAGGGGCATGGGTTGAGGGAGCAGGTAGTTGGTCTAGCTGCAGCCAGTATCCCATTGACAGCTGCTGCGTCCAGCAGTTGGAAACGGGTGAAGGTGGGCCCACCGAGGGGTGACGGAGTCTCGAGTTCGCTAACTGTATCAATTGTGGCTGGGATGTCCTGGCGGAGGGTCGAGATTTTGTCGGTGAAATAGTTCTGAAAAGCCTCCGCTGTAGGAGCCAAATCCCTATCATTTAGGACTGTCGGAATTGTTGTCAAGAAGCAAATTATCTTAAAAAGTTGAGCTGGGCATGAACTAGCCAACTCTATCAAGGAGGAATAGTAAACTTTTTGGTGTCCTTGATAGTTTGCTCATAAACATCTTTAAATTGTTTATAAGCCAATCTCGAAGCTCCATCTTGGATGCCCCGCCACATGTCCTCTAGCTGTCTTTTCCTGTTTCATCACTCAGAGCTCCTCAGTAAACCAAGGAGAGTGATTACTGTGGGGGATAAGAGAGCGTCTAGGGGTGATCTCGTCTAAGGCAGCAGAAAGACAGGTGTTCCAAAGTTCCACTTGCCCGTCGACTGAGTCGCTGGTGAGTTCCAAGCCCCTCAGAGCATTCAGGAACCTAGTGGGTTCCATAAGTCTCTTTGGGCGAACCAGAATGGGTTCGGCACCCTTACAGGGTGGGGTGGTTAACCAAGTCGGACTTCCAAGACACTGTGATCTGACCATGGAACCTCTATTAAGGAGGTTGGGATCACTTGAATTTCGGCCGTGAAGATCAAGTCCAGGGTGTGCCCGGCCTGATGTGTGGGACCGCTCTTACATAGTGAGAGTCCTAGGGTCTCCATGGTGGGCACTAGGTCCATGGCTGCTGTTGAAGGGGAGGTGGTGTCGACGTGGACATTGAAGTCCCCCAAGACAATGAGCTTAGGGAACTTCAATGCCCACTCTGACACCATCTCCAGCAGCTTAGGTAGGCTCTCTGCTGGTGCGTTGGGTGCTCGGTAGGCATGGTTTAGAATCCCAAAATGGCGATTCTTATATCAAATGGGGGGGGGGGGATTTTTTTTGATTAGTAAAAGAAAGACTTACAAAAAATTTCCCAAAAATTTCTGAAATGTAACTTAAGTACTAACGAAATTCGTTAGTAATTCGTATGCCAGAGCATGCGCATTCCAGATGGTTTTGGCCTACAACTCCCAGAAATCCTAACAGCTGGTAAATTGGCTGGGATTTCTGGGAGTTGTAGGCCAAAACTTGAATAAACCACACTGAATTCTAGATGGGACTCTCCAAATAGGAAGGAGGGAGGGAAGGAGGAAGGGAGGGAGTGGGTATTCTATTCTTGGAAGCAGCAAAAGAAAAGGAGGAGGAGCCCCCCCTCGCTCCTCGCTGCCTCTCTCTCACCCCGATCCTGAGGGAGCAAGGGCCCAAGTTTGCCCAGGCTGAGAGGAAAAGGAAGAGGCCTGAGGCTGTGAGGAATGGTAGGAGTTGAAGTCCAAAACACGTACCTGGAGGGCTGAAGCTGGCCCCTGCGATGGGGCATGGCAGAGCAACGGGGAAGAGAAGCATCTGAGAGAGCGCAGGGAGAGAGAGGAGGAGGGAGAGCGCGCGCCACAGTGTGTGAAGCAGGCCCCTGCGATGGGGCATGGCAGCAGAGCAACGGGAAGAGAAGGAGGGGGGAAGCCTGGAGGACTACACTTTCCAGAATGCATTGCCTAGCCTACCTAGCAGCAGCGTCACTTCCAGTTCCTCATAGAAATGCGGGAAAAAGAAGAAGCTGAATGAAGGCGGGAAGGAAATGAGGGGGAGAAGACAGGGAGAAGTGAGTAGTACAATAATTAATTAATTAATACTTAAGAATTTCTTACAATCATAACGCATATTGTTGGCCTCAAGGACCGTAAAAGGAAGTCTACTTCCGGGATCGCGGCAGCGATCCGTAAAACCTCAAAAGTCCCATTACATACGAATCTCTTACGAATCCTTTTAATTTCCGTTTCATTTTTCTCATGCCTAGTGCTCGGTACACCAGCAGAATCCCACACAAGGCCAGTGCATTCCAAACCTGGGATGTTCGCTGTCGGAACTGTCCTGAAATTAAAATTGTCTCGACCTAGGATAGCCCCCCCCCCGGTCTCTCTGTCCTCGTCTGGTAGCTAGCAATGTATCCAGGTGATGTTAACTCGTGCACTACAACTCCAAAACTCAAAGTCAAATCCCACCAAACCCTTTCAGCATTTCTGTGTGCCAAGTTTGATTCAGTTCCATCAATCTCTTTGATTATAGGTTAACTACAACTCCCGAATGACAAAATTAATCCCCCCCCCCCAAAACCCCACCAGTATTCAAACATGGGTGTATTGAGTATTTGTTGCAGATTTGGTCCAGTGAATGAAAATGCATCCTGCATATCAGGTATTTACATCATGATTCATAACAGTATCAAAATTACAGTTATAAAATAGTAATGAAAATAATGTTATGGTTGGGGATCACCACAACATGAGGAACTGTATTAAGGGGTCGCGGCATTAGGAAGATTAGGAAGTTCCACTGATTCATAGGGACATATTTTTTCACGGTCTCTTTTTTCATAAAGGACATAAATCTAAAACTATGCACAAGAAACAAACACCAAAACTGTGTCTATTGGCAGAATATCAACATGGTAGGTCTAGTTCTGTGCTGATTTTGTAATAATGGTGACTTGGGAGAACAAAAATGTTTCAATCTGCCATGAGGCTTAAACAAGAAGTGAAGACAAATTTATTCCAGTGAGCTTTGACAGAGCACCACTTTACAATTACAATGCTACATAGACTGAGACTTAGTGAATTTGCAGGGATTTTCTTTTAAATAGACCTGCATAATAGTGCACATCTGAACAGTGTTTATGCTTTGTGTTGCAACTGACTTTATCAAAGTTTGCTTTGTGATTTTTTCATCTTTTTGTTGTGGTTCTTACAATGCTGCAGTCTGCAGTGCTTTTCCTTTGACTGTAAATGTCCTATTTGTAAGAAAGACACGACCAGAATGCTGAAAACAGACAAACAATATTAGAGATACATTGTTTTTAATAGACATGGGTGATAAAATAGTTGTGATAGCTGGATAAATTGCCCAGAGTGGGCAGAATGAATCAAAATTGTTTTCAGGATATGTTTCATGGCCTTGACTTGAAGTTCTGTATTCCAGAATGAAGTGTGGAAGAGTTAGGATATTGTTGCATATAGACACAGTTCCTTTGGATCTCTTGTGGTTCAGGGATGGCACTGACTAATCCAAGTTGCATAATGCTTCTATTTGTGTAGGGACACTTGCTATCTTCATGGCAGCACTATTTAGCAGCATATTATTGTGGCATCTAAAGAGGCCTGCATTTGTGTCCTTGCTACTCCCTTTTCTTCACAGACTGCTCAGAGAAATCATACCTTATGAATAGTTACTTTTATGAATTTCCAAATTTCCCATGTGATTTGCTCCTGAGTTTTGGATCTGAGAACTGAAGCAACTGGATCCATTCCCATTAGGGTTGCCACTTTTTGATAAAAGAATAAGGGACAGGTACCCAAAATAAGAGAATTTTTCACAAAAATAAGGGACACTTCATAAAAACTTGAAAATCAATTGATGGTTTTCAAGTTTTTATGAAGTGCCCCTTATTTCTGTGAAAAATTCCCTATTTGTATGACCTGTCCCTTATTAATGTGGCAACCCTAATTCCCATGGCTTGAATTAGCATTGTGTTTGGAGCTTTGTGTTGTCTATTTGTTCAGTTGCTTCCAAGTCTTTATGACCATATGGACCAGCTCATGCCAGAGCTTCCTGTCGGCAGTTGCTACCCACAGCACAAGGCCAGGTCGAGCCAGTCTTTTCAAGGATACCATCCATCCATCTTGCCCTTGGTCTGCCCCTCTTCCTTTTTCCTCCCCCAGTATCATTATCTTCTCCAAGGTGTCCTGTCTTCTCATTATGTGGCCAAAATACTTCATCTTTGCCTTTAATATTCTTCCCTTCAGTGAACATTCGGCCTTTATTTCCTGGTTTGATCTTGCGGTCCAAGGCGCTCTCAGAATTTTCCTCCACCACCACAGTTCAATAGCATCTATCTTCCTTTGTTTAACCTTCCTTATGGTCCTTGGAGCTTTACACTACCATAAACCTGGGCTACATTGGCCGTTGTGCCTATTCATATATGTCCATACTTGTAACCTCTTATGCAAGTGGTCCTCCATCTGCATGCATCACAGTGAACCTCTCATGATCCAGAAAGGCCGTTGGAAAGATTGGCCACAAGAACATTATCTGGATTATCACCAATACATAAGTAATGCCAAAGAAACTTTATGTTCTGTTGATGTTCAATGAAATGCTTGGTTCCACTGTCAAATTTCCACTACTACATCCTGCTTTGTCAGCCATAATGGGATGTTGCTGACTGCTGTGAGAGGGAGCCATGTCTGCCACTATTAACCTATAGAATTTAGGAAAAGGAGCTTATTTGCAGAAGAACATTTCTTTGATTAATAGCATTGTCACAAGCCCTTGTGATAGTTGTTGAAGGAAGCAGCAGCTGGGCAGACTCTGCTTTCCTCCACTAACCCAAATAGTGTTTAAATATTTAATGCTTTCACAGGTGTGCAGATTCTGTTTGTTTTGGGCCACCTCATGAAGTTTGCTTGGCTGTGCTCCTGCTTGCCAGTTAAAGTGGGTCATCTCCTCATTAACTTTCATCTTTAAATGAAGGTAAAAATCAGTTAATTGCTTGAAAAATGTGTTGATAGTATTTGTCTTTAAAATATTTAGTCAGACTGACTTTCATTTACCTTTTAGAACGAAGGCCCTCAACCTCTTTTGAATTCCACAGTGAGGTGGATGTTGATTTATCCCCATTATCCTTTGCAGGAAAACACATATTCTTTGAGCTTTCCAGTAAAAGAAATATGTATTTCCAACTTCTGGATTCCTGGCCTTGTGGTAGCTGAAAGCCAAGAAGGAATTCAGCAATCATACGTTCTTCTATTATTGCACATAGTCGATATTAAATCTAATGAATATTAACCTAGTGCTGTACTGAAAATTTATTCAACCTTTTTGTCCCATTTTTCTTCTGATGGAACAAAAAGCTTCCAATTTTTGCTTTTTCAAATAAGAACATTTTTTGTTTTGGAGAAAATCTCATGCTTTACTTGTATCCTGCTTAATGACAAGGTGGCCAATATTCAGATTGATATATGGTGCTCAAAAATCAGTTGTGCTTTGTGTTCACTACCACGGCCCTATTGGAGTGATCACAAATGCTCCCCAAAATGTTCCTTAAGAGCCAGTAGCCAGTTGGAATGGAAAAGTTTGTTCAGGGTAGAACACAATGATGTTCCCAATCCTCTCCTACTAGCAATCTCCAGTGCAATAATCCGAAACAGGATGCTTTTCTCAATTCCTCATCACATCAAAGATTTCTGGCAGAAGGGGATGAAAATATCATCCTGCTAAGCATACCCCTCCATCATGTGATGCAAATTGGGATAGCATGAAGCTACCCAAGCCCCAAATTTAGCCCCTAAAACTTACTTAAAAGGATTCCTGGCAGCCATGAAGCCTCCCCTTGTGTCGTCCTTAGTGGAGGAAATGACGCGTGAGAAGATGGGAGTTGCGAGGAGGAAAATCCCTTCCCCCCTGTTTCCTCACATGTCAATTATTCCACTCAATACAACATGAGGGGAGGCTTCATGGTGCCAGGGACCCCTTTTGGTAAGTTTTAGCGTGGAAATTCGGGGGTTGTGGGGTGGGGGTGAGAACCTTCCTGCTCCTCTGGGCTTTTTGGAGCCCAAAGAAGTTGGATGGCTATGGGGACTGACCCCCAGGACTGTGGAAGCAATCCTGGAAGTCAGTGCCCACATGCCCAATACCTCATTAGACCCAGATCTTTCATAAAGATTCAGATTTAAAGAGGTATTTAATTAAGGTGGAGTAAACCAGGGAAACCCAGTTTACTCGGCATTAATTTACTTTTACCTGAGGTATTGTTTAGATGCCTCCAGTAAAAAGCGAGACAGGTTGTCTGGAAAGGCCCTAAGTTGTAGAATTAATACAGTTCCACATCACTTCAATTGCCACAGTTCAATACTATGGAATCCTGGGATTTGGAGCTTGGTGTCATTTTTCATCAGACATTGACCATCAGAGTTGAGCTGGAGGACTCAAGTTTACTAGATATAATATATTCATCATATATGTGAATCAATCAATTCTGCAAAAGTTAATAATACAAATGAGGACTATCGTTCCAACAAAAATTTAACAACTTTGGTAAGGCCCAGCCTGTAATTATGGGCAAGCATATATCCATAGCAATCATGCTCAGAAATGTAGTGTTCATCTCTATGGTCTAATGATAGGGTGGGGGAAATCCTTGTTGAGTAGAATTTATCATTTAGGTGAGATGTGTATCTATTACTTTGAGCAGGACAAAATAAATTTCTGTTACTCCCAAAAGGTTGTTTATATTCACCATTTGTTATGCATATGTGGCTCATAAGTGTGGACTTTACATTCCTAACATCACCCCTTAACCTGTGTGCATCTGCAATGTGTGGAAATCCAAGATTAATACAGGCTCAGGTTAAGTAATGTGTGGTTTTTTGTGACTTGCTCCATTGAATAAGTGCCGGCTGAAATTGCCATTCTCTGTATCTGGGAAGCATGCATTACTTTTAAGGAAAACTTTGTTCTTGAGCAAGGCCACTGACAGAAAGGAGGCAGTGATCCAGAGGTGTTACGGGTGTTCATTATGAGAAACAAAGGCATAAAATAGAAATTATAGGAAAACCAGAAAATCGAGTCAGGCTGCGGGAGGAAACATTAAAATAAAGGAAAATCCTGTCTGAAGTAAATTTAAGTGGGAACAAAGTAAAAGTTATAGATGGGAAGAACCAAGAGTCAGTCACAGTGAAAGGAAATCTTGACAGTTGTGAAATACAGAGAAATGACAAATGTCAACCTGCTACTATAAAACCAACTTTTGATCTGGATGGTTTTACTGCATTTAATGTGACAAAATGTGAGTAGACAGCATTGTGCCCGAATGTGAAGCTGGATGTGAGTGCAATTATTTGAGCTTTGCAGTGAAGCACCACAGCATTGATAGAGTAATAGTATCGATATGCATAGCAGGAAAAATTATGCCAGTTGGAGCTTAAGAGCTCATTAGACCAGAATTTAATTAAGCAGTAATAGGGGGACTTCTTAGACCCCGGTCATGATTTCACACTAATATAATGTTCTCAAAATCAATTCAGCACCTCAATGTATGGCTTCTGGAAACAGTTCTAGGTCACAGAGAAAATGCTGTAATAGGCATAGGACTTTGGGAGAGAGGGAAGATGGGCAAAGTAGCTGTTCTAATAGGATTCGCCATTACTGAGCCCAAAATACCAAGCTTCATACTTACTTCAATGGCAGCCTATGCTACTCTATCAAGTGCTGACCTCAAGACTGAATATACTCTTTTTATTTCTCCCTTGTACAATTCAACTTTTTTCCTTTCAATGGCATATTGTGATCAGGACTATATACTGTAGTTGATCTTTGGAGAGATAGTGAATATATGGCCTTGTCTTGGGTTAGGGGACTGGATTAAATTTTGGGGTGGGGGTACCTTTTCTATGATTCCACAGGTCCATTTGCACAGGGACATGTGTCATTAAATGAAAGGCTTTCTGGAATGTTAGAGCTATCTTATTTGAGGCTTACTCATGTAGGATATTGAAGTTTTATGATGGTGAAATAAAACATGACTGAAATGTTGCCACTTGATGTCCCAACCATTGACTGAAAAATATGCATGTATGTACAATTCCTAAGGTTAATCTCTACCATTTTAAAGCAACATGGTGAATAAATGTTGTTGAAATAGCAAGCACATATGTTCCAGGAAAAATGGGTAGGATACTTTTCTCTCATTGTGTTTGTGACATTTGGGGCATCTTGATATACTTAGCACTGTGAATAAACACATTTTTAAAAATCCTATTTCAATTATAGTTTTCAAATTAAGACTACTATAGTAGATCTCATTTTTGTTGAAATGATAGTACACACACTATAAATACCACCTTTTGCAATTCCAAAAAGGTATAATTCATCATTGATAACCAGATGTATGGTACGAAGGCTGCTAGTAGTTGAACTCTTAGATTCAGCTGAATCCCATCACAGGAGAAAGGCGGGATATACATTCAATCAATCATTGGTGTTACTTTCAAGAAGGTATAGTACCAAGTCATTCTAGCTTACCTTTAATGACTTATGTTCTGGCTTGAAAATTCGTTCACAAATTTTAGCACATGTAAACATATATTTACATGTATTTCATGTATAAATATGCTCCCTTTAGAATTTGTCCAACCACTCTAAGAGAGTGAAAGAAAGTACTTTCCAAAATATATTTATAAAATTTAACAGCTTCCAGTTAGTTGGGTGTAATGTTCCACCCATGAAGTTGTGTGTATTCCACCCATCTTGATAGTTTCCAACCCTTGGAAAAGGCTGCTGCTTATTGGGGAAAGAGGCAGGTGGGTGGGCAGACAGGGGGAGGCGGGTGAAGAAAAATCAAATGATGAACAAGCAACTAGTCTGGGCTCATTACTGCCAGTTCTTGGATCATTCTTGGATGGATGCTAGAGGCTAAGGAATAGCTTTCTGATCTCACATTTTAAAAAAGACATAAACATGTGTAAGTCAATTACTTGTGCAACTTGATGCTAGCCATCAAGTGCAGGAAAATACAAAGCATGAATCACAAAATCATAGAGTTGGAAGATGCCACACAGGCCATCCAGTCCAACCCCCTGCCATGCAGGAAAAGAACAATCAAAACACTCCTGACAGATGGCCATCCAGCCTCTGTTTAAAAGCTCCCAAAAAAGGAACCTCTACCACACCCCGAGACAGTGAATTTCACTGTTGAACGGTTCTTATAGTCAGGAAGTTCTTCCTAATGTTCATGTGAAATCTTTCCTGTAATTTGAACCCATTGCTTCTAATCTCCAGAGCAGCAAAAATAAGCTTGCTCCATTTTCCTTATGATACCCTTTCAAATATTTAAACATGACTACTTGTATAATGTCCCATCCTCGTCCCCGTCCCCCCACCAACCTTCTCTTCTGCAGGCTTCTTAATCTGCTCCTCATAGAGCATAGTTTCCAGACTTTAGATCATTTTAGTCACCTTCCTCTAGATACATTCCAGCTTGTCAATATCCCTCTTGAATTGTGGTGTCTAAATTAGGGCATCAAATGTATCAGCAATGTTGTTGAAGTGCTTTCCAAAGAGATCTTCTCCTTTTTAGATTGTTGCAATGAGATGGGAAATGCAGAGGATAGTTGAATTGTCCTCAACTTCATGTATACTTCATGATGCATTGGATGCTTTTGTCTCTACAGTTGACAAACTGGCATGGTTACTATGTAGAATGCTTTTCAAGTCTTGCAAGAAATGAAGATATTCAGTGATGGACAAGAACACTGTACAAATATTTAGAATATTTACTCTCCATTTTCTCTCCGTTTTTATCTTGTGATGTATTGTATATGGGCACTTGTTGCCGCTTGTTCACCGCCTCGAGTCGCCTTCGGGCTGAGAGAGGCGGTATAGAAGCATGGCAAATAAATAAATAAATAAATAAATAAATAAAATTTGGAAAAGCAACTGAACAGATCAGGATTCATCAATATGCCACATCAGTTTAAGGACTTACAGACTGGTCCACTGCTAGTTTAGCTGAATAACTATCAACATTTTCTCTCTTGTTGATCTTTCACTTGGAGGTCCTTCACCAAATACTTCCCAGATTTACCTGCCTCTTAGTTTGAGGTCTCAAACTAATCAGGAGTGATGCTAAGTGATGGTGTGGGTTGTGGAAAGCTTTTCACATTTTGTTCATCAGCATTCCTCTTCCTTCCTTCCCCTCCCCTTACAAGAATTTGCCAGCAAAAAGACAGATACTTACTTTGGCAGTAGATAAATCTCGGAAAACTCTAATGCACATGTTGACGAGGCATGTGGAAGTAGTGTATAAATGCGACAGGAACCTGTTGGTATTAGAAATGTCTGCTGTTGTGCCCATATGTCTGCTTATTTCCATACTAAAGACATTTACTGTACACATTTGCCACAAGGGAAAACTCCCGTCTACTTCTCAGCGGTATTACTGGAAGAGCAGTATTGTATTTGTATTCGGCGGACTCTTCCATTTCCAGTACATGCACAGATCTTCATTCTGAAGCCCTTATCATTGAAAGAGTTCTCGAGACTATCTTCCACCACCCAACCAATTAGTGAATACTTCTCATTATGGTTCCTCCTGTCTGCAATATGTAACTTGCGGCAGTCATGGCAAAGAGTCTCTCTCTCTCTCTCTCTCTCTCTCTCTCTCTCTCTCTCTCTCTCTCTCTCTCTCTCTCTCTCTCTTCACATATTGCTCTCAGCAAAGTGAGTGATCGTTAGCAGCAGGGAGGCTGGATAAAGCTTACAAATGAACAGCTCAGGGTTGAGCTGCAAATGCAGCAGCTTTTTGTAATTCAAATTAAGCTAATAGCACAGTAACAAATTGCTGTTAATATTAGATTAACTTCTTTGGAAAGATAGGCATTCAGGAGAGTTAAGATTGCCCGGAGCTGGACTGGCTAAGGAAAGGAAGGCAGCTCAAGGAAAGGATGGCTGCCATTCTCTGAGAGATCAGGCAAGAAAACAAAGGTAAAATGGAAATGAAGTCAGCATTGGCAGAATGATCATGACAACAGTAAGGTTTCAAAGGAAGGGTAAAGCATATGTTTGTCCAGCATTGTCTAAGCCGGAACCAAAGCAAGACCAAAGACATTCAACTGTCTGTTGCTATTAATCTTGCAGCCTGCAATTCAGTTTTTGTATGCTCCAGTTTGTTTTTACTATGAAGGGGAACATGAAACAGGTGTACAGTGTTCCCTCACTTATCGCGGGGGTTACGTTCCAGGACCTCCCACGACAAGTGAAAATCCATGAAGTAGGGACACTCTATTTATTTCAATATGTATACATTATTTTAGCAGATATACACTATTTTAAGTCTTTAAACACTTAAAATAAAGTGAAAGGAAGGAAGTAAAGGCTCTTCAAGGGTGGAGAAAGGGAGGGAGGAGTAAGGAGGGAAAGCGCCTGGAGAGCGGCAGTGGCAAAAACCCACAAAACAGTGAAAAAACCATGATATTTATTTTAAATTAATATTTTTTTAAATCCGCAAAACAGCGAGCCCATTAAATGTGAATTGCGAAGTAGCGAGGGAACACTGTAGTATCTTCCTATATGCATGACAGTTATTAAAATCCCTGTGGATTCTAGATCTTAAATCCAATGGCTTGTCTCAAGTAAGATATAACCAATGAACATCTGAAGAGTCAGTCAACATTTACGGAAATTCCATTAATTCAGTGGGAGCCCCCAGTGGCACAGTGGGTTAAACTGCTGAGCTGCTGAACTTACTGACCAAAATGTCACAGGTTCAAATCCGGGGAGCGGTGTCAGGTCCAGCTTCTGTCAACCTAGCAGTTTGAAAACATGCAAATGTGAGTAGATCAATAGGTACCACTCCAGTGGGAAGGTAACGGTGCTCCATACAGTCATGCTGGCCACATGACCTTGGAGGTGTCTATGTACAACGCCAGTTCTTCAGCTTAGAAATGGAGATGAGCTCCAACCCCCAGAGTTGGAGACGACTGGACTTAATGTCAAGGGAAAACCTTGACCTTTAAGCTACTCTATTGAGAAATGGGAAATGAATGCATATTTGGGACCCTTTACCAGCAAAAGTAAAATTTCAGGGGGATGGATGAAGAATGGCTGTGGAATAGAAGAAAATTGCAGTAGAGAATGTTCTCAGTTTTATCCATTCCTTGGAGTCTCTAGGTGCTTCTCTGAAGAATATGTCTTTAAGTCAGTGGTTTTCATAGTGTGACCCATGGACTGAGACCTTTGGATATTACTTTTGTGGCTCTTGAAGATCTCCACCAGTTGCATAAAGCACTCAGCACTTTTATCTTTTTTACACATTAATTATGATGTTTACCCCCAAACCACACATGGATGCTCCATCCAACCCACAAGCCCTCTATAACCTAGAATTGTACCCAACTATGTTTGCCTTTCTCTGCTGTTCTTCAAAATGGTAGACTCCCCTGTTGGGGCAATGGGTTAAACCCTTGTGCCGGCAGATCTGAAGACGGGCAGGTCACAGGTTCAAATCCGGGGAGAGCGCAGATGAGCTCCCTCTGTCAACTCCAGCTCACCATGCGGGGACATGAGAGAAGCCTCCCACAAAGATGGTAAAACATCAAAACATCCAGGCATCCCCTGGGCAATGTCCTTGCAGATGGCCAATTCTCTCACACCAGAAGCAACTTGCAGAAAGAAAGATTAAAATGGTAGCAGGAAGTGTAATTCCCATGGACTGAAATCTGCCCTCAGGTTCTTATGGCCCAGGCAATTTCTTCTTTACCATGGTACCCCCTTCCCCTCAATTTGGTACCTAACAATGAAAAATCACTTTCCTATTTCATTTGAATGTTAGACAATGCCCTTTAGATGCTTTGTTAGTGTGAAATGCCAGGGTAGAATCATCTCTAGTCTGTAAAATTTTACAGAATCCCAAATATCTCATCATTTTCACTCAAACTTGTTCCAAGTAGATGATGACTATGTAAATGAATCCTCAGAGCAACATATATTCTCTTATTCCTTTAGCAACACATATTCTCTTATCCCTTTAACTTTCTCCCCCTCTCCCTTCTTTCTCTTTCTTTTTTCTGTATCAAGCAGCATTTAAAATGGCTCAAAAGAAGGATTCATTCAGGTTCAAGCACTGGGGGCAGGGATTAACTTGCTCTGAATGCAGGGTCTGATTCCAAAGCTGAAATGCCATAGTATATGCCAGTGGTCACTAAACTGATTAAGAGGTGGTTATCTTTAGCAGTAAAAGGCTATCTGTTAAGACTAAATGCCATTTGCCCTGCTCTGATTCTGTGAATGAATAGTGATGCTCAATGATGAGCAGAGAGCTGTCCAAAGGGTTTTGTTTCCTGTTCTTCCAAGCTGCAACAACTATTCAATAGTAGGTCTGTTTCTTATTTCTATTAAGCAAATTAGTAGCGTTCATGCAACTTTCATGATTGCATTTCATAACAGATTTTTTTTTAAAGTAATTGTTCTTTTACATCTAAGAATGTGGGTTACATGCAGGAAGCCTTACATGAGATATGTGTGTGTGTGTGTGTGTGCGTGTGTGCATGTATATGTATATGCATGTAGAGGTTGTACAATTCCTCTAAGGCTTTATGTGGATTTTTCTTTTTTCTTTTTGGTCACAGGCTCCGTAAAAGTGGATCAATGTCCTCTTATGATGTCATTCTTTGTGAAATTTCCCCTTGCTTCTGTGCTTCCCCTTCCCAAAACTCAGGCTCAGAAATGATTCCCAAATCCCTTTACGCAGGCATGTCAGTATTGAATAGTTGAGAATTTAAAGGGATGAATAGTAGCCATGGAATGCAAACAGGATTTGTCTGGGAGTCCATGTGGTGCAAATGTTAAACAAATGAGATGCCTGGACTACAAGGGAGCCACACTGTACAGCTTCCCAGCTGTAGCGTAGCTTCCCAACTGTTCATGTGTGCTCTCCAAATCTTCTTGGTTTATGTCTGATGCTTATGGGGAAAATAAAAAAGGCAGATTAACTAGAGAAAGTGCACCTGTTGCCCTGTGGGTTTGATTTAGATCATCAAAACTTTGGTTATCCCTGGCATGGGTTTCACAGCAGACCTTTTGTACGGCCATTTAGAAATGGACAGGAAAACACACACACACACAGGCCAGTAAGCTCACGATCTCAGAACATCACTCTTTGATGGAGCAGCTGGTGAACCTCAATTCCCAATGTTATGATGTGCTCTCATGTTGACTCCAACTTATCTCAACTCTGTGATGGAGTTTGACCAGTAATAACAGCAAATGAAAGAAGATTTAAGACAATGAATTGACCCGGACTGGACTCTGGATTCCGATTTTAACAGGTGTGTTTTAATTAACTGTTTAATTACTGTTTTTAATATTTTTAATTGCATTGCTGATTGTTTTTATGATGCCGGCATCCGATGATGCTTTTGTGAGGCCGCCCTGAGTCCCCTCTCAGGGGTGGGAAGAACGGAGTAAAAGTATAGGAAATAAATATAAGAAATAATTTCTTGACATAATTTTTCAGAGATTTTTTGCCATTGCCTTCACCGAATCTTAAGGCACCATCAAATGTAAAATGCGCTCCCTTTTGAATTTCAATTTTAGAAAAAAGAATTATTTTTTAGAATTTTCCCTGCATGCCAATACTTTTTAGAATTAAGGTACTGATGGAGTCCTCCTGGCATGTAGAAATGATGCGCCAGGGGGTGGGAGAAGGGGTGAGGAGGAAAATTGCTCCTTGTCCCCTCTGCCTCCTGGCATGTCATTTCTACATGCCAAGAGGAGTCCAGCACGTTAAGGGCAGTGAGGTAAGTTATTTTTTCTTTTATGGGGTTTTTTTGGGGGGGGGATTGGGGAGGGGTGGGCGCTATCTTACTTCTTTGGGCTCCAGGAGCCCTAAAGATTCGAGATGGCTGTGGGAGCTCACCCCCCCCCTAGTCCCAGGACTACCCAGGGATGAGTCCCCACAGGCCCAATACCCCATTAGACCCGGGCATTTCAGGAAGGCCCAGATTTAATTGGGTATCTAAGTAATTTGGAACAAAGCAGGGTTTGCACCGGGACTGTGGCACACCTGGCTGGGAGTCAGCTGCATTAAGATCACTACTGGCTGAAAGGTCATGAGTTTGAAGCCAGCGCGGGTGAGCTCCCAACCAAAATTGTGTAGCTTGTTGTTGACCTTTGCAGCCCGAAAGACAGTTGCATTTGTCTAGTAGGAAATTTAGATACCACTTGTGGGGAGGCTAATTTAACTGATTTATGAGGCCATAAAATCTCCAAGAAGTATGCAAAGAATGAGGAAGCGACAACTCCCCTGGTGGCAGAAGCTGGAATGTTAAATAGCTTCTGAGTGTCTGTCTATATATGTTGTGTGTCTATGGCATTGAATGTTTGCCATGTATATGTACATTGTAATCCACCCTGAGTCCCCTGCAGGGTGAGAAGGGCGGAATATAAATACTGTAAAATAAATAAATAAATAAACTTACCTGCTTTGTCCCAAATTAATTCACTTTTACCTGAGGCGTCATTTGGATTCCTCAGGTAAAAGCTCAATAGGTCCTCCATTTTGGAGCCTGTCTGGAAGGGCTCTTAGATTGAAAAAAGTCTGCATGAAAAGGGTTTAGGAGTCTTAGTAGACCACAAATTAAACATGAGTCAATGGTGAAATGGAATGGAAAAACACCCCAATATAATTCTAGCCTGCATCAATAAGAATGTAGTTTACAGATTCAGGGAAGTTGTATAGTCACACCATTCTGCTCTGATCACCTGTCCTGTTCAGGAAAGATATTTACAAATTGGAATATGTTCAGAGAAGCACGACCAAGATTATCAAAGGTTTGGAATCCAACTTTATGAGAAACAACCTAAGGAGTTGGTTATGTTTGGAAAAGAGAAGACTTGTAGGTGACATGGTAGCCATCTTTAAATATGTAAAGGGGTGAAATGTAGAAGTGTTTCCTGCTGCTATAGCGACTAGAGCAAGAACCAATGGATTAAAATGAAAAGGAAAAAGATTCCGTGTAGGGCGAACTTCTTGACAGTAAGACCTATCTGGCAGTGGAGCAGACTGCCTCAGGGAGTGGTGGACTCTCCTGCTTTGGAGGTTTTTAAACAGAGGTTGAATGGGTGTATTTCAGAAGTACTTTAGTTGTGTATTCCTACATGGCAGGGGATTGGTACAGAAGGCCTTTGTAATTCCTTCCAACTATAAGATGTGTCTCCTCACCCCCCAGACCCTTTCAATCATTTCTTTCTATGTGAGCACCATTGAAATAAAACAACTGTTTAAGATGACCAAGAAACATTCATAATTTTTAATTCACACCTGTAATAAAATTGCATTACATTTTTCATAAAATAAATGTTCCAGTTTATATACAGAAAACAGACTGTACAGAACCCTCCCCCAAATCCCCAAAAAACTCACGAACATACAGGCAATGCAGTGCTCAGCTAAGCAGGCACGACTGTACATCTAAAATTGTTAACTGCTTTGTGTTGTGTGTGGGGGAAATACTACAATGTATTCAGTCCTTCCGGACCAAGATTTAAAAAAATATTGCAGGCAAGCTGACAGACTCCCGTCACTATTAGTGCAGGTGAACGTCCATCCCACAGTGTTTCAGCAAAGCAGGGTGTGTTATTGAACTTGGGGTTCAAAGCTTCCATTCAGCTGCCCCTCCTCATAGTCCATCTGACACAAGATCATGTTGTTCTTCAGGAAAAACTTGTCTCCCACGCAAAATCTACAAAACAAGCAAACAAAAACATTCATTCATGCAGGATTATTATGCACATCTGAAAAACAGCAACACAACAGCCTCAAGAAACCGATCTTCTTTAGTCTTGAGTATTATATTATTTTGATGTTTCTCAATAAAATATATTTTATAGAGGGTGAAAGGAAGGCACGTCAAGCCAACCCTGACTGGGACCACCTTCCGTCTGGAAACTGATGTCTTCACTGCAGGCGAACATGCGGATCAAGAATAGGCCTCCATAGCCACCTACGAACCCACTGCCAAGACACCACATCTAGAAGACAATAATCCTCAAGCTATGAGGGATTGCGTAAGTAAGAAATATTTATCCTCAATTAAAATTCAAGAATACAGACATTATGTGGTCTTTCTCTACCCCAGAATAGGTTCAGATTGTTTTATTTTTTGTTGCTACTAGTTAATAGTCATGATTATGAATAAACCATTGTAATACAGTTGAGCAGCCCTTATCTGGAATTCTGAAATCCTCCAAAAAAACCCCTCCCACCCACCCACATTTTGTTATGCCTGTATTTGCATTTACACACACTTGAGAAATCCCAAACACTTCTGATCTCAAGCATTTTGGATAAAAGATACTCAAACTACAATAATCAAGACTAGCCCTCACATGCAGAAAAATCAGGTGACTTGATTGAAACTGTATATTAAATGGATAGAAAGTTACATACAATAAAAACAATTTTAAATTATAAATAATAGGAATTTTAAAAGTTTAAAGATGAATTACATAAATTACGAATTAAACACTGGACAATTTACAATTTGTTAAAACAATTTTAAATAATATAACCATAGGATATGTGTAGCCCAGATAAAATTGTTTTATGATTGAGGGTTCATTTTTTAAAGCCAGCTTTTTGACTTTGCGACAAAATGATGCCAGTGTTGTTGCCATTGCTAATCAAGACTCAAGGAATTCTACAACATGTTCCACCACAGAGAAGGCTCAATGTATTGTATTCCCCTTACTGGTGGGACACAGAGCAGGGCACTTCAAATAGATCTCATTTCTCAGGCACGCAAATATAGAGAGGGATCCTTGCTCAAGTATTGAGGTTCAAAGCCATTTAGGGCTTTACATGTTATCATCAGCAACTTATTTATTTATTTATTTATTTTTGTGTTTGTATACCGCCCTTCTCAACCCCAAAGGGGACTCAGGGCGGTTCACATTGTTGGCTACAATTCAATGCAATCGATAAAAAACAGTATAAAACATCAAAATTAATCCCTCCTGATAAAACATTAAACATTATTAAATACAACACATAAAATAACTTTAGATCAGACATATATTGGCAGCCAGTGCATTCTCCCACCATTGGTGTTGTTGTATGGTATTCTGGTGTGCAGTCCAGCTGCTGCATTTCACCCTCACTGCAGTTTCTGACTTGTCTTCAAGGGCAGCCCCATACAATATAATAATAAAACTTTATTTATATTCCGCCCTATCTCCCTGAAGGAACATATAGTGTGCTACAGTATTCCAACTGGAAAGTTATCCGTGCATGGACTATTGGAGCAAAGAATATTGACTTCTTTTTTGCTGGATGCAGCATGCACATAATGATCATTTGGTTTTAGTTGATTTTCTTCTTATTTTGTTACTACTGTGAGTGTATCCAGATATGAAAACATAGTCATATTTTCTTCTCTTCCATCCCACCCTTTTCTGGCTACTGTGCAGCTGTGTTGGATGCTCTGCAGTAAGTCTAGAGATGAGGGTGGTGGGTAGAAGTGCAATGGGATTGAATTCCGCCAGGCAGAATTTTACACTGCATTCCATGGTGCAGCGTCTTAGTTTGTAGGTCAAGTCTGAGAAGCAACAGGATGTAATTACACCTCATCATACTTGGTTCCCCTGCTCCTGCTATGTACTACTCAACTCAACTTTATTACTTATATACCGCTTACCCCGGAGGCTCCAAGCAGTTTAAAGAGTGAATATAATCACATATACAACAACAATTTAAGGCTAAACTAAGTAAGCATAAACAGTTAGCAATACATATCCAGTCTAACAACATAAGAACTACCCTAGAGAAAGAGGGTGTAAAGGCCAGCTATAAAACATTACACAATATGGATAAACAGTAAAACCAATCTACAGATCAAGACTTCACCAAGGAAAAGGGGGTATAAGGTCAGGGGACCTACTAGAGATGTGAAATAGGACCTATAACTATTCCTGCTAACCACATACCCCTTATTATATCCTTTAGGTTGAAATAGAATAACTTAGCCCCACCCACAACGAAGGACACGTCTAGACTGACCACTTATTCAGTGGCAGATCCAATGTGGTAAATGCCAAAACAACCTGTGGAGGTGGGAGAGAGTCCTAACCATCCAAGGGGAGAATTTGGAACAACCCGTGACCTTGGTTAACATGGTTCAAGCGTTGGCCTGTGTTAATTGGCATGGAGTGCATTCACCAGCTCTTTGCATTCCATGGTTGATGTAGACATGCCCAAAGACTACAGCCTATCTCATACCTCTGCATCCAAATGCACAGGCCAACCAACTACAAATGAATAAAACTCCCCAGTAATTTATTCTCTAAGTTTTCATCAAGCTATATATTTTTAAATTCAAATTATGCTGCATCAGATAAAATTCCACAGATTATTGCCCAATTCACAGTGTCCATATTTCCATAGCCCTAAGGTGACTCACAGTATTTACTTCATTTTAAAGGCTATAAAGCCCATTCTTTGCCACCTTATGTGCAGTATTGAAGAATACATAGACATTTCCCCAGGACTATGTTAGCCTTTGATGGAAGCATGAGGGTTTTTATATGTAATATAAATTATTCTGTCCTGTGCTATTTAACTAATTTTATCAGAATATCATTTAGGGCTCGTTTTTTTAAAAAAATACCCAAAGTCCTCAAATATCATTATTTAAAGGGCAAGAACAAAGCAGGCACTGGATACCTCACACTTACTGCTTAGCAGCAGCGACAAACCCTGTTTAGCTTCCAAAATCATACAGGATGTGGCATCATTGTGGTGTTTATATGTGGGACTATAATTCTGTGCCAAAATATCACAAGATGACTCAATGGATGCTGAATGTTTATGAGTGGAAACATCAGCTTTTGGCAGATAGATAACGGGTTTCTTCTCAGTCAGGAACACAGAACCAGTTACATTCACTGCAAGGTAACTTCTTCCCGTGATGCCAAGAATCTTGTTCATGCCCACAGAACACTGTATTTTTTGAACTTAACAAAATGCATTTCATTACCACCTGAAATTTGCAGACTTTAAGGAGGATGCTTAAATACTCTGTTCTAAATCCAATGGTTATTGCCATCTAAAAGCAAATACATTGAATCAATGGGATTTACATAAATAGTGACTTACCAAGATCCCATAGATGCAGTGAATTTACTCTAGGTGAGATCAGAAATTGAATTCAGGCTCTCTGTTAAGCAATATTAGCCATGTTAAGCAATATCAATAACCTTTTATTAAGCTAACTGAAAGGTTTGTGGCTTTTGCATCCATCTCATTAAAGGAATATCATATCATATTGTATGCAAGAATACAATAAGAAAATCTTTCACCCATCCCTTTTTTGGTCAACAGGTTTTGCTTGTTATCATACTAATATACCTAATTTCCATTATAACAAGGTTAGTGAGGGCTGAAAGACTCTCACCCCAGAAAGGAGACTAAGAAATGTTGTAATATAACTTCAGGAATGGCATACTTTTTTCTCACTCGGTCTAGTTGTGCATTGCAACTATAGTTTGTTGAGAGCAGATTCTCAATTACCCTATTCCACTGCACTTCACCAATACTGAGACTAAGGAGCCAGATAACAGAAGCAAGAGACACCTAGAAGGATGAAGTTTATTTTTTTCAATAGTGTTATAAAAGCACTGCAGTCCTGAAGGTCTTGAATGAATCAGTAGGATTCTGATTTTTTTTTAAAGTCTGAAATTAGGGTTTGGCAGCAAGATTGTCTAGTTTGTTAAGAACACCAAAGATACTAAAACAAAAGTAGCAATTCCATCAAAATAATAAATACAATTGATAGAAATCTCAACACAATGAGAAGAGGCAAAATCTATGTCAAAGTGTGTAGCATCCATGGGCCCGTTCGTGCCAATGGGAGGGGTGAGGCGCCGGGGTCCCGATGCCACTGGGACCCGCACAGGCTGAAGGGGACTCGGAGGACGAGTTGGAAGGCCCAGAGCAAGATTGGTCAGCAGTGCCTTTGCCCAGTTCACCTGCAAAGAGTTTAGCCTGGGATTTCGAGTGGGAGCATTCTCCCGGGGAAGGAGCGGACCAGGTGGAGATGGAAGGCAGCGAAGCAGATAGCGGAGATAGTTATGAATTCCCAAACGGCCGAGGTTCCCAGGACCTGGCCGAGCAGCAGATGGAGGCCAGCGGCTGGGAAAGTTCGGGGGGAGGCTGCTTCTCAAGGAGATAGCGATACTGAACTGGAAGAGCGGGGCCGTTCCCATAACAGACGCAGGGACATAGAGCAGGGCAGGAGGAGCTGGCATCTGTCCCTAGACCGTCACCGTTCGGAAAGTAGAGACTGGAGACGCCGGGCCCTAGATCGTCGAGGGGCCCGGCCGAAGGATTAAGAACGGCCCCGTGGGAACTGATCCTCAGTTCTCCGGCCACGTCTGATCTGAAGGGCGTGAAAGCGGAGTGAACCACGGAGCCTAGTTTGGCTCGCCTTGGACCAAGACCTTGCCTTGATATTGATTCGCATTGCTGCGGATACCCTGCTTTGTTCGGAGGCAATCCGGGACTTGCCTAGTTTTTTGCCACGTTTGCTTTTGGAACTATCCTTTGGAACTTTGCTTTCGTAATTGGACTACAGCTTTGCTGTTTGCTTGATTCTTTGATCTCTTCAAGAGAATTGTCTTTTGGACCTTTTTATATTCAATAAAATTAGTTAGCCTTTGCTACGTCTCCGTGTGTGTGTTAAAGGGGCAGTACTAAGTCGGTGATTGTGACAGTTGGCCGGAGAACTCCACGAACCCCTTTTTTGCACCACGGGACGTACCAGAAACCGCCGGCTGCGTACCAAGGCTCCCATTGTCTCCACGGCCGCCATGGCGAACTTGACGGGCCCGCAAGTGGCGGCGTTGCAACAGGAGGTGGCGGAGCTGCGAACCCGAGCGGGGCGGCACCCGTCGGTGAATGCCCCGGCTCGTTTCAATGGAAATCCGGCGATGGTGGAAGTTTTCATTGCCCAGGTTCGGATGTACCTGGAGTTGCGGCCCAATGAATTTGCCACCCCCCGAGCCCAGGTGGGGTTCGTGTTCAACTGTATGGAAGGGATGGCAGCGACGTGGGCAACTCCCCTCATCAATGGCACGTCCCCGCATGCGGCGACTTTGGACGCTTTCCTAGATGCGATCCGGGCGACCTGGGGACCCCCCGTCAATGAGGACCTGGCGGAACGGGATTTAGCACGGCTGACCATGAAGGACATGACTTTGTCTCAGTATATTTCCCGTTTCCGAGTGTTGGCCAGCCAGACCAAGTGGGAAGGACCACCCCTGCGCTATACGTATCTAGCGGGACTCTCGCCCGAGATTCAGCAACAGATGTTACAATTGCCCCGGCCGGCCGACCTGGAGGAGGCCATCGCCTCAAGTTTGCGGGCGGAGGCGGCCATACAACACAAGAGAAGGTGGGGGGTCGGCCCGGCCGAGAAACCACCGACCAGGCGGGAGGCCGGGACCGGCCAATTTGTGCCCCGCCAGATCCCTGCCCCCACCCCTGTTGTGGATGACTCCGAACCGATGCAACTGGGTACGGTGCGGCCCAAAGTAGATGCTGCCGAGAAGGCTCGGCGTCAAAGACTCAACCTTTGTTGGTACTGCGGGGGCCCGGGACAGTTTTCACGTGATTGCCCCCCAGTAACCGCGTGGGAGGACCCCTCGGGCTTCCCGCAGCGGTGGCCAGCCCTCCGGAGCCTGAGGAAGCCCTCCAGGCGGCGGGGGAAGGGTACGGCCGAGTGTAAGAGGGTTCGCTCACTCGGCCGACGCCGCTACCCCTCCCTGAACCCAAGACTGGACAATTGTTCCTTGTCATGGTCAGCTTGTGGTCGCCCGAGAAGGGGCCGATGATGGTCCATGCCATGATTGACTCGGGAGCGACCAACAACTTCATTGATGCAGACTATGCCAAGTCTGCGGGATTAAAATTTCTTGACCTCCAAGAGCCCAAGGGTGTCCAGACCATCGATGGGAGAGTGTTGAAAACCGGGGCTGTAACTCAATATACAGCTCCTACCAGGATGTGGACTAGCTCTCATAAAGAGGACATTTCTTTTCTTGTAACCAAGCTCCCGATTTCCCCATTGTCCTGGGCATTGTGTGGCTCGCGCTCCATGACCCCCAGATTTCCTGGGCTAAGAGACAGCTAATTTTTTTCTTCCGATCATTGCCAGGGCCACTGCATGACGGCCCGGGCGTGCCAGGCTCAAGAGGTGGAGAATGTGGCCACCCTGCCCAAGAAGTATGCCGGATTTTGGGATGTCTTCAGTGAGAAGGAGGCGGAACGTTTGCCTCCGCACCGGCCCTATGACTGTGCCATTGACTTGCAGCCGGGGCCCCCATTCCGGGGGCGCCTCTACCCGCCTCGGACCCAGAGCAACAGGCTCTCCGAGACTTCCTGGATGAGAACCTGCGGAAGGGGGGGTCATTCGCCCCTCCCAATCCCCGGCCGGGCTCCGATTCTTTTCGTCAAGAAGAAATCGGGGAGTTGCGCCTTGCAATGACTACAGGGAACTCAACAAGATCACGATCCGGAATCGCTATCCCTGCCCTTGATCCCCGAGCTCTTGGAGCGGATGCGGGAGCTAAGGTGTTCACCAAATTGACCTGAGGGGGCTTACAACCTTGTCCGGATTCGCCAGGGTGATGAATGGAAGACGGCCTTCCAGACCAAGTGGGGCAGTTTCGAATACCTGGTGATGGGATTCGGTTTGTGCAACGCCCCAGCATGTTTCCAACATTTCATGAATGACATTTTCCGAGACCTTTTGGACCGCTATCTGGCGGTCTACCTTGACGACCTGCTGATTTTTCTCCGGATCAGGCGACCCATGATCGCCATGTCAAAGAGGTGCTCCTGCGACTGAGGGCCCACGGGCTCTATGCCAAGCTGGAGAAATGTGCTTTCGACTTGCGTGAAGTCGACTTTCTGGGCTACCGCATCTCTCCTACGGGCATTGCCATGGATGACACCAAGGTCCAAGCCGTGGTCGACTGGGCACCTCCTGCTAGCAAAAAAGACATTCAAAGATTCCTGGGCTTTGCCAACTACTACAGAAAGTTCATTCCTGACTTTGCCAAGTGGGCTGATCCGATCACCCAGTGTTTGCGGGGAAAGGTGCCGTTCCGGTGGACGCCGGAGGCGGATGTGGGGTTCCGCAAGTTGAAGCAGCTGTTCACCACTCAGCCGCTTTTGCAGCACCCCAACCCCCGCACCCCGTTCATCGTCCAGGCCGATGCTTCGGATGTGGAGGTGGGGGCGATCCTGCTACAGCCTCAGGGGACGGACTTGTTGCCCTGTGCCTACTATTCCCGGCAGCTGACGGCCCCGGAAAAGAACTATACCATTTGGGAGAAGGAACTTTTGGCCATCAAGGTGGCGTTTGAAGTCTGGAGACACCTGCTGGAAGGGGCCAAGTTCCCGGTGGAGGTTCACACCGACCACCGGAACTTGGAGCATCTGAAGTCCCAGCGCAAATTGAACCAGAGGCAACAGAGATGGTCCCTGTTCTTTGAGCGATTCAATTTCCGCATTCACTATGTGACCCCAAGCAGACCAAGCAAGCTGATGCCCTGTCCCGAAGCCGGAGTATGTCCGCGGAGGGGAGGTCCTCTCCGAGCAGCCTCTGCTCAAAGCGGAGAACTATGCAGCCGCCCGAACGGCGCCGGCTCCGGCGGCCCCGCCCGGCCCCGTGGATAAGCGGCCGTTGAGTGTGCGGGTCCAGGCCCGCCAACGGGACGATCCTTGGGTGCGCGAGCAGCTGTCCAAGGGGGTGCAGGCTCCGGTTCAGGTGCGGAACGGTGTGCTCTATCATCGGGACTCTGTTTATGTTTCTCCGGGCCTGAGCGGGGGACATTCTCAAGCTTTGCCACGACTCTAAGGCGGCGGGCCATTTTGGGCTCTTCAAGACGCTGCAGCTGGTTCTACGGGATTTTTGGTGGCTTAAAGTGCGGAGGGATGTGGAGGACTATGTGGGATCCTGCCCTGTGTGTCACCGGCTAAGAACCAGGGGGGCAAGCCGGCTGGCTTGCTCCAGCCCCTTCCGACTCCCTCCGCTCCCTGGAAGATGATTTCGGCCGATTTCATCACCGACCTCCCCAAGTCCAAGGGTTTCACCACGATACTGGTCGTGGTGGACTGTTTCACCAAGATGGGACACTTCATCCCCTGTGTGGGGGTGCCTACTGCCAAGGAGACTGCTGATATGTTTGTGCAACATGTGTTTCGGCTGCATGGACTTCCACAGAGCCTGGTGACGGACCGGGCACCCAATTCACTTCCCAGTTCTGGAAGGCTGTCCAGAAGCTGCTGGGGATTGATGTGCGGATGTCCACGGCTCACCACCCGCAGACCGATGGGCAAACCGAAAGGGTTAATGCCACTTTGGAGCAGTACCTGCGCTGCTATGTCAACTATCAGCAAACCAACTGGGCGTCCTTGTTGTCTTTGGCAGAGTTTGCCTACAACAATGCGACGCAGGAATCCATCAAAGAGACTCCTTTCTTTGCCAACTATGGACACCACCCTCGGTTCTACCCTCCGGTGGACCCGTCTGGGGACGTTTCGGAGGCTAAGGATTGGCTCCAGGAGCTCACTGCGCTCAAGACTTGCTACGTACTCAATTGGACCAGGCGAAGGCCGACTACAAGCGGATGGCTGATCGGGCGGCGCCAGGAGGGTCCTGCGATTCTGGTGGGGGATAAAGTTTGGCTGTCCACCAAGAATCTGCCCACGCAACGCCCCAGCCGCAAGTTGGATGCCCGGTTTTTGGGGCCCTACAAAGTTTTGGAGCGGGTGGGGCCTGTTTCCTTCAAGCTCCAGCTCCCTGCGGACATGAAACTCCACCCGGTGTTTCATCGCTCCTTGCTCCGCCCCGCGAAGGGTGCGGCCTGATGTGACGCAGCCGCCTCCTCCCCTGTGATGCGGGAGGGCGGGGAGGAGGTCGAAGTGCAGGACATTTTGGATGCTCGCATCCGGTACCGGAAGTTGGAGTATTTCATTGACTGGAAAGGTTTTGGCCCGGAAGAGCGTGCTTGGGTCAAGGCTCGAGATGTCCACGCGCCGGAGTTGGTGGCCCGTTTCCACCGCAAGTATCCTGACAAGCCCAAGCCCCGGGCGGCCCAGGGGCCCTGAGGGGGATAGTGTAGCACCCATGGGCCCGTTCGTGCCAATGGGAGGGGGTGAGGCGCCGGGGTCCCGATGCCACTGGGACCCGCACAGGCTGAAGGGGACTCGGAGGACGAGTTGGAAGGCCCAGAGCAAGATTGGTCAGCAGTGCCTTTGCCCAGTTCACCTGCAAAGAGTTTAGCCTGGGATTTCGAGTGGGAGCATTCTCCCGGGGAAGGAGCGGACCAGGTGGAGATGGAAGGCAGCGAAGCAGATAGCGGAGATAGTTATGAATTCCCAAACGGCCGAGGTTCCCAGGACCTGGCCGAGCAGCAGATGGAGGCCAGCGGCTGGGAAAGTGCGGGGAGGCTGCTTCTCAAGGAGATAGCGATACTGAACTGGAAGAGCGGGGCCGTTCCCATAACAGACGCAGGGACATAGAGCAGGGCAGGAGGAGCTGGCATCTGTCCCTAGACCGTCACCGTTCGGAAAGTAGAGACTGGAGACGCCGGGCCCTAGATCGTCGAGGGGCCCGGCCGAAGGATTAAGAACGGCCCCGTGGGAACTGATCCTCAGTTCTCCGGCCACGTCTGATCTGAAGGGCGTGAAAGCGGAGTGAACCACGGAGCCTAGTTTGGCTCGCCTTGGACCAAGACCTTGCCTTGATATTGATTCGCATTGTTGCGGATACCCTGCTTTGTTCCGGAGGCAATCCGGGAACTTGCCTAGTTTTTTGCCACGTTTGCTTTTGGAACTATCCTTTGGAACTTTGCTTTCGTAATTGGACTACAGCTTTGCTGTTTGCTTGATTCTTTGATCTCTTCAAGAGAATTGTCTTTTGGACCTTTTTTATATTCAATAAAATTAGTTAGCCTTTGCTACGTCTCCGTGTGTGTGTTAAAGGGGCAGTACTAAGTCGGTGATTGTGACACCAGACAAAATTGTGGAGGGTTCAGTTAATGGCTATTATTCCTGACAGCTCTATATTACTTCAAATTTCAAAAAACAATTGCTGGGCAGGAAGGATTTGTTGTAATTGTGTCCAACTTCTGAGTTTTGCTTGAGAAGATGGGCCAGTTAATCTTCATGTTGCTTCTGTAGTGTATGTGCTGATTTCCGCTCATGCAGCTCTATAAGTGTCTACCTCAAATCTCCAAAGAGCAGTGTTAGCCAAAATTATCCAAAAACCAACAACAACATAGGACTTCATATGCAGTATGACCTCCATAGCCATGGGATTGGTACCCGTAGTTTCACTTACCAGAATCTGACAAAATGTGGCCTCTCTAAGAATGTTATATGTCCTCCAGGCAATTCTATGTTTGTTAAAGAATTATCTGTACTACTTAATTCACCAAAGACTCAATGTTTTTGGTTAATTATATTTTTTTGATTTACAGATTTATGATAGTTGAATGCAGTGGTATCCAACAAATGTATGATTTCATTAGAAAGTTCAACTAATTGGTATAATTCAGCTTGGTACCCTCTATCTACCGTCCTGGTGAGTATGCCTTTCAAAGCAATTTGGCTTTCCAGTTTTGAATTCACACTGGAGATACTGCCACAAAAGAATATGTTTCTAATTGAAATCTATGCCTAGAAATTTGTCCTGAAAGTCTAAGGCCTCTCCAAGAGTTTTGCTGAATTGGAAAGGTTTCCGTTGCTGACGGAAAAAAACAGACAGCTGCTGACTTGCGACTTATTTTTGCCTCAAACTGAAAAAGCAAAAACTGAAGGAGTAGTAATGCAAAATGAAGATTAAAGTCTTGCCAACGGCACAAATGCAGCCTGCTTGACAGCTGCCTCTTGCCAAATCAGCTGAGGTTTAGAGTAGCAGGCTTGGAAGACCTTGCAAAGCATTAAAAAGAAATATTTTATGTTTCAGAATGACGTTTTGGAAGCTTGCAGGCTAGAGTTTCAAAATGGGATCAAAATAGGCACCTCCGGGCTGTTTCACACATTACAAACAGCAAACCTGGGTTTGCCACCAAATCTGCATTTCCCCCACACACCTGATGGCAAGCTATAGCCAATCTAGCTTCCTGCTGAGTTTACCCGTATGATACAAAGATTTACACATGTGTTCAAAGCGCTCATTCATATTTTAGATTTTCAAGCATATAAATATAGCAACTTGACTATTGTAAGAATAAATGAGTATTCGTTCTCTGAATTTACTTATTTAGTTTAAATTCCACCTTTACCCCATAAACATTTCACTCTACATAATCATAGTGCTAGAATTGTGTAGTGTGAAAGAGCTCTCAATATGAAACCAAAGTCAGGTTATAGTATGGGTTGAAACAAAATGCAAGTAAAGCAATATGTAGCATGTGCAATTTGCAGTGTACAAAGAGGCATGACTGAGTGAGGACATAGCCTCATTGCAAAAAGTACATGTGATAGAGAAAAAATAAACACAGATCTGAATTCAGTGCAAAAAACTACAGGAGTGACCTAAAATCATATCTGATGAAAAATACTTGCTGGCTCGTGATTAATTAGATTCTATTGATATCAGTGTATAAATGTATTAATTATTTGAGTATCCCCTGGAAAGTAAGGCAAATCTCCTGCCTCTTCTTTGTTACTATCTTTCTGGGCTAAAGGGGGCGGGGAGATTGGCACAGCCATTCCTCCTTTCTAGGCTCAGGCAACCTGAGTATGAGGCTTCTGGGTTTATCTTCTGGGATTGTAAAGGGTGATCCCAGGAGGCAGACCCACTGCCTTCATACCTGCAAAGGTTCAGATCTTCCAGTAGAATGCAGACTTTTGCAAGTAATTTTTAAAACCTGGAATAAACCTGGATAATCAGGTTTATTTCAGGTTGAAACAGATTAGCCTGGAGTATCATTTAGATGCCCCAGGCGAAACTGTTTTCTATAACACAGGGCTGTCCAACTTCTACGGGCCCAAGGGCCGGAATTCCGGTCACTGATCACCTGGGGGGCCGAAGGGTCTGCCTCTGCCCCCGGCTCCGCCCCCTCCCCAGCTCCGCCCCCTCCCCAGCTCCGCCCCCTCCCCAGCTCCAATTTACTTACAATTGACCTTGAGTTGTGGAGTTGTAGTTCACCTCCATCCAGAGAGCACTGTGGACTCAAATAATGATGGATCTGGACCAAACTTGGTATGAATACTCAATATACCCAAATGGGAACACTGGTGGATTTAGGTGAATGTTTCCTAATACCTTTGAGTTATTTGAGTCCACACTCAAATTGGGACACACCAAAAAAAACCCCAAACACCTCAATGCCATCGCAGGGCTTGATGGGGCCTCCTTTCCCAGAGGCGGGTGGAGGAGGCCCAAAGAGCTCCCTCCCTCCCTGAAGGGAAAACAAGCCACGTGGGCAGGTGCAAAGGAAGCCATGTTGTGCCCCGCACGCGTGGGAAGGCAGCACATCAAGGGGGAGGGGGGACGGAGGAGGGAAAGGAAGCGTCGCCAAGGAAACTGCCACTGAGGGACCCCTCCCCCCTCACCCAACTTCCCACTGTTTTTAGATTGATTGATTCGAGCCAGGCCCTTCCTTACCCATACTGCGGGAGCCCCGCCACAGGGCTGAAGCACCAACGCCGCCGCTGTCCCCGAAGAGCCCCGCTGGAGCTGAGGCCAAGCTCAGGCCAGGCGCGGCGGCTCTCCCATCTGCGGGGCTGGAAGCGAGGGCCCTCCACAGGAAGAGAATGGAGCCAGGAGGGGCTTTCCCTGCCTCACTCCCCTCCTCCCTCTCTCTGAGGGAATGGGGGCTGGCCTGGAAGCAGCCGCGAGGGAGGAGGAGGCGCGGGACCCGAGATTTTGGCAGCTATCGCGAAACTACGCTGCCACAGATGGGATTTTGACCTCCCTCGAAATCCCATCTGTGGCTGGCGTAGTCTCGCAATGCTTGCCTAAACCCGGAAGTAGGGTTTTTTTATAATTTTTAATTTTTTAAAATTTTTAATTTGTATTTTATTAAAACAAGTTAGGGGGCCGGAGGGAAGGGGCTCGGGGGCCGCGGACAGCCCTGCTATAACACATCATGTGGCTGCGTAGATGGATCTTGAGTGAGGGATATGATTCCACTTGAACTGTCATGGCTGCACCCTAAGCCATGATTTCACACTAGGGCTATGATTCCACTTGAACAGTCATGGTTGCATCCTATGGAATCCTGGAATTTGTAGTTTGCTCAGAAACATTTAGAGCCTCCTGGCTATGAATTCTAAACACCTCTCCCTAATCTATAAATCTTGAGATTCCACAGGATGTAGCCACGGCTTTTCAAATGGAGTTAATAAATCTCTATGGTGAAAGAACCTTGATATACAGCAGCTTCTTATGTGAGGATTTTTTTTATCATGTCAGAAGCAACTTGAGAACATACTGCAATTTGCTTCTAGTGTGAGAGAATTGGCTATCTTCAGAGACGTTGTCTAGGGGACGTCCAGATGTGTTACCATCCTGCTGGGAGGCTTCTCTCATATCCCTGTGAGCTAGAGATGACAGACAGGAGCTCACCCTGTCTCGCAGATTCAAACCGGAAACCTTCAGGTCAGCAGTTCAGCCAGCACCCATTGCACCACAGCAGCTCCTCCTATGTGTGAATGTAACACTGCCTTCCAACCATTAGAAAGCCAGTTTGAGGATAAGAATATATATAAAAATAATTTGTATTGGAAAGGCCACTTACTGAACATGATAAGGTAAGGGGGATTTATCAAAACAACCTCTCTGCTTTCCACTAGCAGGAGTGTCCACACCATCTAAAGACCTCCTGCAAACAAAAAGAGACTTTCCACACAGAGAAGAGGGACCTACGTACGTTCCAAGACCTTGAGTTTCACACACTTCAGATTCCACTTCTCATATAGTTCAGATTCCACTTTAGCACCTATATTCCAATAATCTAGTTCTAGTTTAATTCAATTCATTATAAAGCATCAAGCACATCACTGAATAAACTTTTATTCTTCTCCTACCAACTTATCACACAGGGAGCCCCCCCCCCCCCCAATGCGATTTTGCCAGCAAGTGTGGTGGCAGGCACAAGGGGTGACTCTGTCCCTCACACACCTGATTGCAAGCTATAGCCAATCTAGTTTCCTGCTGAGTTTATCTGTATGATACAAAGCTTTAAAAATGTGTTCGAAGCACTCATTCATGGATTAGATTTGGATGCTTCCACCCAGTTGGGGGCAGGGCCTCTGCTGAAAGTCACACAACATCGTGTGATGGCTGGCATGGGGCTCTGGTCCGAAGAAGGTTCAAAGTGTCCTAGGACACTTGTTTTACTGTGATGAGGTCCTTAGTCCTTTTCACCCCTCCTCCATAAAACCCCTGGAAAAAATTCTTAGAGGCAATGATAGCGGGTAGGATACAAAAGGAATAATTACCCCCTCTTCCTCCATCCCAACAATGAAAACATCTCATGAGTTGGGTTCCACTCACAGGCACTTCATATCCAATGCAAAAGCAGCAGGTACATTATCTTAAAGATTCTTTCATCTGCTTCCTACAATTCTTGAAATTAGGTTCAGCGTTTATAAGAAGAAAGAGAAGAAATGTGTGTGTAGGTGTGTGGGGGTGGGAGATCAACAACAGCAGAAAAGAAATGCACTTTTCCCAACAAATTGCAACAGAGATATTGCCAGGAAATATTTGAGAAGTAACAGTTAACGCTGACAGTAACACTAACAGTGGCACTGCCGAAGATAATTAATGGAAATTGAGTGCTGAAGTAGTTTTGAGTTTGCAGCGGTTTCTTTTTCTTTTAACAGCATCCTAACAGCGTAGACAAGGATCTAAAATGAGTTTAACTTTTCATCACATATCCATGTGGCACATTTCAGGAAACAAGCAAGAAATCAATTCCACAACATACTTTTAGATTTTGAAAGAAAGGGAGAAGATATTTCAAAGTCGAAAACCATAATGTAACACTTTATGAGTAATATTTAAATGGGTTTTATATCAGATAAAAGAGCATTTAAATGTTACAATATTATAGAAAAGCAGATACTGCGGGTGTGGCCCGCACTGATCATGTTGAAAACTAGCTTCAAACTGTGGTGGCCAGACAATAAGCTCCCACAAGTGTATGGAATAAAGCCATTAATGTGCATCAGCACTGTGGTTTGTGTAATCGCCACCCGGACCTCAAATTGCTTCCAGGATTTCTTATGTAATCATCTGCACAGTGAAATGACTTTTTTCAATATCAGGTGGAAACTACATTAAATAGTCAGTGTAGATGGAGTCTCTTTCTTTAATCTGTAACTGTATCATCTGTAACAAGGATACAGCAATGGTCACTGCATTGTTGGACCATTTTTAATGTAAGACACTTTGAGTTCTTCTTGTGGAGAGAAAAAGCAGTATATAAATAAACACCACCACCATCATCACCACAATCAGTCCACTCTTCCCAGTGCCTCACTCCCCAACAGCATTGCCAGTGGAAGTGATACCATGTCACTTCTAGTTTCTGTTTTCAGCTGAGTTCTTCTCTCTTTTTTGTCGATATGGGGTAGTCTGAAGTAGAGAAAGGGACAAAGACTGCCATATTTTAGTGGCCATTTAAAGATTTTAGACTTTAAAAAGTAGACCCAAAAAGAGGTGGAGTAGGCATCTTTGGAGTCTATAAAGTAAGGCCTCATGCAGTTTGTGCACCACCATTTCCCTGTCCCTGGTCTATTTGTGTAGTTCTGTGTAGACCTGAGGCAGTATGGTGTAGTGGTCTGAGCACTGGACCACAGCTCAGGCTATGATTTCAGGATTGTCTATGGAAAACCACTGGGTGGTCTTGAGCAAATCACACACTCCGAGCCCCAGAAATGACTGAATGCACAACACTACAAAATGTATATACCTTGATTTATTAGTCTATATATTGTCCTTATTTTTAAAAACATGTTCAACATATAGCTCTGACTCTTGTCTATAAGGCTTTTATGATATTAAGAAACATTGAAGTACAGTGGCCAATATGTTGCCTTTGTACTCTGGACAGCAATGTTCAAATCCCTGCTAAAACCTTACAGAGGGCGTAAGTCTTCCTTAGCCTCAATGACATAATATAGAGCTGATGAGAAGATAACACTGAAGCATTTCAACTATGTTGCACTTGGATGATGGGAAGGCAGCAAAAATTATAAACAAACTAAGAGTGTGATCCTTCGTCTAAACCAGGCATGGGAAAACTTTGGCCCTCTAGGTGTTTTGGACTTTAACTCCCATAAATCCCAGACAGCTTACTGGCTGTTAGGAATTGTGGGAGTTGAAGTCCAAAACACCTCAAGGGCTGAAGTTTGTCCATGCCTGGTTTAAACTATACAAATGGGCTTTGGCTCATTTCACAGAGTCCCTCTCCCAACTTTTGTCTTTATGTTTAATAAGGATTTTTGCAACCACCTCTGAAATAACAAAGTGGAATGCAAAATGTCTCATAGGATCCAACACTCTTTATCATTCTAACACTCTAAAACATTGCGCCTGTATTCTGGGAAGCTTTTACAAGTCAGAACAACTTGTAAGGTTTTCCTGTATTTCTACAACAAAGGTAGTCACAAACACGAGGATAATCCATCGAACCCCACTAGATGTCACTATAACCTCAGCGGAATAGCCGATCTAATTGGACAGCTTGATTTATTGTGCCTGCTTCTTTTAAAGCGAAAGTCAGTCTACTCCAAACAAATAATGCCAGCTTTGTGTTTGATACAGTACCTTCAATAAAGGCCATCCAATATGACAGATTGTTCTTGACCATACTCTTACTTCTGATGTATTTGTAGCAAAGGGGAAATGACAATGATTTCACTAAAAAGTTAAATTATACCAAAGGAATAAGTGAGGGGGAAAAATCAGCAATATACACTTGCATATTAGAGAGATTGTATAGAAATCATAAGTAATGTGGTTGGGCTCACTACTGGCTGTGCTGACTGATGGAAGCTGCATTTCCAAAACATCTGAAGGATCAAAGCTTTCAATCCCTGCTGGATACTTCTAGAGACTAGGTGAGCAAACTTGAACAGCATATTCACCATCCTGATGATCTTTGCAATTTTTGACTATGATCCCAGCTTTAACTGCACTTTGCCCATCGGGTTGGCACAGCTGAAGTACTCTTGGGAATGGAAATTCACTGTGCAGGTCAAGGCAATTGGTGGTGTCCATGCTTGTGGGGAAGTGAACCTGATGTGGGGGTTTAGCTATCCAAGGTTCTGAATCCTATCACCCAAATAGGTAATTCCTTTCAATATTGAACTAAACCTGGATTCTCTGCACTACTGGCATGGCAGCATTAGTAGCCACTGCCTCACCTATCTACACATTGTTATTGTGACAAGCTAGACAGTTGTTCAGTAGTTTTATAATGTTTTAATTATATAGTGTTAAATTGTTTTATTGAAATTGCTATGTTTTTATCTATGTAAACCGCCCCGAGCCTAAGGGAATGGAGCAGTATAAATTTGAATAATAAATTAATTAATAAATTAATACTATATATCTATATGGTCAAAGGCTATGTGTATAGCAGCATAAGATCAATGTGATCAGGACTCCTAACAAGTATGGAAACCTTAAGAACAAGCATTTATTTGGCAACACAGTCATCTATGTCACTTTCCAGAGGGTGGGGCAAACATACAGCCACATTGCATGGGTAATATATGAAGTTGACAACTGACTGAGTTGGACTTCCTTATGCCAAAATATATTGGTGTAAATATGCAGTGGCATGCTCAAGCATAGTTTATACTCAATCTGAATGCTTCATTTGATCCATTTATGGTAGTATGATTCTGAAACTGCTTTCTTTTCAAGGAACTGTATAGGAACCAATTTTGTGAACGTTCAGTCTTGCTTAAAATGTCAAATTGCTACTGAAGTTCTAGTTCGATCTGATTTTGAGAAGGCTGAATACCATCTTCTGTATATTGTCTAAATCAGAGGTGAGCTGGCTTCAAGCTTGTGCCTCTTATGTTTTTTTTAAAAAACTGAACTTCCAAGATCTACTAGCTGGAGCCAAGAATAAAAGACATATGCTGAAAATTAAGAAATGTATAGCCTACAAATTAATTTTGAATACTGTACCAAACTGTACTTATAGGCTTACCATAGCAAAGCTTAGTCCTTTACACTAAACACTTTCTTTATTTCAGCAGTATAATTCAGTGTATGAGCAAAATAATTTTATTGCTACTATTGTTGTAATATAGAGTTAGAAACCTTTACAGATAACTCCATATCACTCGAAAACCTATCAGAAAATCCCAATATTCGAATAGCCCTTGTGTGCTCCTGGAATCTTTCTCTCTACGCCACCCTTCCTCTTTCCTGGGCTTCTAAAAAAATTCTAAGTTTGGGCTACCTTTTAAAAGTTGTGGCTAATTGGGAGTAGGACAGATGAAATGCAGATTGTTAATGCACTCTTATATTGAATGTTTGAATGTCATTGGAAAACATGGGTTCAGCCTGCTTTGTTCTACCACAATATGAGGGGAGAGGAAGGATAAAAATTCTAAATATCACTTTGATATTGTGCTTTCCATTGAGAAAATTAAACCTGAAATTGACTCCAATGATGCTACATGAAAAGCTGCAAGGCACTTCCATGTGTGATGGAGACATGAGACACTTCAAACACACTTGTGCCTTCGTTATCAGGCTTTGCCTCTTACTGTTGGGAGTTTTAGGCATACATGATACGTTCCACTGAAAAGTTACACTGTGCGCTAAGCACTGTACTGTCTGTGTGCTTCTGCGATTCTGTAAGGGATTATTTAGAGTAGCATGTTTCTTTTCCCTCAGTTCCCCACCCAATCCTTGAGATGCCTGACTTAAGCAACGTTGATTTTGAAACTATTTATGCCAAGCGATCCTCATCTCAATGGATGTTCAGTAGACCGACTAGAGGCTTGGCTTTGAAGCGGTTCATTCGTTGCCTCCACGCTACT
This sequence comes from Anolis apletophallus, assembly GCA_030556195.1. Lineage (NCBI taxonomy): Eukaryota > Metazoa > Chordata > Lepidosauria > Squamata > Anolidae > Anolis > Anolis apletophallus. Next base: position 87,356,155 of record JARBWK010000002.1, on the reverse strand, counting down.
TAACACCACCTGCTGGTCTAGATCTCACCCCCCCCAGTCCATTCCACAATCCAACCAACCATTGATTCTGCACGTTCAGTCAGATATCTGCAGGGAAAAGGCTTCGATGTTCAATTAGCAGGTTAAAACAACTTGCCAGCAGTGGCAGTTTGAGGACCTGGGAGAAAGTGAGGGAGATCAAACAGCAAACCAGACTCCCCTGTTCCGTGGGGACAGAAACAACTTGCAGATTCCCTCCTCCCTTTAAATTCATGTAAAAGTCCCATATCCTCACCTCTGGTTGCAAAGCTGGCAGGCAAAGCAGTCCAAGTGGTAAACATTATCTCTGGCCCTCATCACCATCTCAAAGGCAGGGATCAGCTTACTGCAGGCAGCACAATTCCCAGTGGTCCCAAAGAGCCTGCCAAGGAAGCATAGTCATTAGAAGCTGTTTTAATTAAATGGCGGAAGGACTAATGAAGTGTAATTAGCAGTATCAAATACTGTATTGCACCAATAAAGAGAAGTTGTACAGGCCCCCATTTTGCTGACCAGCCAGTGTGCTTGTGTGTGGGAATGGAGGCTCAAGCTGCGTGGAGAGCCAACTAGGGTCCTTTGCTAAGCATATGAGCCTCCAGCTAACAGATTTTCTAATGAAGAAATCCCTTCAACATGCTCACCATGGTCATTTGGGACCCCCACAATGCTCATTCGGGACCCCCACAATGTTTCACTCCAAAGCAATCTCATCTTTTTGTGCAAATTAAAAGTGTATTTACAGATTATTTTTACAGGCCTCTCTAGTGGACATTCCACTTTCTAATTTGTAATCTTTTTATGAATTCCTTACAGAATTCCTCTACTTTGCTACCTGGGGGAAAAAGTGCAGAGTACTGTTAGGGCAGGACTGGGTGTGTATGCCATTATTGTGAGCCACGTTCTATCTTTCTAGGATGTATGCGAAGATTCTTCCCTCGGTGTATTTTCATAAATTAGCACTCCCACCTCCTCATTATATTTTCTAAGGATTGAAGATGTAGACACATTGCCAATGTTCTTCAGGGTTAACATGGTGCAACATAGAGGCCACTTGGAGAAATGTAGATGCTGCACAGGATTACAGTTGCTTCCATAGAACGTCTGACCAGTCCCAAGTGGTGGTATAAAAATGTAGTAAATAAATAAATCAAACCCTGAGTGCTAACTGGGCCTGATTACAGGAATCATACATCTCCTGTGTTCAAATAGCACTACTACTAGCAACTGGTCTGTTTCTTGGCAAAATTGAAAGTGTTGATTGTGAGTTCTAAAGCCCTATATGGCTTAAGTTCAGTTTATCTGAAAAACTCTCTGTATGGGTCCATCTAGACTCTGAGTTAAGAGATGTTCTTCTCTCAGTCCCACTGCCTTCATGGGTACGGCTCTTGAGTACATGAGACAGGGCTCTCAGTTCTCCCTTAGGTTCTAGAGCCCGCTCTCTAGGGATATTACAATGGTTCCTTCCTCGTTGTCCTTCAGTTGCCAGATGAAACTCTTCTATTCTGACAGGCTTTTAGAATGGACGGTTCTTAAGAAACCGGCCTTTAATAGGGTGGTGTATCATTCTAAGCTGTACTGATTTTTAGCCACTGCTTATCATTTTTGAGCATGCGTTTGAAATTGTTTTGATGTTGGTAATGGTTTAAATGATGTTGCTTTGAATGTTTTAATCATATTCTAATTATTTTAATTTATAAGCCACCTGGCACTTCAGTAGGGAAAACACAAATAACAACACAAAGAAAAAATGCTCTGTCAGCCTGAGAAAAGTATGTAGGGATGGAAAATGAAAAAAAGGGGAATGGGGAAAAAAGTTGAGAGAAACAGGAAGGTGAGGAAACAGAAGAAACCATTCTAAAGAAAATTGTTGTATATGGGCTTCACCACTGCTTTTAATGGTAACATCAGTGATTGTAAAACATTGAAACCCATTGTTCTGTGATTTAGTCCTAAATGAAAATACATAGTGTTATTTTTAGCCCCCGGGCTGGAGAACAGGTCCCAAAAATGCTCAGTTGACTTCATTTTCATTTGACATAACTATACATCTGAAAATTATCCAAGCCATAGCTAAGTTATAATCTAGACATATATTGAAGGCACTGCAAGGGCCATTCAGCACATCAGTCTCTCCAAATGTTGATTCCAGGTAAGTAATGTTCGTGGGAAACTGGCCCAAATTTTCTACCTGAGAAAATTCCAACATGCCCATCTTTGAAATGCCACAAATCTTAATTGGAATCTCAACATGGAAACATATTTTTGGCAAAAAGAAACCTGATGTGAATAGCTCCTCTTAGTCTCCTTTTCTCCAAACCAGTGAAAACAGGCCTACTTCTCCATCACTTGGTTCCACACCACCTCCTTCATCTCTAGAGATAGCTTTTATGTCAATGCAGATGGTTTGCCAGCTTTGCTATCTGCCTCCGCAGACACTGGCTGCTCTAACAGCATGACACCCAAAGAAGTTCTAGGCCCTCCTATGAGTCCTTGAAGATCAATGTGCCATCACCAGCCCATGAAGAAAATAGCAAAAGAATTCATATAAAAGCGGGAGGAATCCATTGACAGATTTCTACATGGGAAGTGTACTATATATCAGTGGTAAAGTGCATGTTTTGTATGTAAAAGGCCTCAACTAGTCAGGTAACAAAGCTGGAGAGAAAACCCAGGTAGCAGGGCAGAAAAAAGAATTTGGAGAAATACTGTAGGTCAAAATAAATGTTATTGCCCTATGGTTAAGAACAGGAGTTCTCAAACTTTTTCAGCCACTGAGCCCTTTTTGAACTAAAAGTTTCTCATGGAGCCCAAATAAATGTTTGTGTTTGTGTTTGTGTATCAGGCATTGTCAAACTTTTGAACACAGGGAGCTGCACTGCATTTTAAAATTGGATAGATAGGCCGGGCCAGAGGCAGATGGATGGGGAGTGTTTGTGTGAACTAATTGAAATAAAATGAACAAACTCCTATGCACACTTCATATATGTCATTTGTAGTCCAAAATTATGGTCATTTTCCCCAGAATTTTTTCCTAGAGATTCTCAGAGTGATATTATTTTAGGAAAAGAAATTATGAATACGATTAATTAATGTAGCAAACGAAGATAACAACATACTGTATCCTAGGATTGGTCACATAATGACACAGAACAAGAGAGGGCATTTTCAATTGTGGTACACTGATCATCAAGGGAGGTTGCCAGATCAGTGGAACAGTCAATCTAGATTGTGTTTTAGTCTGAATTATTTAAAGTACAGAACAGGTTCAGAGTGTATTAACTATCTTACTGCTTGTGGGACTCCCTTGAGCCAGTCAGGTGGCCTCTCCATTGTAACCTTTGTAAACATTTTACAAGGTGCTGGATGGTCTATGCCTTTCAGTTATGGAGATCTTAAAACAACCTTATCACAGGAATTTTGCGGTAAGATTATTTGAAATGGGGTTAATTGTTGCCTCCCTCTGATGCTGAGAGATGAAGGTTGGACATGCACTGACCCACTAAATTGGAGCCAATTTGGTGGGGCATGTGCTGATTTTGCCCCAGGTTGGGTCACATAGGCACTTCTCCACATGCTGTGCGGGTGGTAGTCCCAATCACCCAGTGACACTGAATATAGTTTAATACTGCTGTACAGCCATCCTTTCCATTATCTATGTCACAGCGGTCCCCAGGCATGATATGGGTCCTACCTTTTGACTGTCATTTGCAGTGCCATTGGCTAGGGAGATGGGATGATGAGGGACGGGTGACAGGTGAGAGGAGGAGTCCACCATCGTCTCACCCCTCTCTTACCCAATCTCTCCATCACCCCATTTGTTGTCACTACAGGTGACAGGGAACTGGCAGGACCCGTGTTGGGGCTGGAGATAGGAAGACACAGAGTAAAGGATGGGACCATTAACAGCCACCATGTGTTTCTGGCCCACCCAAGCCTGGGAAATACATTTATTTTAAATTGTATGAAAATGCTTTTATGTTAAGCTGCTTTGAGTCCCCTTCAGGGGAAATAAAGTGGGGTATAAATAATAATAATAATAAAACATGGGGTGAAAAGTGACAATAGTTTTGTTCAGTTATGTTCCAGAATCAGCCAAACCATTCAGACAGGACCAAAATCAGGGGATAGTCCAAATTTTGGGCCAGAATTCAGTTAGTGCGGGACAAGGCTGTGTTAAGGTGGCCTTGTTTTCATTACCCCAGATCAGCTCTGTGAACAGTGCCTGAAGTTACCCTGTGATTTTCCATGGATGAATCCTGTTCTAGTTTATAGTAATAAGCCACTTTAAAGATCCCATTAGAGACTTCATATCCATAAAAGTGTTATAATTAAATAAATATCAATATTGCTTTAGTCATGATATTACGATCTGTTGTTTTAATTATGTGAAAGCAAATTTCCAGTGTTAATTTCCTTTCACCTGGTAAAGTACATGATTTATAGTCCCATTTTACAGATGGGAAACTAAAGACTTGTTGGAAAGCCTCAGAAGCAACCCATGACAAAAACAGTACGTGAATTCAGACCTGATTTCAACGTTACATTTTCTCTGTCTGCAACAAATCCATAGTTCCTCTGTAACCAAGTACAGATCACATAGTTCACAGAGCCAATCCCCTTCCCCCCATGTTCCATTAGCTCCAGTGTACAATAGTTGAAATATGTACTGGAACTTTCTGATGACCTATTTCAACATGCTCTCCCCATGAGGTGACTAAAAAGTTACTACAAGGTCAGTGGGAAAACATTGTCTAAATCTATCTTCTGTATAAAATCAGTTTCCTGGGCAGCCTGTTCTTGGAGAACAGTGAGTTGTTTGAAGCTCCTTTCTCTATCATGAACAAAATTAGATTAACAGCAAAAGATTCAGAAGATTCAGGTTTTATTCTTTGCATGGTGTTTAATTAGCATCACATAAGCTACTGTATCTCACCTGCACCTTACATAGAAAAAACTAAAATAAAAGTGTATTGGGCAATATTATTTTTAAAAAAATCCATTTGCATAGTCTTTTGAAGGGCTGGGGAATGCCTGTATTGTTTTAAGTACTCTATGCCTCTTCCTTGCAAACACTTTATTAAGAAATAAGTTCTTGCTAATCCTACATTAAAGGTAGTCACATCATCCACAGTACAACCCACAATGTGGTACTTGTTCACTGGTGGCCAAATCAAGAAAAGTGTGACATTGTGCCACAGATCACATCGTAAACTGCGTCTTTTCGAGCAGGACTAAAGCATGTTCTGAACTGTATTGTTTCAGAGTCCCACAGTAAGCAAGCTACTTCCTCCAGCTATGGGTCTTCCCTATTTCTTTGTAAAAAGAAGAACGTTAGGGGAAGGATCATCACTTCCAGTCAAGAAGGAAGGAATGAGGGTAACATTATTTTCTTGACCTGTCTAATTTCTCCTTAAAACCTCTTCTAGAATCTAAAATGGTTCATTTCTGTTTGGCTAGAGTTTCCAATTGGGAGGAGGAACAGTTTTCTTGAAGCTTTTCTTTTAAACATGCTGCAGATTGGGTTTGGACTGTTGATGTTCATGGCTAGAACTTATCTCCCCTACTTAAGAACTCATATTATTGGTGGATACACAAATAGCATCCTGTGTTTGTTGTTAACTGCTGTTAAGTTGACTTTAACTCATGCTAACTCTATAAATGAAAGACCTTCAGGACCAAGGAATGTCATCAAATCCCCTGCTAAAGTCCTGCAAAATCAGGATAATTACTTCCTTGATTCAGTCTAACCATCCATAATGTGATAGCCTTCTTTTCTGCTCCCATACACCTTTCTAAGTATTATAATTGTATCTAATGAATTGATTTCATCTGATCTTGGGAGCTAAGCAGAGACAGCTCTGAATAGTACTTGGATGGCAGCATGCCAATGAATGCCGGATGTTGATTATATATATATATATATATATATATATATATATACATACATATACATATACATATACATATATATATATATATACACATTATATATGTGTGTGTGTCTAAATTGATACTCAATTAAATTAATCACATTGCCATAAATTGACAAGTACACACATATCTAATAGTGCGTCAATCTATATATATATATATATATATATATATATATATAGTATATGTGTGTGTGTGTGTCTAAATTGATACTCAATTAAATTAATCACATTGCCATAAATTGACAAGTACACACATATGTAATAGTGCGTCAATCTATGTATTATCCTTAGCAAAAAAAAACTTTGTGTCCAATTTTGGTTGGTGTCCCCCTTGAAAAAGTGAATTCTGGCACAGCTGCCTATGCAGATATCAGTACTGAAAGCTTTTGACAAACTTGAAATAATTCACAATATGGAAGTCAGATTGCTCATGTTGGCTTCAATATTGCAAGACCTTTATTGGCTTCTAGTCTGTTTCCAGAAATTATTAATTGCACTCTAAGTTGTAGTCCAAAACCCCCTATTTTCCTAAACTCTGGGCTCGAACCGCTGTATGTGAGAGACCTGCACCTGAGTTTCTTTACCAACAGCCATGACTTTTAGTGATTGGGAAAGGCTTTTGCTGAAAGATCCTCTCTTCCCCGGGCAAGATTCTTTTATAGAATTCTAATCTCTGTTCCAAAAATATGAAAATATTCCAAAAAGTCCCCGTCTTAATGATTTGGTTCAAACTGTGGACTGTGCAAGGTCAATTGGTGCTCTTTCCTAGTTACTAATGACCAATCATCTCTCTACACTATATAGTATATAGGCTTTATGAATATAGATAGCATATAATTACTTCTGGGACAACCTCACATTTCCTTATCTTGATTAGGTTGGTTCATATAAAATATCCTCTTTTCTTCCATCTCAGAAATGAACTATACTTTGTTTTAGAGAAGGAATAGTTTTTGCAATGATAGTCAAAGGTGTTATGAAAATGGCCAAAGAGCACAAAGAAGTCTATCTGAAAGCTGCAAATTTGTATTTTTCTAGTCAGATCCAGTTTTTTTAAATGGCATAAAAAAAGAAACTGTCAATATGCTCTTACTGTGTTTAAATTATTCTTGGTTACTCTTCCAAATGGCAAACTTGACAAGTGGCTTTCATCTTGAAAATAAGAACGTTACACCTCTAATCTTGAAAATGGCCACATCAGTTACCATTAAAAAATTGCTGCCCTATATCCAAATAAGGAAATTAGAAGCAAGCTAATCCTAGATTTGCTCAGAGTACAGCACCACTCCATGTGCAAGCACTGTTTGGGGGTGGGGGGTGGAGAAGAAATCCATTATTCATCAGCATCACAATTGTGTGGAGCTCAATCTAGATTAAACAAAATAAAGGGGCCCCAGACAGCACCATCTGCATTGTTAAACAGGCACTTTTCGTTACCCTTTGAATTAGAGGCTTCTCTAAATGGAAATGATGGGAAGTTTGGACAGATGTTCACTTAACTATTTAAACAGTCAGCTTAAGGAACATGAAAAATGTATTTGGAACTGGATTCACCTGCCTCCTTCCAGGGGCTTTGAGGGTAAGACAGTGTTAAACAGCTTTGAATGTTTGCATAAGATTTAAGGCTTATGTTCTGTCCAGCTGAAATCATGTTGCCTTTTAATGTCTGTAACAAATATAGCTCCCAGCTAGTCTGTGTGCTAATCTTGTTCTCTCCCTCAAACACTCCTTTTCACATGTCAGCATATGAACATTTCTTACTCACGCCAGCCCTGCCATGCTTGAACTGTATTTTTAAGCAAAAGGTGCAAAATGGTAAGTTGCTTACATTTAGAAATGCACTTTCATGTTCAAAGACCAATTGGCTCTGCCAACAATGATCCCCATTAACTAAAGGAAAAGAAACTATATGGTCTAACTCATATTATTGGCTACAATTACAGTCATCCATTTGTCTAAATTGTATGGTTAGTCCTGACTAGAGAAGAACCATTGAGTGACTTTGGGAAGGCCGCTCTCTCGGTGAACTAATCTTGCCAAGAATTCCCTGTGGTAAGTTTGCCATAAGTAAGAAATGTCTTGAAATCACCCAGCAACAATAATTCAGATTATCTATTAAATAATTGATTAAATTGACTGAATGGGTCTACTATTGATATAGTAGTTGATATTAACCAAGATGATTCCAGACACTGAATCAGAAATTTCCTAAATGTTGACTCAGAATTGATTCAATGGCTTTGTTCTAGTTGGGACTAATGAACATGATCCAGACCTACATATTTTATTCATTCTAGAATAAGCCACTGTTGTAATATCAGACAGGTGCTCCTTATTGCCCAAATGATTTTAATGGACAAGACAGAAAAGAAGTACCAGAAAAGTACCATTTCAACAACTTGTTTGGATTCTTAACTACTTCATCATACTACAGCATGAATCCATTTTAAATCTGGTTTCAGCTTTCTGCAGAATGTTGAGGTTTATAGTTTAGTGAGGCTGTTATAGGCTCCTTCCTAAACTACAAATCCCAGAAATCTGCAAGAGAAGTAACCGGATTTAAAGTGGATTCATTCTCTAGTGTAATGAGGTCCATATGGGAAGTTAAAGAAAGAAAGATGGATTCTAATGCAAGCTGACTTAAAAAGATCACAGAAGGATGATTTTCTAACTGCCTCCACACTGTTCAATCACTTATACCCTAAAGAAGTCATCAGAAGAGAACTGAGGCTGGATCCATATTGCCATATAAACCTGTTTCACAATGCAGATTATCTGCTTTGAACTGGATTATACAAGTCTACACTACCATATAATCCAGTTCATTGCAGTTAATATGTAGTGTAGATGGGTCCTGATATGCTCATCCTGGAAAAACATATTGGGAACGGTTAAAGTGGAGGGAAGGGAAAGGATGAGAGAAGCTTTCCTGTGTGAGCTTCCATAAACCAACTTATTTTGGAATGTTTATTTATTTCACAAGACAAAGTGATGTTATGAGCAGTAACTTAAATGCCTTAGATCTATGAATGTTTGATAAATTCACAAGTTCTTAGTAATTTTTGATGTGAATATTTGATCGACAGCTCTTCTGGAGGGATGAGTCCAGAAGAGTCTTCTGGACACACTCCTCGGGATTCTGTTTGTTGCTATATGCCTTCAAGTCTACTTTGGCATATGGTTGCCTTGCCATTGGACTTTTTTGGCAAGATTTATTCAGAAGAGATCCGTCAATGCCTTCCTTGAAGGGTGGGAGAACCTGACTTGCCCATTTCAGTTTCCATGGGTAAACATAGCTTCGATCTCCCACCATCTTAGTTCAGCATGCAAACCTCTATGCCACATTGGCTCTCACAAACACATAAACAGTAGATATATTAAGATGAAATACAATTAGAAATAGCAAAATATTTTTATAGATGTGCTTTTTGGTTGGCAAAAATATCAATTGAAAATACTGGTTTAAATGTTTAGACTGAGGTTAAATCCAAATTTCAATATGGATTTATTTCTGTTTTTTTCATATATTAAGGTGAAAATGTAATGCAATGCTGAGCAATTTGTCCAGACTAAGCACTAATAATTGACTGAAGAGAACACTGTTTTAGCTGCAGTATTATATTCAGGATATGCCCAGAGAGGAACAACTACTTTCCTGTATTCTCCGAGCTCCCTTTAGGCATGCAGTTAAAACAGACTGTTGGAGGAGAAGCTTACCCAGTAGATGATCTGGGATGCATCTACAAGGTAAAATTAATGCAGTTTGAAATCACTTTAGCTGCCAAGGCTCAGTCCTATGGTATCATGGGAGTTGTATTTTGGTAAGATATCAGCACTCTTTGGCAGAGAAGGCTAAAGACCTTGCAAAATTTCAACTCCAATGTTCCATAGCATTGAGCCATGTCAATTAAAGTGATATCACTGCACCAATTCTTCTGTGTAGATACATCTTTAGTTGCTTTTTAAAGGACATTTCTTTTGCTCTGAGGACTTCTAGCCATTTGTTGTCTGCATTGGTTTAAAAGTAAGTGTGTGTATTTTCACAGTTTTATAACGACAGAAACATCATCCATATGTGCTTCAAAGTGAATGAAGAGTGCATTTCCCATAAGTTATATAGACCTGGAGATGAGGGGTATTTTCCCAATAAAAATCTTTGTGGCTTAAATGTGTCTTTAAAAAAATGAGATGGCTGGTAGGGAGTCCTCCAACTTCAGGAAATGCAATCTTCATACCCATCGAAGACTGAGACATATTAGGGAGGTATATCAAGAATCCCTCAACACTGAGTTAGGATGAGTCAGAGAGAAGGGAAGCTTTTATCAGCTTTTTAAAACTTTTGGTAAAATAAAAGTTGGCAAGCAGCAAATGTTTAAGTAGAGATTTATTTTCCTTTATGTAACAGGAGGGCCTAGCCAGCTTGTAAATAAGCTTAGGCTATGCAGATTTAAAATTTAACACAATTAAACTTTTACCCTGTGGTAGTAATTATGCTTAATGGCTCTTACCCTGAACTTAACCATGTCTATTGTCGTCAGCCAATCTGAAAGCAGGAGTTTAGCCAAGGACAATTTTCTGTAGTTTATAGGCACACTAAAATCCTGCAAGCTTAGAATCTCATTGGCTGTTGATGTCATTGTGTATAGTAAAAATTAAAGCTAATTGGCACTGAGGACTGGCAATGAATGCGAATGAATTGATAGGAGAAAAATGGAATAAAAGGAAGCACGTGGCGTAGCGTGTGACTGTTGAAGGCAGCTTTTTATTTAAAGACCTCTTTGCTGATAATTATGACAGAAATCTCTTGTACAGAGCTCTTCCCTGATCAGGGCTGTGGATACTTCTGAAATCAACATCAGGCACATACACACACACACACACACACACACACACACACCAGGTTTGGGCACCCTGACTAAAATGATGGCACTGTACACAAATCTGTCAAACAAAGAGAGCAGGCAGGCTTCTCAATGAAATGTACATTTGTGGCACAGGAAAACACATAATATTTCTGCTCCTTTGTTCAAATCCATTTTCCAAATAAGGAAAATCTCACTTTCAATTTTATATCAAGAAAGACCCGTTTGACTTCCTCCCCAGAGTTAGGTATGTTCCTTTTTAACAAGGAATTAATTACGTTTGCATCTGTGGGGTAATTGAATACAATGACAATTGGAATAATAACTATTGTGAGGAAAACTAGTGATTATAATTTTAAAAGGAACTCTTGTTCAAAATAATAATAACAATAATAATAATAAAAGTAATATTTTATGGATAGCCCATCCTATCTCCCCAAGGGGACTCGGGGCAAAATAAAACATACTGGCAAACATTCAATGCTGAAGGTACAAATAACAAATCAAAAACAGCTTAAATAAACAAGACACAGCACAGTCACATTTTTAACATATTAGATCCTTAAAAACTCTTAAAATTTGACTAAAATGGTTGGGGCTGAGATGGTATACAGCAGACTAACAAACATACAGTAGATTTTCAACAAAACAAGGTGGGGGTGTATATAAGGTGTAATTAGCCCTCCTCCTCTCCATAAGCTAAAATGCATTTATATGTTTTAAAAGGTTTTTAAAGGAGAGGAGAGAGGGGGCCATTTTTAATTCTTTAGGGAGGGAGTTCTAGAGCCTGGGAGTGATCACAGAGCAATCACGGAGAAGGCCCTCTTTCTCCTTCCCACCAGCCATGCTTGGAATGGGGGTGGAACCGAGAGGAGGGTCTCCTTTGCAGATTGCAGTGCTCATGCTGGTTTGTACTTCTGCTTAATAGAAAAGATATTAAGTAACCTCCACTTAATAGAAAATCTACTTTAATTACTTAAAAGACAAACCAGAATACTGCTACTGGACTGTGGTATGAAACATCTTAGTAGAGAAGTTACAGCCCTTAATTTAAAAAGCAAGTAAAACATAGTTACACATTAAAGGGATGGAGCATTACATTGCTATTGTAATTTCATTTGTTCTACTTTATTATTTATTTATTTATTTAATTTATTCAAACTTGTTTGCCGCCACTCCCAACCGGCTTGGGGCGGCTCACATACAACTATAACAAAACAATTAAAACATCACATTAAAACCATGTCATTGAATTAAAAACAACAGCAATACAACGGAAATACACATTAATGATTAGTAAATAATTATTTGTAATGTGTTGCTTAGTTTCACACTCTTCTCCCATCTCTTGACTTTTGGTTGGACTGCTCCTTGTTAATGAAACTCCTGCCTTTCTTTCTTAAAGCTGGAGCTGCTTATTTACTTATATATGCATTTGATTTTTATCCTGCTTTTCTCTTGAACTGGCTGAGTTCTCACAAGAGTTCTCACCGTACCAGAGGTAGCTACTACCAAGCCAACAGTCTCCATACTTCTTTAATTGAGGGCTGGGAATATGGAGACAAACCATGGAAACTCCCTCTAGGACCAAACGAAGATAAGCCCTACAAATTGAGCAATCACATGATGCCATTTTGGTTAGTCTCCCTAAGGTAATCCATTATATGTTCCACTTCTTATTCAGGCTTCTTCTTTCTCCTCTAAATTCCCTCATGGAAACCCAGGTCCATAGCTTGTATGATAGCCTTAATAATACAACGTAAGCAAATATCTGACTGTAGAGAGCTCCTGCTGTGCTTGCATTGAATCCCATATCTTTGTTAAAATCCAAATGAACGTGAAACATCTCTCCCCATCCCATACATACAGTATATAACTGCATCTAGAAAAGAACTCGAATCCATGGACATGACATAGCACACAACAGAATACTCAAGACAGGGAATGAAAATATCTGTATTGATGTCATGTGCTACAACTCCTGTCATACATCACTAGCCATGCTGGCTGTGCAGATGGGGCTTGTGACTGAAGCTGGATCTACACTGCCCTATATTCTAGTTTCAGAATGTGGATTAATTGCATTGAACTGGATTATATCAGTCTACACTGCCCTATAATCCAGATCAATGCAGCTAATCCACATTCTGAAACTGGATTATAGGGCAGCGTAGATCCAGCCTGAGGAACATTTGGAGGACACAGGTTTCCCACCTCTGTCTTAAGAAAATCCACTGCCTAAATGGCTTATCTCACCTTTTTTTGCAATCTCATTTTACACTCTATAAACAAAACCAATTCCCTTTAAGCTCCCCCCTCCTTCTCCATAAACATCCCAGGTGCATTTTTGTAGCAGCGGGTATTAACAGGGAAGTAATCCTTTTAAAACAGGCTTCTCTTTGAAGCAACAGTGGGAGATGTTACTGGGGAATAATTGCAGCTTAATTATTAGATATTTCATCATTAGTGCAAAAACTGAACTCCACAGAAGAGAGCATTCCTTAGAAAAGTGTGCCATATTATGAGAAAATGTACTTACTGGAGCATCCTCTAATTTTAAAAAATACCATGGATTAACTAAGTGTACTGCTTGGCATTAATGTGAGTCAGTTAGGGGTTCTCATTACTGAGCAGAATTCCCATTATCGGAACATCAGTATTCCAAGCACCAATTTGTCAGATATTATTGGATACCCTTCATGTAAACAACCTGTATCAGTCTAATGCCATGGAAATATATAGCAGCTACTTCACATGATCTAGATGTTGCTTGGAAAACTTGGATAAATATCTACCTGATTAATTAATGGAACAGACTAGACCTCAATGCTATGTAGCACCAAGAAAGTGCAGTGTCTTGTTTCAAGCTTGAATTATATGATAAAGGGTGACCTATTTCAAGACTGTTTTTACACTTTTCCACACCAATGAAAAGACACTCTCACAGAATGAAAAATTAACAGGTGTTACCTTTTCATATTCACTCCTTGGCATAGGTATGGTAAATATCTGTATGGAAAAACACTTATCTGTTTTCTCCAAAATACACATCACTCTTTTTAGTTGTGCTAAATGGTAGAAAACAAGTGCCCTACTATATGGAAAACATACCTGTGATGTACCAAATCCAAGATGGAATATCTAAAACAAGGGAACTTCTTATATGGTTTGCAATCACAGTGCATACCTGGAATAATTATGATGCATTTGCACTACTGTCGATAGATTCATTCTAGCATCCACACTTTTTAATTTATTTGTTTACAAGTGCACTGCACTCATCCTACAGTGGTATGGCCAGAAATTCTAAAGATCTACCTAATTCCAGAGCATTCTAGGTAGGTTTGTTCCCCAGCTGGGTTTTTGTACTATAGCTTTCCAATTCCAGTAGCAACAATAGCCTTGGGTTTTGGAAACTGCTATCTAAAAAGTAACATTTTCAACGTATCTGTGTAGCTTTGTTGTACAGTAGCTCATAAGCTGATGTGATACTTTGGTATGTACAGGATTGTTGTAAAATGCAGGAAAGGGTATAAAAATGTTTCTGCTATCTCTTCTGACAACATAACAGATTTCTAGGCATGAGAACGGGAACAAAAGCTAGGATTTTATTCAAGCGCAGACTATTTGGCAGGTTGTATCTTCCTGTTTGAGCCAGCCTGGGCTCGGAGATACTGAAGAGAGGCTCTTTTCCCAGCCCCACTACCATTACTCCTCACTCCGGGGCCATTCCCCAGCTGCTGCACCGACTCCTCCTCTCTTGATGGGAGACTTGGCCAGTCCCAGGAGCGCACATTTCATGTCCGCATGGCTTCCAGCCCAGAGCCCAGGCACAACGGGGCGCCACCAAGAGCCAGGGCTGCCTCGCTTGGGAGGAGAGAGGAAAGGGAGAAGCAGAGAGCTGCGCCTCAAGTGGGAAGAGCAGTGGCGGCAGCAGAAGGATTCGCGTGTGGGCTTGTATAGCTGAGGAAGAGAGAGATGCAGAGGGGAGGGAGGGGCTCCCGCAGCCCCCTCCTCTCCTCTGCTCTTGCTCTCCCTCCTCCCCTCTTTTTTCCCCTGAGTGCAAGTGCCAGGAGCAGAGCTGATTCCCTCCACCCTGGCCCCTGGGAAGGAGCTAATGCACATACGAAAAACCTAACGAAACCTGATGATCGTGGATTCAAAACTAAAAGGTCACTTCCGGGTTGCTTGTTACACTTCAAAACCATTTCTAATGTAAGTTTTTAATGAATTTAAAATTAAATTCACTGACTAATGAGAAACCTAACCAGTCCTATTAGTTACATCTCATATGGATTATTGCAATGCACTCTATGTGGGGCTGCCTTCAAACACAGCTTGGAAGTTTCAATTATTACAAAGATATGCAGGCAGACTGCTTTCAGGGGTGGGTTGTAGGGAGTATATGGCCCTCCTCTAGAAGCAGCTCCATTGGGTGTGTATTTTCTTCCAGGCCTAATTCAAAGTGGCAGGTTATTACCTACAAAGCCCTATATGCCTTGGCCTCTGCCTATTTGAGTGATCACATCTCTCCTTATGAACCTGTCCAGACTTTAAGTTTAGCTGGAGAGGCCCTCCTCTCCATCCCACCTCCCTCACAAGCGAGGCTGGGGGGACAAGGGAGAGGGCCTTCTCAGTAGTGGCCCCCCAACTCTGGAATGCTCTACCAATGGAAATAATAGCACCTATTCTTTTAACTTTCAGGAAGGAACTAAAAACTTGTCTATTTAATCAAGCTTTTGACAATGGCTAGAGTATTACCTAATTATCAGAGAGGACTTGAATAACCATTAGAATCTTAATCATAATGCTGGATATCTTGATAACAGGAATGGACTGATTTAAATGGTGTTTGTATTTATAATATTTTAGAGGGGAAATAGTTTTTAAACTGCTATGAATTAATGTTTATATTATTGTGTTATTTTAATTGTATTATGTGATAATTGTTTATTGTTGACCACTGTCTATTGCTTATATTATTTTCTTGTATCTGTTGATTGTTGTAAGCCAACCCGAGTCCCTTCAGGGAGAGGGGGCGGGGTATCAAATTTGTTGTTGTTGCTGCTGCTGCTATCCGCTTTTTATCTTTTTAATTGCATTTTGTCTGAACTACTTTAATATTATAACTCATTCAAGTCTGTTATAATATCTACTCTTTGTTTGCTTTTAATTGTATTGTTTTGAATTGTGACACCCTTTGTGTCCCAATGGTGGGAGAAAAACAGGAGGAGGAGGTTAGAAAATATCAATTTCTTTTAAAGAGATGGGTAGGAAGAAAGCAGGCGAGAAAGTTCAAGCAAAAGTCTTGACATTTCTGGGGTCTAAACCACCTCCAAGTATTCCTTGCCAAATAAAACCTTATGAAATCAGTGGGGTTGCCATAAGTTGGCAGACAAGTGGAAGACACATATACACATGAAAACTCAAATCAGCAGTGATCTAAACAGAGCTCCCAATTACTGCAGATGGAAGAATTTGACTCCAGGCATCAGGTCTTTTTATGTACTCATTTGGATAGGTTTGTACAAAATTTATCTCAAGGATATTAAATTCATTTGCACAAATTAGAATACTTCATTATTTGTATGAGATAATTTTATTTTCCAGCTACAGCATTATTTCATTTAGTGCAAGAATCCTGGCATCTTGGATTGCAATGGCATTTGCCAGCATTAACACGCAACCCGAGTTTCGTAGATGCTATGCAAACACACATGAACAGAGCAGAGGTCTCTTTGGAGAGTTTAAAAATTATCAGTAGAAAACAGCAAGTCTGGAAGTGCCAGAGGCAGGTTAGAACATCAAACGACTGAAAGATTTAGTCCACGTAAGCTTTTCACTTAATCACAAGGCTTTAGGAAATAATAAAAAAGTCAACTAACAAACCAAGTGCAATCTATTTCTGCCTTTAGACCATAGAACTTCTCTAAGTGGAGAGTTTCAGTTAAGATACCGTATTTTGGGAGGATCGTTTCTTTTAAGTTGAAGACAATGTAATGCAACTTTTATACGATGCATTAAGCCAAAACCAGTGGGGCCTAATAGAGTGACTATTACACTTGAGAACAGCAGAGCGCGTTTTAAATTTCCGCTCTGCTCTTTTGAGTAGAGTGAAGGGAAAATGAGAGGAACGGGGAAGTTCTTGTGTGCAGATCAGGCTATTCTAGCAATGTCCTTGCCCTTTTTCTAATTCTATCATTATGGTGCCAGTGCCATTGTAACCATATTGTACCTTGCTAGAACTGTCACACACAATTATCCTGATCTAACCATCTCTACTAAAATGTGGGTTATTAAACCAAACCCCTTGAGAACAGAGAAATTATGTCTGAGATTTTAACTCTCTAAATGTGAAGCATCCCTTGTGTTGAATGGCAACATTGCATAACTGCATGCACATCTGAATTTGCAACCAAATCCACAATGATATGAATGCACACATGGCATCACATATACAATTTTTTGTAAATTTGACTGAACATAGACAGTTCACGTTGGGTAAAATGACATTGAATTTGCACATGCGCAAGATACCAATAAGATTCTGGCCTATGATTGTTCAGTTAAAATTAGACCTTGAAATATGACAGATTTTTACTTCTCTATCTGCCACCCTATCTGAAGAATTATCAATTTGCAACTTCCTTGTATAAAGACAGGAAAGAAAAGGAACTAGCAGGAGAAACAAGAACAGTAATAATCTGGGAAGTAGGCAAGATATTTGAGTGTAAAGCTATATCTCTGAATCCCAAAGTAGGAACTGTCAATGTCTTTGCAATTTCTATTTCTACATATGGCTGTGAAAATTAGATTGAAGAACGCTAATAGGATTGAATCACGACATTTGAAATGTGATGTTGGTGGAGAGTTCTACAGATATCAGTGGCAAAAAAGGAAATAAATGGGTCCAAAAGAAAATTAAGTCTGAATTCTCCTTAGAAGCCAAGATGACTAAATCAAGTCTGTTGTACTTTAAATATATGTGAAGATGTGATGCATTTAAAAAGGCAATAATGCTTAGTAAAGTAGAAGACAGTAGGAAAAGAGGAAGCCCACATTGCAGATGGATGGACTCAATCAAGGAAGTCATGGCTTTGAGTGTACAAGAATTGAGCAGAACTGTGGGTAACAGAGTAACTTGAAAGTGTCTCATTCATTGGGTCACAGTAATTTGAAGTTGACTTAATGGCATCAAAATAATTAGAGGCTTTGCGAGTCATTGCAGCTTGTAGAATTTATGATTCTGGCTGGTGCAGCAAACACTTCCAAGGAGGAAAAAGAATGTGGTTAATGCTAGAAAGGCAGCAGGGTGCTCAAATGAGCTCAAGACCTTGTAGAAGCTTTAGAAGTTTGGTCATAGATTTTAAAGTGTGAGAAAGATTGCATTTATTTATATGCCCTACATTAGTAGAGTACTCAGAATCTGAAGAAGGAGCAGAACCATGTTCCAAGCCTGACCTGAGCACACAAATTCTACATTTGTGTGTTGAAGGAAACACTTCTGGCTTGAAAAATTGTTAATGTTTCCAAATTCTCTCCTGAACACAGAAGCTACAGACACTTATAGTCATCATTTTACTAGATAAACTCAAGTTTTTACTCGTTTGGGCATACACCCTTGATTTTTTTGAACTGCTCTGCACAGCTGTGGTTTGTGACCATTTAAGTTTGTTCCACCATGTTTCTGCAGAAATGGCAGCTCAAAAACACCTCGGTATTTTGAGTACACCTTCTTTATGAGATAGAAATGGTACACTTCAAGAATCAAGGTCTTGCTTTGCTGAAACAGTAATCAAAGTATACACTGCAGCTACTGTAAACATCTTTCATCCACAGGGATCATGAAACACTTTATAAATTGAAATGGAATGTCTACAGAGCGGCTGCTGAAACCAAAGTAAGAAACAGACCACAATGTTATGCAAGTTTAGAGGATAGGGAAGACAGAAAGATATTGTTATGGTGACTGGCACTCATGGTTCTTGAGAAACTTGTTTTCCTTACACTATGCTGCCAAAAGCTCCTCCTGACATAACAGAAAGAAAGAAAGAGCATTACGGGCATATATGCCAATTCATTAAAATACATAATAGTTCATATTTATTGACTGCCACTATGGGTAAACTAAAGCAGAAAACATGTAGGAAAGTGGCTGCTTAAAATAGATGTCTGGCAAGGCGACTTCAGTTCAATATCCTAATATCATTGTTGGCCACAGATTCTGCATCCATGGATTACCCATCTTTGGCTTGAAGATTTTTTAAAAGTAAAGCTTGATCTTGCCATTTTATATGAGATATCATTTTACTATAACATTGTACTTGATGGGAACTTGAGCATCCATGGATTTTGGGATCGGGAATGGGGGGCTAGGTCTTGTAACCAAACCCCAGGGGATACCAAGACCCCACTGTTTGAAAAGTCTTAGAATAATGTGCTGGGAAGGTCCCATCATTAACGTGCCAACTTGATTTGACGCTGACTTGTGACTGAGCGATGACCTTCAAAGACGACAAGTATGCTGTATTTTTGTCTGCAATATGTACTGAATGCCTCTCCGTTGACGCCCCCTTGTTGTGGGGGAGAGGCTTGCGTACCCTAATGAAGTTGTGAGCTATGCTGGCGGTGGCATAATAGCCAATGGTAGGGCCTCCCATGCCAGACAGGACACAACCGAAGTGTCTGACAAAGAGCGTCAAAGGGCAGGATGGGCTCTTTAGCCTTTTGACAACCATCCTAGGAGAAGGAAAACTCTGATTTCAAACCCGGGCAGATGGTGCTCATTTAACTCTGTAAGGTCAACCATCTAAGAGAAGGAAACTCGAACCAAACCTACGACCTGAGGACCTTGCTGCCACCATCCCAGCTTGCTAGGCCCCAGCAGATAAACCTTTGGTTAAAGGGTGAGGCCAGTTCTGTACACGCTGTGCTCCAGCAGAGGGGTCCATTGCACGAAGGACACATCCAACCTCCGAATCATCAACACACATGTAAAAAGCGTGGGATGAGTCCTTCCTGAATCTTCGTTCACAAAAAGAAGCCAAGAATAATGTACTGAATGTATTTTGGATTATTTTAAATAAATGTTTCGACTGAATTTGTTGCTTAATGCTTTTTACTATATACTGTTTTAGCTATTTTGTTTTAACTTATATTGTAGTACACATTGAACCCTACTTTGGGAGAAAGACAGGATATAAATTACATTTATAGCCTTCTAGGGGAGGGGGTGGGATATAAATAAAGCTTATTGTTATTAAATTAAAAAACACAATGTTGAACCATTAATTCACTATACAAGGGGCTTTTTAGTGGATTCTTTTCCAGTAGTGCCTCTGAAGACCAGAGGCCCTCTTGCTGAACCAAAGATACCATTTCTTCTGACAGAAAACTCCTCCTTTATTTTTATGTTATTATATTTGTTATTTGTGCTCTTTAAAGAATCTTAAGATTGTTCTCTTACTTTCGTATTTTTCTGTATTTTGATGCAAAGACTATCATGCTATGTAATAATAATAATAATAATAATAATGCTTTATTTATATACCATCCTGTCTTCCCAAAGGGACTCAGGGCAATGTATCAAGCAGCATATTTGTCTATGTTCACAAATGTAAACGTTCCCTTTAAGAATTCAGTTCCTATGATGACCTTTCATTTCCATATTGAGTGGAAGAAGCTCTGTCAGGCATATGATGTTCCAACTTGACAGTCAACCATTACAGATATCATCAGGATAAAGAGAATGTGCTTTCTCTTGCTATTCCCTTATGGCTATATGCCACAAGAAGAGGTAACACCATCAAGGTGAAGGGAACTACAGCACCCTAAGACTATCTGGAAAGAAACATTGTGCCTTTCTGAAGTTAAATCATAGAATTGTGTCGCAATCTTGATATAGTTGACTGCATTATTTACATGCACTAGTGGAAGAAGCATTTAAAATATTTAAATAGTTGAAAAAAATAGAAACAAAGTGTACATTTGGTAGTAGATTTGAGATATTGTGGTAATTTATTAAAGGGATTTATTTTCAATGACACCCAAGAAACAGAAAAGAGTTACCCAGAACTTTAAAAAAAGCAGAGTTCAGGAAAAAGCTATTTGCCTACTGGAACACAACATGGCTGTAATTAACTTATATCCCATTAATTTTGATGTGATTAATGTATGACAAACCGGATTGCCTGGATTGGGGCTAATACCTAAGAAGAGATTTGCAAATTCCCCATAGACAGAAGAACTATGGAGGCTCCAGACACACATGGAGTTCATGGTGAAGCAGAAGAAAATTGTGTGTTCCACCACAATTTTGCAGTATTGCCATTCTCTTTTTGATCAGAAAGTGTTTCCTTACATATATATGCAACTATTGAAGGGGGAGGGGTTAAAAGGTAGTCTACCCAAGACTGGAGTGCCAGGAAGTAGCATTGTTATTCTAGGAAAACAAAAATTAGGTCAATTTGTACCATTCAGCAAATAATCAGGAATTTAATTTAAAGTGTTCATGTGTGTGTGAAAGGGGGAGATGAATATGAATATGCGAAGGGTTTTCCTTTCTTCCAAAATCTGCAACCATTTTTCTTTGGAAAAAGATAAGAATATGAACAATCTAACACTACATTAGAATATAAAATTATGATGCAGAAGATCCAGATTTTTAAAAAGTCCCTGAATGTCAGGCAAAGACAAACCCATTCTATACAAATCTTGGCAAGAAAACCCTGTTAAGTCAGAAACAATCTTGAAGGCACACAACGAGAATGAATGTGATGGAATAATTTGTTCCTTGCCTGAGAATGGAAACTGGGCATCTTCCTTTGTTCTCCCCTACTGCAACAGCCAATAGGGCAGCATCTGCCAGCAGTCCCTGGGATGCAAGCTAAAAGGACAAAGAGGTCCTGAGTCCCACAGCTCTGAAGTGAAACTATGCTGGCATTTTGTAGCAGTAAGGGGATTGGAGTGTGTGCATGGGCTAATGCCTTTCAAATGGCAAGAGGACCCAGGTTGGCCAGCCACAAAGTACCTTTTTTCACTCCAGCAACAGAAACCTGCATATCTGTGACAGCAGACCTTTGACACTAATAGCTTAGTAACATGCTTCAAAAACAAAGTGTAAACAAAAATTGAGTGCTTTTCTTCCAAATGTTTTCTTCTCCACGGCCATCACTGTTAAAAAGTTAAACTTCCATTTAAAATTGATTCAAGATTGCGCTTAACCTATAATTTAATTAATATAACATTCAGTTAATATGATACTGATGGTGATACTGACTAGGGAATATTATGTTGACTCTGATATTGACTAAAGACTGTAATACTGACCAGGGCATTGACTCTCCCATAGATTACAGTGCATTTTCCAATCGACCACAGAGCATTTAGTGGTTTTCCACTGAACGTTGGCAATAAACTTTTGAAAAATACACCTGGGGCGCAGGTGCCACAAAGAACACCCCATGCAGTTCATGGACTACATTTCTTCCACTCTGTCAAGTTTGAAAATAGCTGCAAAGCAGTACCAAGGATTTTCGGAGGAAAGGAGACGTATAAATAAAGCAATACAATGCAATGTAATGCATTATACAATTGAAATATTGTTGTTTCTTTTATGGCTGGTATTTAGAAGCTCATCTATAAACTATAGCTTAGTAGCTTTGTGACTAAGATCTAGCACTGTCGACCTCACTTCAACACTATACTCAAAGACATTTATAAAATCAGATAGCCTTATTAAGAAAGCTGAAGAGACCATTCAGGTCCAAATCTTTAAAAATGTTTATAAGGCCATTGTATAAAGTTGATGACATGTAGTGAAGCAATGACATGCAATATTGTTTTAAAACAGGAGATTTTACTGACTGGGGTGAAGAATAACATGATGCTCCCTGTTTCATTAGGAAAAAAGGAGAGGGCTCCCATGCCTTTAATATTTGTATAGAAGTAGGAATTTCAGTAGGGGAAGCTTTTCACACAACCTCCTCCTGGTGAAATTTTCTCCTCCACACAACTAATAAATGTTTAAGAACCCTGTCCTACTTTTCACCTATGACTCCATTTCATTTCAAGAAGCCAACTGGAAGGCCAGATGGATGTTACTTGAACCTAATCTCCCCTGGGAATTAGTGGAGCCATTCCCAAGAAGGACCCCTCTCTAGGAGCCTTTAGGCAGAGAGTGTCCCGAATGCTTGAGGACACCAGCTGTTCTCCACTAGATCTTAACACTCTCCCTAATGTATATAAAGGAACTCAATATCTCAGGTAATCTGGACTGATGCTGTGAAAGGCTGTAAAGGTCAAAACCCAGCACTTTGAATCAGGCCCAGAAACTGACTGAGAGCCAGTGCAGCTGTTTCAGGAGCTGAATAGTATGTCCTCTTATATCCGCCCCCATTACCAGTCTAGTTGCTGATCTTTGAACAAATTGAAAATTCTGAACTGTTTTCAAAGTCAGCCCCACATAGAGTGTGTTACAGTAGTCCAGGCGGGATGTAGTCAAGGCGCAACGCAGTGGCCAAGTCAAATTTTTCTAGGAACAGTTGCAGTTGGCACACCAGTTTGCAAAGACGATCATGGTAACCTCCACCACCTGGGCTTCCAGATTTAAAGAGGAATCCAGAATCACCCTCAAACTGAGAACCTGAGCTTTCAAGGGGAATCTAAGGCCATCCAGCTTCAGTTGTAACTCTATTCCCAGATCCATCCTAAGTGAGACCAGTAGTACCTCCATCTTATCTGGATTCAGTTTCAATTTGTTTACCCTCATCCAGCCCAATATATGCCTCCAGGCAATAATGACAGGCATGAGCTGTTGCTCTTTAATGTGCATGTTTAAATCCTATATATTCTTGAATAAACATAGGGAATTTTATCTTACCCTACTGTGTGAGAAAGCTCTCTGTTCAGATGTAGCTCAACAGTGACCCCCTAGGGCTTCTATATTAACAGCACTCTGCTGGGAAATCAGAATGGGTAAAATCTTATCTTTTGTTTCCCAATATACACTGAAAACCCAAGTTCTTCACCATAATGACTACCTCTTTTAAATCTGAATGTGGAATCATTAAAGAAGTGGATCCAGGCACTAAGTAATTTTACTATTTGCTGAGATCAGAACTAGAGAGTTTTCACACTACTCAGCAAAACAAAAATGTTGGCTAAAAGGCCAACTTTCCTCTGATCTCAAATTTCCAGTTTCTGTCTTCCTAGCAATATCAAACAAGGGTGTCTTCCCTTAGCCTGTCTTTTCTGCAAGCAATTCTGCACATGTTTGAAACTCAACATTGTATTCTTGTAGGTAACATGTCACTAGCTAAATTAGATTGGCATTGGATTTAATTTGGAATTCTCTGTGTGTGGTTGTTCTTCCTGCCCTGCTGCAAACATTTCCCAAGGTCTAAAAAACTCCTTTTTATATCCATTTAGTTGAATTGTTTTAAAAGAGAGTTTCTCCCTTAAACCTTCCCTACCTGCAGGACTACATGGTTGCTATGCTGTCCTTTCTGTTTAGATTGTACAAGCTTTTAAGCTTTGTGTTTTTTGAGCTTTGGGCAAATAACCTATAATACTTCTTTTTAATCTTTCTTTTTTCCTACTGTTACATTGATAGTAATTGAGCTGAGTCTTTCCAAGCATTTGAACAGCCTGGAGTGTTCAGTCAGGACCAACCAAGAGTGACATCTTATTGGTAATTCTTTTTAATGAGTCCTATTGAAGGAAATGTTCACTTCTAGGAAAAAAATAACCTCTCATCCAAACATGTAAGAATTGCAAAGAAAGGTTTAGATTTCAACCATTAATCAATTACATGATATCAGAATTATGATAAACTGAATATCTAAAACCTTCTCTCCCATGTTTTATAAACATAAATAATATCTTTGGGCTTATTAAGTTTATCCCTGGCTGATATTGGAAATATCTGTAAAAGAAAGTGCCATATATAGTCATGTATAAGTTGACTTCAAATATAAGCCAAGGGCAGGCCCAACATTATGGATTTTGGTATGACCTGTGAATAGATAAAGGATCACTCCATGGAGAGGGGAAAGCGCCAGTGCCATCTCAAGAGGCCAGCCACCCATCTGGTCACCAATGTCACTATTTTCTCATCTAGCCTTTCAAAAAGGCAAAAGTAGTGTAGTGGCAGAGAGTGTGGAAGGGAGTCAGTGTTTCTTTTAGGTTCTCCCAAGAAGACCTAAGCTGTTGCTTTTCATCATTCTACTCAGAGAAGGGGATGGTACAGTACTTACATTGACCTGTGGATTTGTTAACCCAGTTGTTTGGGGTCATTTCCCTTGCCTAAATTTTCTAGACTTACACATGAGCATGTGCAGTAATTTGTCAACCAGGATGTCCTGTGGTTTTGTGAACATATGCTTCTCCCAATGTCAAAGAGTCATCTAGGAATAGCTATGGAATTATTGGTTGATTTTTTCCTATGATATGGAAGAAGGGAAATAAGGAAAATTTCACCATCTAAAATTCTCCCTTCAACAGTATTACCAGAAAGGAAAATAACACTGAAGAGGACTTGGGTAATGTTCTGGTTTATTTTTTATTTTTAATGACCTAAGGACACTTTTTGGGAGGATAATAGAAAAGAAAATATTATCCCACACCCAGCTCCAAATAGATGATCTCTAAAATCACAGACAATGCATGAATGTGTTTAGTAATCTGACCTTTGTTATTTAAATGAACAATTCCTGGGATGGACACTTTATTCAAGTGTCCACTCAAAGCTATTCTTCTCATGATGGAAGCTGTCACTGATGTCAACAGTTGCTTACAGCTTACCTTGAGAGATGAATAGGGGCTTTAGAGGCTGATTTTCATTGGCTTCGTAAGCTGGGGAGAAAATGTTAATGTATGTTCCTCATGGTTTTGATTCTACTTTGCTTCCATGTAAATAACTGAAGCCAGACACATTATATGTTGTGTATATAATATTAGGCCTGAGCCTGAAATACATTTCTGCATTGTGGTCTAGTCTGGTTCTGAATACGCAAGAACCAATACTACATGTAAATGTTATTGTGCTCCCATCCAATGTGCACATCAATATATATTAATATAACACAAGCAGATAGAAAGAGACAAGGTTGAGTGAAACAATGATGGACAAAATTTGTGGAATGGACCCCCTGCCTTTACCTCAGGTAATCTCTGCGGCAGAGAATGAGATTTGCCTTTGTGTAAAGTGTTGATCCGACTTCTCCCAGGCGGCAGTCACAACAGGCACACTTCAAACAATCTTCATGCCAGTACTTATCCAAGGCCTTCAGGAGGTATCGGTCCTTGATCTTACGGTTGCAGCCAGCACAGCCCTTTTGCTTCCCCTTTGGTTGTACGGATAACATTGGCACACCTGTAAACAAGAAGTATATCAATGAGAACATGACTGAAAACATGACTCTCCTGAAATTCCATGTATAATACTCTGCTGATGGTTTCTTAGTTTTGAGATTCACTCATTGTGATTCAAATCAGGTTATTAGTTGGCCCTTTTGTTTTGCATTCTGTAAGCTATTTTGAGCAGAAGGAACAGAGCTTGGAGAATTTACTTTCTGAACTACATCTACAACCCCCAGAACTTCCTAATTTGGTCATATGATAGATGGCCAATTAATAATTTCAACCAATGAGCTGGATGGCATGCCAGTACTTGTTGCACTTATGAAGGCTAACTGGTGGACCTCTGTTAATAATTGAAGCTGCTTTTGGATGTAGTTTAACTTGATGAAGTAAGAAGTCCTTTCATTATGGCACCAGAAAAGAAATACTACCTGGGCATTATATACATTCTTTCTTCCCTGGGGCCACCAAAAACATTTCTAGTCCATAAACAAAGCTACAGTGCCAAGTGTATTCAGTGGGTACATAAATATTTGTAATGCAATTAATTATATGACCTCAATGAATCTACAAGGCAGTAAGTGTGTCAACAGTGTGGTACAAAGTCTATGCTAATCTTTAGTTTTTAAGGGTAAAGGAAGATTATACTACCCTTGCCCCAGGACAAGTACTCCACAATCTTCTTATATTAGACAGGCCTAAGATTTTTTCCCCCAAAGACTTTTGTACCCTATTCAGTTCTGAAGCCTATCAATAAAAGGAATGAATGAAGAGTGCATCCATGGTACTTATGTGATAGCGAATGAAGATTCCCATTAAAGAGGGGTAATTAAGTTCCCACATGTTCAAATGCATTTTAAAACAAAGCAGACTATCCAAAACATCTGATATTTCCAGCCCTTGAAAACAAAATCCATGTCAACACTCCTATTTGACTTAGACCGAGGAAAGAAGGGAATGATTCTTAGCAGGATGATAGAGGGAAAACTCTCTTGCCAAGTTGAAGCACAGAGTTTTTTTAGGCCAAAAGCTAGAAGAAAATATATAATGGAATTATTAACAGCCCCTTAACCATAGTGGTTCTAGTTAATGCTGCTATAGCAAGTGACATTTTCTGCTTTCCTTAAAAGCAAGGGTGACCTGAGGGTAGCAAATGCTCAACACATAAAACCCACCACTCTTACAGTAATAATTGCTTTGTCAGAACTGCAAGCGGACAACAACAGCACTTAAGACACTTCAAGACAAACAGGGAGGTATTGATCCATTCGTTATCAAAATGGACTTTGTACTATGGAGACAGGTCAAGTAACATTCAAAAACCCTTGAGGCTTAAAGAGCCCTTCTCGCTGAGCCTGCCAGAGTCACAAAACCCACTTCCAGTGTTAATGCCAGCAACTTTTGACATCTTTTAAAAAAGAAATAAGGCTTGCCAAATTCATATTAGCAAGTCAAAATGCAACCCTGTTCTCAAAAAGAAGGCACACAATCAATAGTGCCATTCAAAACACATCAAGAGTTTAAAATACATGGTTGCATGGACAGGCATTACATAAGATCTTTCTTGCACAATTTTCTTCATTTAGTTGAAATGTTTATAAATTGCCATTCCACCCTGTTTATAAAATTGCCACTCTACCCCATGGGGTACCCCATTTTAAATGTAGACTTGCAAAATAAAGCATCAGAGCAAGGAAACAAATGACAACAAAGACATCAAAACTTTCTACATTAAAATAGAAGTGATGTCGAGAAATAATAAATGGATTGCTAATTTTAATACTGTTGTTTACTATTTTCACCTTTAAGGAAGAATAAGATCAATCAGGTCTCCATAGGGAACAGGTTGCATAATTTGGGGTGCTACTATATAAAAGGCCCTGTTTCATTTATACAGCAAAAAAACTTTCCAGAACCTTTAATGAAGATGATAAATGTCAGGCCAACTCAAATGAGAAGAGAAGACTTAGACTGGACACAAACTAGACTGGACACAAACTATTTAGGAAGTTATAGGTAAGAATTATCACTTTACCAAGCTACACTACAACTCAGGAACATGCTGGAAATAAATCTGCTGGTGTTCTGGACTCTGTAAAACGCAACTACCTAGGTGAAGCAATATACACTAGCTGTAGCTTCTGAAAACATATCATCCATTCTGCCACAGAGCACATTGCATTAATTGAAATGAGACATGACTGTGGCATTGTGGCCAGATCTGCCACAGTGGTTTATTACATTTGTATCCTGCCCGTCTTCTGAAAAAGTCAGAGTGGCATACTATTCTCTTTTATTCTGTAGGTTAGATGACTTGACTTCATTCTCAGACAGTGAACTTCATGTCTGTACAAAGAGCTGAACCCAACTCATTACTAATGGAGACCATCACTCTTTCTCTTCGAATACATTGCCCTTGTCTGATTATGGTTCATGGTTGCTTCTTGTTACTGTTATCAAATCAACTTCTGCATATAGTGATCCCATGAATGAAAGATCTTCAAGTCACTCTACTATCAGGGCTGTGGTTTCCACGATTGAATCTATCCACCTGTAATGCAGTCTTCCTCTTTTCCTACTGTCTTCTACTTTGCCAAACATTGTCTTTTTCTAGTGAGTCATTTCTTTCCAATTTAGGATGTCATCAGATGGTCTTTGGGCTCCACTTCCATGAGCTGAGGAAACTGAGCCCATGGAAGCCATCACATGATGTAAGGATACTTCCGGTATGACTCCGTAGCACTCCATTTTCTAAGCACATGGAAATGGAGCCTGAAGACCATCTTCAGGAGTCTGATATTACCCGATTCTAAACTGAATGAAGTGGGGGAAAGTAGGGAGAAGACAGGGAAAGACATAGAAAGGATGTGGGATGGCTGGCCATCCCAGAAGACTGGGAAAGCCTGTAGGAAATGAGCTAAGACAGTTCCCTCTGATTTCCCTCCACTTATCTGATGATGTCCATAGTCATCTTGACTTCTAGGGAGAGTTCAGGCTTGAATTGGTATAGGACTCATTTATTTGGGTGTTTTTTTACAGTCCATGAACTACACAACTCTCCTTCAGCATATTTCAAATGTGATTCTCTTCCTACAGCTTTCATCACGGTCCAGCTTTCACAATCATACAAATAAATGACAAATATGATGGCATGGACAATTCTGACCTTGGTGTACAATTATATATTGCTGCACACTGTGGTATGCAAAGATATAGATGACTTTGGTATGCATATTTAGGCATGATCTCAAGTAAATGCAGTTTCACTGAAATCAATAGGAGTTATTATCAAATCAGCTTGGAAAAGACTCAGAAGGCCATTTGCATTGTTCCATATAAATATTCAATAATTTTAGTCTAGCTAATAAAACCAACAATCCATTTTGTACAGAGAATGGTCTTCAATTAGATGCTCTGCTGGGTATCTTCCAACTCTAACAATTCCTGCATGAGACCAATAGTGCAATAGAAAATATTGATACCAGCTTTGAGGGTTGGATGAATAGAACCATGCCTCATGGCTGGGATAGGGTCCTCTCATCACCTGAGGAATGTTTAGTGTCCTAGGAGGCTGCTTCCCCAGTAGAGTGAAGGAACCCTACACTGCCCATCACATGATGTAACCTCACTTCCGGCAAGGCTCCATTTCTTAACTGGGGCAACAGAATCCTAGGCCGCTGTACTGCCAACACAGGACCCTCTCCACATTCCGTTTACAACAACAGGGATACCATGGAGACAAGCTGTGCAGCAATTATTCTCCCCTTTCTGATGGGGAAATGTCATTGCCAGCCAGGAGAGGCGTGGGGCACCAGGATTGCCCCGCTGCCCCACCAATTTGCCACAGAAGTTGGTGAATTGTCATGGGGGACCTCATCAATGTGATGAGGTCCTAAGTTTATGTGTTGTCACATATGAAGAAAAAAACACTTTCTAAATTTCTCAATGCTTGCAGAGAACAATCAAGGCCCTTTCACACTATACAATCATAGCACGATGGTTCTATTTTAATTTCCATGGTTCCATCCTTTGGAATCCTGGCATTGGCAATCTAGGGACAGAACTTAGAAGCCAGAAAGTTCTAGTGCCTTATCAAACAACAAACCCACAGAACATTGCCTTGGCAGTTAAAGGTGAATATAGCACTCTAATTGTGTTCTGCCAAATTGCTGTAGACTTTATAGTATTTAAATCCAATTCTATAAATAAAATAAAACCACATACATTTATAGAATTATTTGGTTTTTATGTCAGAGCATAAAGTTTTATGAGTTCCAGGACTGGCACAACCATTATCCACAATATGTCAGTGTCTGACCCATTTTATCCCCAAAATTATGGTATGCTAGAGTAAGGATGCGTCTATACTGCAGAATGAATACCACTCTAACTGCTAGAACTAATACTATGGAATTAAAACTATAACTTCCATGCTATAACTTCCATGCTTCGACATCATAGAGTCATGATAAAGTGGTGTCAAATTGCATTAATTCTACAGTATGGAATAGATGCACTCTGATAAGGAGACTGCCTGTTAGAGGAAGACTATGGACTAAGGGAATGAAACCAATGTCACATTGGCCATTGCATAACACTCTTTACTAATATATAACATTGGCGGAACTGTATGTGGGGAAAATCTCAAAAGTATCCTTATTTTTTATTATTTGAACTCCTTTATGGCAGATCTTTATGGTATTCCACTGAGACAGCAAGGTTTTGCTGTTTCAAACTCTTTTTTTTAACCTCAACTAAAGATGGGCAATATACAAGCTTCAAGATGTGGTTAATCACAACTGCCATCTTCCCTAGCTAGTATAACCAATGGCAGGGGAACGGGAGTTTCAATCCAAAGACATCTGGAGCAGTCAATCCCTGTCCTCAAACAATCATATACATGTAGTTCATGCATTCACCTGTCACGTAAAATCCCATGTTGCTTCATCATTTGCTGCTTTTACCAGAATCATATAGTGTAAATGCTAAGTTTGATTACTTTTCTGTTGGGGAAATGGAAAAGTGAAATCAATGCCTGTGTGAAACAGTTTTGGTTATAAAGTGTCTAATTTTGACATCACAAATCGCTTTGTTGTATAAGCTACTTTTTAAATCCCATTTGAAATTTAGTCCCCTTCCACACAGCTGTATAAAATCCAGGTTATCTGCTTCGAACTGGATTATATAGCAGTGTGGATTCAGATAATCCAGTTCAAAGAAGATAATGTGGATTATCTGCCTTGATATTCTGGATTATACAGCTGTGTGGAAGGGCTCTTATTTTTTGTTTCTATAATGTAAATCAAGGTTTTGACTGGGGTATTGTGTCCTCTGAAGATGGCAGCCACAGGTGCAAGAGAAACGTCAGGATAAAATGCTGATAGAACACAGCCATATAATCTGGAAACAACACAACAACCCAGTGATTCCAGCCATGAAAACCTTTGACAATATTTTGACCATTTGTTCCAACCTGGAGTGAGATCTCGTTTCAGAATGACAACAGATTTTCCAAGTTTTTTTTTTAAAAAAACACCCCAGAATCTTTTAAAAGATGGAACATCCTATGGATACATTTGGTTTCATTAGCTATGTTTGGGGGGAAAAATCTCTCTCTAGAATCCCTTGTTACCATGGTGGCGGTCATGCACATAATTACACACACCTGCAGCCTTGCTAATAGAAGTCACAAGGATGGCCTTGAACAGTCATTGAAGGTCCTAAGATTTGAAACAGTTTGTGGGATGCCTGAGGACTTGAGCCATCCTCCGAAGATTTCAACAGCTGTTTTCCAGCCAGTAGTGTCCCATATGTACATGACAGAAGGAAGAACAGGTAGGGCCACCAGTCGAAACTGAAGATAGATCAAGTGCCATTAATGGTTGCATAGAAGTGTAAGCTAGTGAACAATGGGCAATAAACTCTGGAGAGCAGGGTTCAACTCCCTGCTCAAGAAAACGGCTGGATGACCTTAGACAGGTCACACACTCTTAGCATCAAAAATCTCCATGATAAGTCAAAAACAATAATTAACTGTATGGATCCATGTGCAGATTCCACTCTGAAGGCACACAGCAACAAGAAGTGGGTATTTCAATAGATGTCGCTCGTTACCTGGTTGTGTGACAAACAACATTTGCTGAAATTCACATATCTAGACAACATGAGCCTCTCCAGTTTTCAATCTGGCAACCTTATGAATGGACGAGTATCATGGTTCCACCAGCAGCCACTTCACACTAGACAGTGATGGCACTATGTTTCCACTGGTTGATAGCTACAGAATTTTAGGTTTGAAGATTTGTGTTGTGTGCTTGATTGTCATTTGGAGGAACTTGCTAATGTTTTTATGTGTTTATTACTAACTTAATATGTTAATCCATTTCCACTAACATGTCAACCTGAGGTCCTTCCATTTCCATTTGGGAGCTTCCTTAGAGTGCGACACTGTGGGCAGATGGATGCAGAAGCCACCTCTGCTGTACTGCCACAACTGTATTAGTTGCTGCTGTAGCTTTTCGGAGCCTCCCTCCTCCCCAATGCCCTGGTTCACACAGGTGGATCAACCACAGCACAGCAAGGTAAACTCCCTGGAGTAGTGAGGCAGCTCCCTTTATGGGTGTTCATGAAGGATTTGTGGCTCTTTGCACTCTACCCCCGCAACACAGAAACATAGCACATGGAAATTAAACTGGGTTAATTTCTTTTCACCAGCAAACCCACCTCTCGCCAGTCTACCCCAGCTTACTGACTTGCTGGCTAAGAAGATAAAGCATCTATCTAGAGGGCACCATGTTGGAGAAAGCAATATTAAACAAAGGATGATTCTCAACTTGCATAAATGTCAGTGAACATAAAATAGCAGTAGGTTTCTTTCTTTCCCCTCTGGGGAGATGTCACATCTTCCCTATGCCTTTTATATAAAGTACGACTTGCATTTTAAGATGAGGCACTGCCTTTGCTTCTGCCTTTTCCCATTTACAGGTGAAACAGGCATTAATCCATAAAGGAGAGCGTCTCTTTTGAGAATTAAAACCCCCCAAATTTGAACAATTTCAGGAATACCTTTAAGAATTTGAAAACTAGTTATAACCAGACTTCTTGTCTCAAACGTACCTGACAGACAAAAACAATTTGGATTCTTTATCATCTATTTTAGAGACACAATGGTCTTCAGAGAGGCTTATGAGTCACGTAAAAGAGGGACATTTTCTGATTTTCCCCCTTCTAGTTATTCGTAGAAAAAGATCTTTTTGCAGTTATCTTTGCAAGATAAAAAAAACACACACACACATTTGGTCAGTTTTCAGCAGGGGGTTTTCTAATGAAAAAAAGCTACCGTTTCAGAGATCATATGATGTTCAAAGCTGCTATTCCCACTCAGATAATAACGAGCAAGGTCAACCTGTGCCAGTCGGGTTCAGTTTTTTGAAATTACATTTTGGTCTGGAAGGCTTTCCTCCCCAGCACCCAAACCAATCTGGATATGGAACAAATAGAGGCTCAGAGAAAAAAAAAGTTGAGGCTGTAATTAGCTGGCAAGTTGATATGGGAAGGGAGGTGTGGAGCAAATTTCAAAACTGCCAGAATTAAATCGATCACCCTGGATTTGTGCAGCAAACAATGAGAGAACAGCGTCTCTGTGGCATTGTAACTTTACAGTCCCAGCACTCTGGTGAGAGGATTCAAAACACGGCTAATAAAATCACCAATGGGTTTCCCCCCACTTTCTTTTTCTTTCTTTCTTTTCAGCACCTCCAAATTCCAGAAAGCAAGCCAAGTGG
The DNA here is from genome assembly GCA_030556195.1 of Anolis apletophallus. Lineage (NCBI taxonomy): Eukaryota > Metazoa > Chordata > Lepidosauria > Squamata > Anolidae > Anolis > Anolis apletophallus. Next base: position 87,322,198 of record JARBWK010000002.1, on the reverse strand, counting down.
TTCCATGTTGGGATTCATTTGCAGTTTGTCTATGGATTTGCCGCAAGGGTGCAGTGACCATACTTGTGTTGTGTCTGCTGTACACACATAGGTTCAGAAGCCTCAGCCAATGGTGTTTACACACCATCATGTTGCCCTGTGGATTTATGGTGAACCCCATGAATTTCATTGTATTTTCGTAGGCAAGGAATAATTAGAAGTAGTTTTATCAGTTCCTTCCTCTGAAATACAGCCTACAGCACATGGTATTTTTGGTAGCCTCCTGCTCAAGTACTACCTAGGGCTGACCCTGCTTAGCTTCCAAAATCAGATGGGAGCTGGTACTTTTAGGGTACTTAGATACCACCCTCCAAAAATCCCTTGGCATCAGGAATTAGAGAAATGGGATTTCAGATCAGAAGAGAATGACTCAGATCTGAAGATAGGATTTAAGACCTAATGCTGCTTTTTAAAGAAATTAAATCCTGCAGTAACAGAGTTCTCTGAAATGAGAAAGTGGCTGTTAGTAAACCAGCTGTGGTTTGCACTGCATCAAATAACCCCAGCATTCATAATATCTGGATTTGAATATCTCACCTTTCCCTTAACATGGAAACCTCTTGATTCCATCCACCATCAACAGCCATCCAAAGTCATAATAAACCCTTTTGGGGGGGGGGGGGTTATATCATTATGTGCTATGTGGTGTTTTATCAAACAGAAATAAACAGCTTGTCAGAAGTAGAATTCCACCTGGGCTATTACAGTAACAAACTGCTACTTACTTGTTTAAATATGGCATCAAGACTTATTACAGGAGCCCTCATGGCACAATGAGTTAAACCCTTGTGCTGGCAGGACTGCTGACCAAAAGGTCAGTGGTTCGAATCTGGGGAGTGGGGTTTGCTCCCATCTGTCAGCTCCAGCTTCCCATGAAGGGACATGAGAGAAGCCTCCCACAGGATGGTAAAACATCCAGACATCCCCTGGGCAATGTCCTTGCAGATGGCCAATTCTCTCACACCAGAAGCGACTTGCAGTTTCTCAAGTTGCTCCTGACACACACACAAAGGCTTATTACACAGGCAATGTGGATTGAGTACTTCTTTGGGAATAAAGTGGCTCCATGTTCTCTGTCCCACTGATGCTACCAGCCTGATGTACCTTTTCTTAGAAAAATTAGATGAAGGTTTTCTATTTTTGGCTACCAGTTCCCCCCTTTCCTCTTGCCCTTTCAATTTAATGGACTTTGCTGCTGGTAAATACAAAACAAAACTTGTTCTGAGCAATCATAGCTCCCGCGTACATTAACAAATTATAGACATCACCTCTGGTCATATTGAAATTTACGAGGGTGTTTAAGCAGGTTGTTATTGTACTGGGTAAGTGGGACTGTACTACCAGTCAAAGGATGACAAAATGGCTTTAATCAGCCCAGCCTGTCCATAGCAGGGTTTTTTTCTTGCAGCAATAGTCCTTGTGCCAACTTAGTGCAGCCTCATCTCTCCAAATTCATTTTAAATGTTTTATGGCTGTCAATGAAGTGATCTTAAAGAGAGAGAGAGAGAGAGAGACCAGTAGCTTCTGCTTTATTTGTAGGAGAATGGAAACTTCTACAAGATCAGAAAAGAATGGTGTTTGGCCATTCAGATCCTTAGACTAGAATCTGGACTGGTGATCTTTTTGGATGACAGTTCCCAGAATCCTCTAGCCAGCATGCAATGGACCATGTGGACTAGAGATGTTGAGAGCTGCATGTGTTTCCATATTGGAATCTGGAGATGTCTCCTGGACCTTTAATAGAAGAAGAAATTTCAGCAAGTGCTGCTCGTCATACAACCAGGTCATAAGCAATACCTGCTGAAATTCCTGTTTTTACCCAACTATTAAAAGTGTATGAGGCATCTCCAGTGTTTATACTAACAACCCTAGAGCTATAATATCTCCTTCCCTCTCCAAAAACATCTTGAAGCTCTTCCCTAGACATTGGAGAAAACACTAGGATGTAATCTGCTAGGCAAGGGTGTGACTGATCATATCTGGAAACATGGAAATTCACTGTCTAATTTCTTTAATGTAATTCGAAAGGTTAATTGGTCTGAAAGAGTAATGTGGGGAGAGCTAGCTAACGAAATATGCCTTGAGGCTTCCGTGTTTTATAGAAATGAGTTCGGAGCAGATCAGTTAGGATCCTCGTGATCTTCTCTGTGCTCTAGGCCACCATTTATGTAGATTTAGGAAGGAAGAAAGAAAGAAAGGAAAAGGCTCCACATGAAAGCAACAGTAGCTGGAAGGCTGCTCCATTCCACCTGTATTTTATACCTTCTTAGAGGGGGCTCTGTTAAGCCCAGCAAAACTGCATTTCTCCTTCCCACCACACCAAACTAAAGCAAGCCTAATTAAGAAAGCGTGTGAATGTAGCGTGTGGGGAAGAAGTCATCCTCCCACATCCCATAAGGGATCTGGCCAAAATCTTCAATTTGCCAGTTATGACAGCTAATTAGTTATTCTATTCAAAATCTTTGCTTTAAATAAAAGAACTAATTATACACAAAGGTCAGTCCCCCACCTCCTGTGAAGCACACATAATTGGCTTATTTCCCCAACATTGTGTGTGTTTTACACAATGCTCTTGGGCAGATGGCTTTAACTCTTTCCGGCTGCAAGTTAGTTGGAAAGATTTCCACACAAAATCACCATGTGAATACTAATAGCCTCTTTGACTCAAATGTATCCAAAGATATTCCACTCCCTAAAATCAAGAAGCGCAGTCTTCATCCATTGTGGCTCCTAAGATAGAGAATAATAATTACTTATTAGAGGTCCCCCACCCCTCTTTTCTGCTTTACCACTCTTATCATACAGTCCATTGCCCCAAAGTGTCTGTTTTTTCAAAAGGCAATTACTCAGAAGATCATTTTAAAAGGTTATTATTAAAAATTGTGTGGTGCTTTAAAAACCTCAATAAGCAGCGGCAATAAAATGGAAATACACAATTTCAAATTTCACCATGAGTATGTATTTGAAATACTTCAAGTATAACTAAATTCCTTAGATGGCTACACAGTTTGGTTTTTATGGTTTCAAAACCCTTTTTCAGCAGGAAACTCAAACTTTACAGGTTGCAAATAGGAATGACAATTATATAAGCAACATCGGTTAGAACTTCACATTGTAGAATGAAACTCAGGCTTTGTTTCAAAAGAAAAGATTCCTTAAATGGGAAATACAATGGAATAAAATGAAATCATAGGCTTTCATAGTCATGTAAAGGTTTATAGCTCCACAGTAGTTGTGAAGGGTCGGAGCTCAACAGTTAAAAGAGTCTTCCTTCAGTGCTAGAAACTGGAAAATCAAATGCTCAATTCTACCCATAACACAATTAAATCACTATGGCTTTAAGGTGCAAATATTATGGAAGCACTGTGGTGGGTGAAATAAGAAGCATTATAAGAAGCATAATGGTTATCCTAGTCACTCAGGTATAGCCAGGAATGAACAAAACTTTCAGATTCCGGGTAGTCAATGAAGTCCTAGGACTTCCTGAGTGTGTTTCTCTAGTATTCACATCAAATGCTTATAGAGGTTCTTCCTTAGCCTCAATTTTCCTATCTTTTTCTAGGCAGCTACATCAATATCTCTAAGCATTTGTCACTTAAATATGCTCAGTTCATATGCTTCCTGCATACATAGGACTTTATCACACAAACTTGCTATTCTGCTACAGCCACATTATCACAATGGATACACACAGTGTTGGGAACCTTTGAAATAACACCTCTCTTCAGTATCATCCATTCATCAATCCGTGGCCCACAATCAAACTCTACACACTCTTATAACCCCACCTTTTCACATTACTTTGATTCATTTATTTCTTGCATTTTTTATTTTTAGCACAATCACACCAGTTCAGCATTAAAAACAAAAGAAGCATATACTGTATGTATATCACAAATTTACTTGAGTCTAATGTGCCATCTATTCTAATGCACACCTCAATTTTCAAAACCCTGAAACTAAATAAAGTATTTGTTGGCGAAAGTAATGCACAAAGTCCCCCTGAGTCGCCCTGAGTCCCCCTGTGGGAGAAGGGCGGCATAGAAATAAAGAAAGTAAATAAATAAAGTACACTCTTCGTAATTTGGCCAAAAAAGGTGTGCCTTACAGTTGCTGCCTGCTAACAAAAGTGTTAGAACACCAAAGTTTTCAGCATTAGAAAAGAAAACCTTTGGGTGTATCTATGCTGTAGAATGAATCCACTTTAACTGCGTTGGCTCTGTGCTATGGAGTCATGGGAGCAGCAGTTTGGGATGATTGCTATGTCTTCCTGCCTTAAGAAGTCTTGTGTAACACTTGTTTTTACTGTTTTATGTAACTGTTGCGCTTTGGTGCAAATTTTAATTGGTTGTATGTGAACCGCCCCGAGCCTGCTGGAAGGAGCGGTATACAAGATTGAGGAAATAAATAAATAAATAAATACATGATGGGGGCTGCCAAAGAATGCTGGTGCCTCAACAAACTACATATCCCGGCATTACATAGCATTGTGCCGTGGCAAAATTAGAGATGATATCCCTCAAATAGAAGCTCCAGGTGCTTCTGAAGTAGCTTCCCCTTTTGCTTTGGCTCACCACTAAGATGACCACAGTGCACAAATCTAATGCACACCCTAATTTTGGGAAGATAATTTAGCCCAGAAAAGGTGAGCATTAGATTTGAATAAATACGTTTTATGTATGAGGGAAAGGGAGGAAGAAATGAAAGAGAGAACAGCATCCCCTTCCTAGACCCGTTTGTTCTGATAGTTTGGGAGACCCTCTGGAAAAGATTTACATGAGAGAAACAGGAGCCTTGGTAAGAAATGGATGGGAAAGATCAATTGCATAAGCAGAAGTCTAGTTCTGTGAGAGTACAACTTATTCACACAACATTTTATAGTGTTGTATTCTACTTTTAACTTAGAATTTCAAAAAACCTCTCTGTCAATTGCAAATTCCAAAATTCTATGTAATGTTATCATGGCAGTTAAAGTGGAATACGATAATATAGCTGTGCAGTGTAAATGAGCCTTGGATGTAGGCCATGATGGCCTGCTATATCACAGTTAAAGCTTGTGTGCCAGCTGTGCCCATACCTTGGGAAGTCTGACTTGGCCATGGTAATCCACGCTCTTGATATCCCGTATAGACTACTGTAACACACTCTACATGGGGTGCCTTTGAAGACTGTTCAGAAGTTTCAAATGGTCCAGCGGGCAGCAGCCAGGTTACTAACATGAGCAGCGCTAAGGGAACATGCAACTCCACTGTTGCACCAGATCCACTGACTCCCTGTTTGTTACCAAGCACAATTCAAAGTGCTGGCTTTAGCCTATAAAGCCTTAAACGGTTCCAGCCGAGCTTATCTGTCCAAACATATATCTCCTTATGAACCATCAAGGAATTTAAGCTCATCTGGGGAGGCCCTGCTCTCGATCCTGCCTTACTCACAGGCATGCGGGGTGCTTGACAGGGTGTGGAACTCCCTCCCCAGGGATATTAGATCCCCCCGACTTTTCAGAAAAGAGTAAAAACCTGGTTCTTCGAGCAAGCTTTCAGAAACACAGCGTAATTGGATAAACACAGCATGATGAAATAACGAACATGGAACGGCTTAGATGATGTAACTGGATAAGGAGTTGAATGGGAAGACACTGATTACTTTAGTTTTAATTGGTTTTATATGGATTTTTATTATATATTAAATGTTTTTAATTGATATATATATATATATATATATATATATATATATATATATGTATATTGTGGCATCTAATTGTTCCCAATCTGTATGCCGCCCTGAGTTGCCTTCGGGCTGAAAAGAGCAGGACAAAAATGCTGTAAATAAATAATAAAATAAATTGGGAAGAGTGAAGTAACTGTCTCAAACAGCAAGTTCTGGGAATGTAGCAATGGCAGCCTCTGAGTTGAGCTAATGTAGTTTGCTGCTTCAAGGAGTGATGTAGGCATCTTTCTATAAGGTTAGCTTTGAAATAAGCAACCAATCAATCAACCATCCAACTAGCTGGCTAGTTAGTTAACTTTTAACACATAAAGATTACTGACATTTTGGTACCTGAAGTAATCTTGAGTCACATTCTTCACAGGTTATGGACATATATAAAAAGCGCTATGTGAATCAAAAGCACTAGTCTAAAAACGGTCAAAGAGTCCACAAGGGTTGTATTCTTAAATGATTGATGGCTTAAGTTTGCAGACAGGGAAGACACAGCATGGCATTTGAAAGTACACGTTTTAAAAAGATTTAATTCCAGCATTTATAATTGGACCACTCATTCCAGTAAAAGACTGGCATCTAGGAGACTGGCAAAATTAAATGAACAGCAAAGTAATCTCATTAACTTTGATCAACACTATAAACAAGCAACATTTCAAAGATGTCTCCAATGGTTGTAAAATGTCAGACTGTCCTTATTGCATAAACAGAAGGAAGGGGTCGTCTCCTGGCAAAAATCATCAATGCTATTTTAATCCAATATTTAAGCAAATGCTCATATATTTGGGAAATATTTTCATACAGAAAGGTTCAAACAGTAAATCATCAAAGATAGTGGTTCAATACTTATGTATAAGCAGCAAAGAGCTGATCTGTGATCTTTGTTCATCACAAACAGGGCGTGTTAGCTATTCCAATCTTCCCTCAACTGTTACGCAAGAATTTGCTAGGAACATATTCAACATTCACTGTGAATTCTGAAAGAACAGATGGGGAAATGGTGCTGCTTATATTTGCATATGAGACTCAACACAACTCTGGTTCAGCATATGCTATCCACACCAAATTGTTTTCACTCTTTTCCTGGGCACTGCCTCAAGTATTGCTTAAGTATTCTTAAATATTGCTTGAGTATTGCTTTAAGTATTGAATATCTTAAACATTGTTTACAGTACTGTTTACACACCTCAGAACTGCAGACCAGCTGCTTGACAGAACTGCATCCTTGCACATACTGTTGTCATGTAGGTTTGGTTCTGTGTGGGTGCAGTGTACTCTTATGGGTCACCAGTCAAAGGCATTAAAAAATCTATAAAACCAAACTGTTGTCACTTGTCATCCTGTCTTAACTGAGTTTATGTCCAGCTATGGAACCCATAATACAGCATCAAATCTGGGAAAGAGTTGAATGAGATTGAATGAACAGAAGAAGTGTTGAAACTGTTACTGACTGGTTTGATTTCCACTAAAAAAAAATGAGTTTATCGTGATTGACAGTGATTCTAGAATTCTAAATTGAATCTCAACTCATGCCACTCATCTCTGTAACAGTACTTCAGGAGTTATGAGCCTCAATTGATTATCTGAATCCACCATGATCACTTTTATGATATAAAATAATATATCTCTTTGCTGTCTTCTTTCTCTTGAAGTTTGGGTTTTTAATGTTTGACTTTGTGATTGCTTTGAATATCCTTTATGTGATCCTTGAGGGCTTTCTTTTCATTGTTGTTGCCTTGTTTCCCCACTTCCTCTTTAATATATTTAAAAGTGTTCTGAAGTTAAAGTTGCATATCACTGCAAGAAGATTATATTTCTATCTTTTCCATTCTATGTGCACACTTGCACACACACACACACACACAGAGAGAGAGAGAGAGAGAGAGAGAGAGAGAGAGAGAGAGAATCAGCTCTGCCTTCCAACAGCCTTAATAGAATTTCAGCATCCACTGCCAAATGGCCATCTGATGTTCTCTTCTGTGTACAAAGATTAACACAGTCTGTCACAGGAACTCTAATGCAGTCAAATGACAAGTCTCCAGCCTAAAGCTTTTATAGACCTGCAGATATTTCTCAAGACTTTTGGAGTCCAAAATAATTAGAGAATATGGCTGAGATGAACTGAGGTCTCCTCCAACAGTTCTATGAAAACAGAACTTGGAAGTAACTAATTACAGACAACAGGGCATTTGTAATGAGTTTCTTCCCCTCATAAATTAAAGACTAACTATATTACATTACCACACAATTGTAAATCAAACCAATGACTTCTAATAGTAAATTTCAAAACCCTGGATGAAACATCAGATTGCAAAGCTCTCTGTTTATTTTGCAAAAGCCAAATCAAACACCTGTAGTTAGCTCCCATTGTTCTGGTGACATCATAGAATTGGGAAAGGTGGTGGAGGAAGAACTAGAAAAAGGTTGCCACGTTTTGGCAATGCATGCACAATTCAAGGTTGGCATTTGCATTCCACCACTAGGAAAAGCAGTCATTAAATTTATTCCTTAAAATCTAAAGACTAACATCAAGCTGAAAAAAGCCATCTCTTCAGCATTTGTCCCTGAGAAGCAATGCTTCTCAACCTTTCCTCCTTCAGCTACTTCGTACTTTGGCTTCCAGAGGTGTCTGCCAGCATGGGCAATCATGATGTATTATGGAAACTGACTCATTGAGAATCACTGAGTAGAGTCATTTACCAGTTACTGTATATACTTGAGTATAAGCCTAGTTTTTCAGCCCTTTTTTAGACTAAAAAAGCCCCCTTCAGCTTATACTTGAATCAAGGTTATTTATTACTAGCTGTCCCCTGTCACGTATTGCTGTGGCCCAGTCTATGTATATGTGTTTTTGTGTGTGTATATATATATTTGTATATGTGTGTGTGGTTCTGCGCATGCATTGTAATGGGGTTTTTTGGGCTTTTTAAGTCTCTTCTGCTGCGTTTTTCAGTGTTTTATAGTCACTTATTGGCCTGATACTTGTATTGTGTCCAAATTTGGTATCAATTCATCCAGTGGTTTTTGATCCCACATACTAACATTAATCCCATATACAAACATTACATTTTTATTTATATAGATTTTACTCTATTGTTGCTGATGTTACATTTATTTTACTCTATTATTATATTTATTATTTTACTCTATTATTACTATTATTATTACATTTCCATTATTTTACTCTATTATTATTACATTTATTATTTTATTCTCATTATTGTTATTGGAAAGATACTTAAGTACATTTACATTGAGGAAGATTAGAATAATGGTTTAATCAGAGTTGGACAGTCTTATCTTGAATTACAGTTTTATGTACAGTAAATATTCAAAAACCTTTAACCTACTGATGTCTCAATTATTACATTATTGGTATCTATTTTTATTTTGAAATTTACTAGTAGCTGCTGCATTTCCCACCCTCAGCTTATACTCAAGTCAATACGTTTTCCCAGATTTTTATGGACTGTTGGAAAAAGAATGCTGGACTAGGTGCCTCAAATGGCTCTTAAGGTTTTTTAGATTAATAACCATAACCATAACCATAAATTTATTTGGGTATGCCGGGCGATTACAGGGTAACATCAATATAAACAATACAACAATGCAGAATGACTTCTCAGGACCTATCTGCCCTTGAGTTATCTTATTGGCCACTGTTGGAAAAGAATGCTGGACTAGAGACGATTTGTCTGAATCAAATGGCTCTTATGTTCTTAGGAAAGCTGAGTGGTAACTGATTTTAAACGCTGGATTAATATACTTCCTAGTTCATTCAGTTCATTCAGTTCATAAAACTGAGTTTAAGCTAACTTTCCAAGTGATGCCAAGTCCCCTAGTGATTCTTTAGACATGGGGGGAAGGGCAGCTCTGAAGAAACAAAGCAAGCTCTTCAAGTGCAAGGATATATAACTGAATACTCAAAGTAGGATTGTTCATGCTATTATTATTTCCCATTTCTATTCATGTTTACGAATGATGGACACTGAAGAAAGCTGATAGCAAGAAAATCAATTCATTTGAATTGTGGTACTAGAGAAGAGTTCTACAGATGCTGCTAAAATGAAATGGGTCCCAGAGCAAATCTTGCCTGAATCTGCCCTAGAAGCCAAGCTGATTAAACTGAGACTGTTGCACTTTGGCCTTATCATAAGAAGGGATTACTTAGTGGTGGCCAGGGGAGCTTTTGCACAATTAAATAAAACTTGTGTGCCAGTTGTGCCTGTACCTTGGGAAGTCAGACTTGGCCACAGTGGTCCACGCTCTTGTTGCATCGAGATTAGATTACTGCAGCGAGCTCTACTTGGGGTTGCCTTTGAAGACTGTTCAGAAGCTCAAAATGGTCCAATGAGTGGCAGCCAGATTTCTAATTGGGGCGGCGTACAGGGAGCACACAAGTCCCCTGTTACATCAGCTCCACTGGCTGCCAGTTTACTACCAAGCACAATTCAAAGTGCTGGCTTTAGCCTAGAAATCCCTAAACAGTTCCAGCCCAGCTTACCTCTCCGAATGTATCAATCTCTATGAACCACCACAGAGGTTAACATCATCTGGGATAGGCCCTGTCTTCAGTCCTTCCTCCATTGCAAGTACGATTGGTGGGGACGAGAGACAGGGCCTTCTCAGTGGTGGCTCCTCAGCTCTGGAAATCTCTCCCCAGTGAGATTAGATCAGCACCCTCCATCTTGGCTTTTAAAAAGAAAACAAAGATGTGGTTCTGGGACCAAGCCTTTGGCCAGTAAAATACTAGCATGCTTTTAAAATGCTTAAATGTTGTTTATGTCTCATGTTTAATGATTTTAATGATTTTAATGTATAATTATATGTTAATGTTTAGTTATTAGGATTTTTTCTGTCTACATGTATGTTGGCAGTGAATTTTTGCCATCAGTATGTTGTAAACTGCCTTGAGTCCTCCCCTGGGGTGAGAATATATAGTAAATAAATAAATAGAAAAAAAGCAATCTTGCTTGGAAAGATAGAAGGCAGTAGGGGGAGAAAGGGAGACCCCCATTATAGATGGATTGACTCAATGAATTACAGTCACAGCCCTGAGTCTGCAAGAACCGAGGGAAGCTGTTGATGAGGACTAGGGGGTATCTCATTCATGGGGTCACCACTTGGCCTTGACAGCAGTTAACAACAACTCATTCAAATATATTCTACAACCCTAAAAACATAGGTTTTGCATCCTTCCAGTAAAGCTAAATAATGTTTCATTAAAACTTGGAAGAGATTTTTTGAAGCCCCACTTTTTCTCCAATGCTGAAAGAAAAAGAACGAACAAAAAAATGGGAGGGAGGAAAGAGGCTCAGTTCTTTGGAGGAATAACTATAGACCATTTGCATGCTGAGCTGTCAGTCCATGCACTTTCCATTAAAGAGATAACATCCTTTTTCATAAGTCCATTTGGGATCCATTTTAGTGTTATCTAAAAATCAAATCTACACGGTAATCCTTTTAATGTACTCTTGACTTTTAAAAAACAGCTTTATGTTCCTTCAGGAAATGTTTTAAGCCATTACTTGGTAATTACTATTCACCCATGAAAACACTGATCTTTTACAATATATAATCAGTTTCCAGACTCAAAAATAAAGCAGGCTAGAATTTTGTCGAGTGAAAGCAGTGAAGGAAAAACCCAAAGGTTATGAGTATAAAGTCATTTTCTACCCAGCAGTATAATATCAAAAGTGGTATATTTCTCCATTGTGTAAGTAAATTGTGCCTTCCTGCCTAGGTGTGAGGAGAGCTTTATGTAGCAAATACAGACCTCATCCTAATGTTTGAAGTCAAGCTGGACTAACAAAACAGTGGCCAATTCTCCTTAACTTCATATGCAGAAAGTGAAATATATCCCAAGCAGCTTATGAAGTATGGTAGTATCCTTCCATACTAAACCTAATGGCATTAAGAGTGGCCATTAAAATAGAAAACCAGGAGGAACCATATGGCCCCTTCTTAGGTTATTGATCAAGAGCACAGCAAACTTTAAATGGGCTCTATCACCAGAACTACTGAACTAGAGAACCAGCTTATATAAACTGTGAGCTGAATACGAATCACATGCTTGAGAAAGCTTATTACAAGCTATTTAGAGAACAACAATTTCTTCTCAAATTATTCCATTTCTGTGGACTCAAGAGTCAAGCATCTGCAGAAGGTCCCTGGTTCAGGTCCTGGCAGGTCCTGGAATCCTTGAGAGGTATTGCCAGCCAGTGAAGACAATACCAAGCCAGATAGGCCAATGGTCTAATCATCATTCCTTTGCCATGGACCGACCACCACCTGATCAGGTTTAGACTCACTGTGCCTTTCCACCTCCGCAGGGGTGGTGGACCTATTAGAATGGTCCGCCCCAGGAGACTCACGGATCTGGGTGGATTCTTGACGTCTCTTGGGATTTTCCCGCCTCCTCGGTAAGTGACCCTGTTGAGGCTCTTGTCTCACTCTGGGAGAGGGAGATGACAAGGGCTATTGACACGATCGCTCCAGAACGCCCCCTCTTGAGTAACCGAGCTAAACCAGCTCCTTGGTTTACTGAGGAGCTGGCAGCAATGAAGTGAAAAAAGAGGAGGCTAGAGTGCGTGTGGCGTCGGAAACGGAGCGGATCAGCTCAGGCGCACCTGGTCTCCTATTTGAGGACCTATGACGCAGCAACAAAAGCTGCACAAAAAACATCTATCGCGGCCAAGTTGGCCGCCGCGAAGAACCGTCCAGCGGAACTGTTTCGAGTCGTTAGGGGTCTTTTAAATCTGCCTCAGTGTGAGATCCCTGACGGCTCGGCGGTACGCTGCGATGAATTTGCCAAGGTCTTCGCGGATAAAGTGGCGCTGATCCGTTCTGATTTCGATACCACTTTAATGGCAGTCTCTGAGGATGTGACACGAGCACCTGCTTGTCCGGTTTTAATGGATTCGTTTCAATTGGTTCAGCTCGAGGATGTGGACAAGATCCTTGGAGAGGCAAGGCCCACTACATGCATCCTAGACCCCTGCCCATCCTGGCTGATCAAGGAAGCCAGGGGGGGTTGGCAGAGTGGGGGAAGGTGGTGGTTAATGCCTCCTTACAGGAGGGCAAAATTCCAGCCAGCTTAAAGCAAGCTGTTATAAAACCGCTGTTGAAGAAACCATCACTGGACCCCACTCAATTAGTGAACTATCGGCCAGTTTCCAATCCCCCTTTTTGGGCAAAGTCATGGAATGTGTGGTGGCTTCGCAACTCCAGGGGTTCTTGGTAGACACCGATTATCTTGATCCGGCACAGTCTGGCTTTAGGCCGGGACATGGGACTGAAACAGCCTTGGTCGCCTTGGTAGATGATCTACGCCGGGAACTTGACAGGGGGGAGTGTGTCCCTGTTGGTTCTGCTGGACCTCTCAGCGGCTTTCGATACCGTTGACCACGGTATCCTTCTGGGTCGCCTTGCAGACATGGGGCTTGGGGGTACTGCTCTGCAGTGGCTCCAATCCTTCCTGGAAGGGCGTACCCAGAAGGTGTCATTGGGTGACACCTGTTCGGCTCCACAGCTGTTGTCCTGTGGAGTCCCTCAGGGTTCAGTTCTGTCCCCGATGTTGTTTAACATCTACATGAAACCGCTGGGAGAGGTCATTCGGAGTTTCGGAGTCAGGTGTTATCTGTACGCAGATGACGTCCAGATCTGTCACTCCTTCCCACCTGTCACCAAGGAGGCTGTCCAGACTTTGAACCGGTGCTTGGCTGCTGTGTCGGACTGGATGAGGGCTAGCAAATTGAAACTAAATCCAGACAAGACAGAGGTCCTCCTGGTCAGTCGTAAGGCCGAACAGGGCATAGGGTTACAGCCTGTGTTGGATGGGGTTACACTCCCCCTGAAGACGCAGGTTCGCAGCTTGGGAGTGATCCTGGACTCATCGCTGAGCCTGGAACCCCAGGTCTCAGCGGTGGCCAGGGGAGCTTTTGCACAGTTGAGACTCGTGCGCCAGCTGCGCCCGTACCTTGGGAAGTCTGATCTGGCTACGGTCGTCCACGCTCTGGTCACATCCCGAATAGATTACTGCAACGCACTCTACGTGGGGCTGCCTTTGAAGACAGTTCGGAAATTGCAATTAGTCCAGCGGGCGGCAGCCAGATTACTAACGGGAGCTACATACAGGGAGCATACCACCCCCTGTTGTGTCAGCTCCACTGGCTGCCTGTCCAATCCGGGCTCAATTCAAAGTGCTGGTTTTGACCTTTAAAGCTCTATACGGTTCTGGCCCAGCTTACTTGTCCGAATGCATCGGCCGCTACGTCCCACCCCGTAACCTAAGATCATCCGGGGAGGCCCTGCTCTCGCTTCCGCCGACTTCTCAAATGCGGTTGGTGGGGACGAGGGTTGTGCCATACTGTAAGCCGCTCTGAGTCCCCCCTCGGGGGTTGAGAAGAGCGGGGTAAAATCCTGAAATAAAATAATAAATAAATAATCGAAAAGTAATCATTTTTCTATATTCCAAAACGTGTACACATGGCCATTCCCTAATCTCCTAGCATTTCTCTCCTTCTTCCTTTTCATTGTTTTTTGGGACATCTAAAGGCATAACTTTGCACCTTTCACCAACCAGTATGCCCACAATTATTTCACTGATGAAAATAGGGGTACATGTGGCCAAAATACAAGTAAAAGTTATTACTGAGGAAGAACATACATGCCAGAAAAGGCTGTAACAGTTTCTTTTTTCCAGAGCTTGCTGGAAAGTGCAATGCTCTATCTCTTCCTCGCTAACCTGAGTGTGAAGTGCTTTTTTTTTTGTTTTACTTTGAACTCAGTTTGCAGCACTTGAATTAAGCTGATGATGAAGGAAAGTAGGAGGATGAGAAAAACTGGGATTTTTTTACAAAGCAGCAGAAAAAAGTGGGATGACAGAGACTTAATCGTGACTGTCCCTATCAAAAGGGGACACTTGAAAGATAGAAACCAGCTATCCATGGGAAACCCAGAGTGCAATAGTATTAGTTCATGGCACTCATGTAAGACTTTAACATTTTATTGCAGATACCTACAAATAGGGCTTTAAAATGTGAAAGCTAATGAAGACTCATAAATTTGCTCCCTGGAAGTGTTTGTGTGCTTCTCTAAATCCTCCAGTGTGAGTCTATGCCATACTTCCAGTCCAGGAATATCAAAACAGAGGGCTCAGCATTATCCAAGGTTTTAGGTGTCCACGGGAATTGTGTGTGTGAAGGGGGATGTCTTGGATATGAGGGTCATGCTGTATATTGTTTTTTAGCTCATAGCACACACATCAGGATATTGGGATATAGGAAAGTGAAGATCTAGCCTAAGTTTCAACCCCAGAGCAATGATCATGGGGAAACTGGCAGTCTAATGGCAACTGCAGATTTGTAAGTTTTTCAGACCTGTTCTGTGAAGTAAGAAACTAAACTGATATCAGATCCCTCTAATGAACTACTCTGTGTTGCCACATGCAGTATGGCTGCTGTATCCAGACCTACTAAACCCAAAGTGAAGTGCTCCAGAATGTAGCAATTTCTCCAATATTTTATCCACTTTGAACCAGAGATGGCTCTAGCCCTCCTGTATCAGGAAAAGATAAGAAATGCTATGAAAGTGGATGTTTTAAGTGCTGGCCCCAAGGGTTCCTCCTCCTTAAACACATTCCTCAGACAAAATGCTTTCAGCATCCTTATTCGGCCTACCCTGAGACAAAAACACAGTAAGAGATCATCATTAAAGCCGTTTTTGACACATTTGGTTCGGAAAAGTCCATTAATGTAGAGACCTTTCAAACATACTTTAGTATGTGCCTCAAACCAGGGGGAAAAGTGCATGTTTACAAGAGTAGTCCTAAGTAGGAAAAGAGAGAATCCAGCACTTTGGGGGATGTTTCACTGTTCGGAATAGTGAGAACATTTCTCTGGGCTGCTCCTCCTTCTCCAGCATGACGAGCTCAACACAGTGCATTATCTGTAAATGTATGTAACATTCAAAGAGGAATGGCCTCAAGTACTCCCCATTCACCAGCATGTCATTATTCAAGGCGAGTGTTGCACCTTCTGGAAAATTCACTATATTGCCTTGAATACAAGGAAACATGAGAAAAATTTGGATTGGAAATTGGTGTTTTCCAAACTACTTCATTCCCATTTGTCTTCTTTTTGTTAATTGTATCAAATACTGGAGAATAAGAAGAGTGCTGCCAAATCACAACTAATTTGTAATCTTGTTTACCACTGAGGTGAAGGAGATGCAACAATCATCTATTATTGTTGCTTCCCAACAACTGGTACCTGTTGCTACATTTTGTGGCAGGTAATCTCATAGTTTAATCATGCCTCATGTAAACATAAACACACACACAGCTCTATTATTGCTGTATGCAGATCTCTCAGCAACTTTTGATCCTTCTCTCTGAATGGGTCAACTAACAGACATTGATTAACATATGCATAAAGAGTTTTTCTATTTCTCTCTTGGGATAAAGAACCTTATGGAAGTTTTCAAAGTTGTCCTGCCATTTTACTGTCTGACAATTTTTGGTGTCATTTAAAAAGTGATCCCAATGGAGACTTCCTTTTGTGCATGTGTTCATAATATTTTTGCTACATTTTTTTCTAACATTGAAGTCAATTTCATATTAATTCAAATTCATTGAAAGGAAACATTTCATTGGATTTATTTCTTTTAAGCAATTTATTATTGTAGGATGGTCAATTTAATTACAATTATGATACTCCCTCACAAACTTTTTGTGGTTATACACAACTTACATTTTTTATGATGCTAAACTGTTTTATATGCATCTTGCTTCCCAAAACTAATTACTCATACACAAGTAGGAGTTGCAGTGTGAAGTGCCTTGTGTTGGAAGTTTTCACACAACCCAATTATCTTCTCCATATTTTCTACTATGTCTCTCTGCCCCTGAATCGCAAGGCATGCTAAATTCGAAACACAATGACTTCAAGAAGTTTCTAGGTTGTTCCTTTTTAAGGATTATTCCCTTAAAGATTTTTTTGGTGGTGAGGTTTCCCCAAACTTTCTGAGATCTCCTCTCCTGTGTATGAATGCTTCTATTTTGGATACACAAGGATTAGCACTTGGAAAACTGAGATTCATTTTGATACAAATATTAGAGGGGATAAACCCACGAAGAATACATCTGTGGGTATTAGCTAATTCCAGCTGAGCAGACACTATGTAACTAGAGGCAACATACCAGAGAGAGACACAAACACACACACCTACCCACAACCCAGAAAGCCTGTTGTGTCCTACCAGCAAGCTTTCTATGGCATGTGGGGAGACCTCTAAGACCTTTGCTAGGCCAACTCAGAAGCATGGTTTCTGCAGCCTACACTATTCAAAATCCACAAAACAATGAGGCAGTGGCCATGGGAAACATAGTCTAGCAAGGCAGCCCTCATGTACATTTTGCTTCCTGTCTTTTAGGTGTGTGCATCTATCCCTTTAAGTCACCTGTCAATCTCAGGTTATCCCATTAATTTCACAGGAATTTCCCTGGCAATTAATATTTATATGTGATTTTGCCAGTTCTTTCCTTTGAAATATAGCCTACATCACTTGGTATTTATTTATGGTCTCCCATCCAAATATCAATCAGGGCTTACCCTGCTTAGCTTCCAAGATGAGATGATGGTGTATTTCCCCTCTTAATTACAGTTCATAGCACTTGGCATTTTTTGGGCAATATCTCATTCATTTCACTGGATCCTGTGGTTGTTAGAGTATTCTTGGGCCTCTGATGGGATCTTTGACGGCTAAAGGAAATTTGGATTTACCAAGCTATTTTTTTCATCATGTCAGAAGTGACCTGAGAAACTGCAAGTCGCTTCTGGTGTGATAGAATTGGCCATCTGCAGGGGCATTGCTCAGGGGATGCCTGGATGTTTTACCATCCTGTGGGAGGCTTCTCTCATGTCTGCGCATGGTAAGCTGGAGATGACAGAAGGGAGTTTACTCTGTTTCATGGATTCTAACTGCCAACCTTCAGGTCAGCAGGTCAGCCAGCACAAGGTTTTACCCCTTGCGCCACCGCAACTCCCTTTTACTAATAAAATAAGGCAGTCCAAGCACCTTGCAATGTTTTTTAGAACAATCTGATTTTCTCGGCAAGTCTCAATTTCACTGCCTCAGGTAACTGTGTGCCAATGCACTGAACCAGAAAGCAAGAGTCTAGCAGGAGTTAGAGACACTTTGCTAACATCAGGGTTATTTTAGATTAGGGCACTTCAAAATCAATTTTGGATTCAAACTTTTAAATGCACTTACTCTCTAGAACACAGAAAACCAACTTCCCGTAAGTGGATATTTTCAAGGCTAATTTGCTACAGCTCTGGTGCAATTCAAGGTTTTCTAAAAACAAGAGGCAATGTGGACCTCTTGGTACTTGAAGGCCTCATTCAGATAGGGCAAATTAGATAGTAACACAATTGAAAAGGGTTTAGTCTTTTCCCTACAAATGTCAGAATAAGTTTTGTAGTTCAGGCAGGCTGGCAAAACAATGTTACTTGAACCTTCAGTCTGCTATGTATTTAATGCTGAACTCTACCACCATTTTGCAGGTAAACAAACCGCATACTTAGTGAACTGCCCGTGTTTACTACAGAAAGAAGTAAGTATTTCCAGCATCTAAACATAAAAGTTTTGAACTTTTTTTGGGTGAAAATCAGAATTGAATTTAGAATCGAACCACCAGTGCCCCCTACATCCGAAATGAGTTTTGAACCATTTTTTGGGACCAAACAAGCCTAATACATAGATAAGATGAGTGATTCTTGATGATCTGTCAGGATCATTGCAACAGCATCTCGTCTGTTTGCCAATGTGCCATGGTTCCTTGACAGGAAGGCTTTCTCCTTAAAACCTAGATGTGTGGCTATGGGTGTTTGGTTAAGGAAAAAGAATGTCTGGGAATGCTGAGAAGTAACTCTTTACACCTTCATTCTACTGTCTCATGAACCTGGTCTTCAGATCACGAGCAGAGACTTGGTCTCAATGAACCTTGACTCAAATCAAATGACAAATACATTTAACCCCAAACAGTAACTGTGTGCAAAATGAGAGACCAACTTTGCTAATGCAAGGCTAAATCAAAGCCAAAGCGCCCCCACTAAGGACTTGAAAACCCTTAAATGAATTCATGTGATTATACCATCCTTTTCTCCCCCCACATTCACCCAGATTATTTGAAATGAGGCAAGGAAATTTGCAAGACATATAGATGGAAGAAGTGATGTCAAAGTTCAGTCCAAAAGCAATTAAGATGGCTAATGCTCAGCAACTTGACACAGGTTTGCTTTGTATTCAGAACTAGCACTAAGCATCTCAAGAGATTGTAATTAAAACCTGTCAAGCTCAAATTAAGTTATTTAGAAAGACTCAAGAAAGACTCAAGAAAGCTTTTAAAGCACTAAATGCCCCTGTTAATATGGAAAAGTCAGGAGATAGACAGAGATTAAAATGGTTTAAAGTTCTGTGGGCACTTGAATTTTTAAAGAGACAAAATGTGGCAATTAGAAAGAACATACCACTCAAAGGATTGTGGATTATAAAGAAATAATTTGAATAGATTTGAACCTGCCAATAATAATATAAAAGCAGTGGCAATGCTGTCAGTATTTGACTTTTTAAAAAGCCTTTATTTACCAACAGGCCCAGGTTCTGTTATTATTGCTTTTCAAACAAATGGAAATAGGAGAGTTCTATTACTGAAATCAATCATTTAAATTTACACCTCTAGTTTGATTCCCTGAGTAAACTAATTTATTTTTTAATTACCTCACTGCTATAAAATGGATATAAAGGTCAGGATTCTGTTGGTCTCTCTTGGAAAAGTAAAGGTAAAGGTTTTCTCTGACAAGTCTAATTGTGTCTGATTCTGGGGCTTGGTGCTCATCTCCATTTCTAGCCATAGAGCCAGTGTTGTCCATAGACAACTCCAAGGTCATGTGGCCAGCATAACTGCTGTAGAAGCAGAACCTATTGATCTACTCACATTTGCATGTTTTCGAACTGCTAGGTTGGCAGAAGCTGGAAGCTCACTCCACTCCTCGGATTCGAACCGCCAACCTTTTGGTCAGCAAATTCAGCAGCTCAGCAGTATAACCTGTTGTGCCACCAGGAAGTAGTTGGATATTTTCATCTATTGCAAAATAGCCATACTCAATCAGGGCTGCAGAAGTAAAGTTTCACATGTATTGCTATAGTATAAGGATATCACAAAAGCTTAACCTGCGAATGTGGCGGGACAAGTATACATCTAGGCAAGAAAATTTGAATACACCAATATAGGATGGGTGGCACAGGGATGGTACATGTGAAAAGGATTCAAGAGGCCAAAAGATGAATCAACAGTGTATTGTGGTGGCCAAAAACCACCAAGGCAATTCTAGGCTGCATCACTATTGTGTAATGTCTAGCACAGTGTCTATATCAAGGGAATTAGTGTTGTCATTCTGCTTTGGTCAGATGTCATCTGAAATATTGTGCCCAATTTTGGGCATGACAGTTTTAGAAGAAGATCAACAAGTTGGAACATGTATGGGAAAGGCAATCAAGATGATCAATGGTCTTATGAGGAACAACTTAGGGAGCTGTGTATTTTTAGCATGCAGAAGTGGAAACTGAGAGGTGGCATGATAGCCACCTTTAGATAGCTTAAGGGTATGTCATGTAGCAGATGAAGCAACCTTGTTTCTAGCTGAACCAGAAATTAACAGCTGATGGATTTAAACGAAAAGAGATTCCACCTAAACATTAGAAAGAACTTCTTTATCCTAAGTAGACTGCCTTGGAGTATGGATTCTCTTTCTCTGTAGATTGGACGGGCAACTTACAGGCATGTTGTAGTTGTGCATTTCTGCATAAAAGGGGGTTGGACAAGATGGTCTTTGTAGTACCTTCCAGCTCTAATATTCTATAGTTCTCTATACTTTTCCCCTTCTCTAAATGGTATCTTGAATAAACTAATTGTGCATTGGGGGGGAATGAATGTCCGTTCATGTTTCATATTAAGGGGTTTCGAATTCTGGTGGAGGAAGTGCAACTGTTGGAAGGGTTGCTCACTGAAAAAAAGAAAAAGAAATGGTAGACAAGTGTCCTCTGAAGGATTGGAGCTGTTCCCCAGTAACAACTATCCCTAAAACATGGAGAACTGTTGAATGAATTTGAGGGCAATAGGGTTCAATCTCTGTGTATCCAAACATTTTCTTAAACTTTAGCTCCCAGAATATTTCACTATTGCCTGAGCTAATTGAAGCTTCTGGGAGTTGAAGTCCAAAATGCCTGGAGAAACAGAGATTGAGACCCATTGTTCTTAGTACATTGTTAGTCCATACAAAACTCAAGCCCCTTCTACACTGCTATATAAAAACCAGATTATCTTTTTAAAATTGGATTATATGGCAGTGTAGACTCGCACAACCCAGTTCAAAGCAGATAATGTGTATTATCTGATTTGATAATCTGGATTATATTGTAGTGTAGAAGGGGCCTCAGTTGCAACAAGCTCAATCAAGAGGTTTTGTGAGCTGGCTGCATAGAATGCTCTCCCAGAATCCTCTCCAAAACTCAGCATTTTTATGGCAGCGGTTCAGCGGTTCCTTCCGCAGACAGGATATGCAAAGACACATTTAGCCTTATTGTAGACTTCATATTAACAGCATTTTGCTTAACCAATATCTTTTATTAATTTGAATAAGCGCTGCTGAACTCAATGGTAAATCGTTGACAATTATGTGGAATTCTCGTTAATACTACACCAGATATCAAAATGCCCCAATATTTAGAGCTCCTTGCAGTGCAGACTCCTCCTTGACGAGCCAGATAAGCTTCAGTGTTTTCCTTTTTACACAAACATTTGCTAAGATCTAATGAACCTGGAAGAAATGACCTTGCTCTTTACTGAATAAAAAAGGGAATTATCTACAAAATGTCAAATGGCATCATGAACTAATCAGGCAATATATTAACCCACACAAAAAAGATCAGCTGCAGATATTTTGAGAGATTTTGAGAAAAGTTCATGGATTATAAGTACCTGGAAGCCAGATTTTAAAGAACAAAATGGTCTCAAGGGAGGAGGATGTTGCATAGTACATTTTATTACTTTTGAATCATGTTAGGTTTTACTCCTGCCCCTTCTCTCCCTCCCTTTTCACTTTATTAAAGTGAACTTAGTGCTGGGAGAGCAACCTTTTAATGGACTCTGAACAAGCAAAGCAGTGGCGGGCTTCACCAAACCCAGACACGACGGGTTTTATATTTGGAGGGCAGTTCAAGTTCAAATTGAGTAGACACAAACAGAAACTGTTCTGCAAATGCAGTCATGATGTAGAAACTCTAGATCCTATCTCAGGGAGGATGGAAGTTTGGCTTTCCAGATGTTACTGAACTGCATTGTTGTTGGCTTTTATATATGTTTTTATATTGTTATGTTGTTTGTTTTTAATCACTCTTTTATGAATGTATGGCATTGAATTGTGCCAACCTGTAACCCACCTTGAGTCGCCGTATGGCTGAGAAAGGTGGGCTATAAATATCGTAAATAAATAAGTAAATAAATAATTGTTGTCATGTGGCTCCAAGTAAACCATTCTCACATCATGAAATCATGTACATACTAAAAGCTTCCTTAATGCTGTCACTTATTAAACCTATGCATCATTTTTATGCATCATCATCGTTTAGGGTATGTAAGGCAAAGATAAAGGTTTCCCCAAACAGCTGGCGTTGTCCATAGACACCTCCAAGGTCTTGTGACCAGCATGACTGCATGAAGTGGAGTTACCTTCCCGCCAAGGTGGTACCTATTAATCTACTCACATTTGCATGTTTTTGAACTGCTAAGTTGCCAGAAGCTGGGCCTAATAGCAGGAGCTCACCCCGCTCCCCAGCTATGAACTACCAACCTTTCGGTCAGCAAGTTCAGTAGATCAGCAATTATTATTATTTTAATAATTATAAATTTTATTTGATACATCCCAACAATTAACAAACTTTTGCCATACAGGACGTATTTCAGAATACATTATTCCAAAAGTAAACATTCCTTAAATGACATTTATACATTCCTTATTTATGTATCTCCCATCGCCCCCACCTCCCCCCATTCCCCCCACCCCCCTGGAACAGCAATTCTAAATGATGTCATTGCATCAGTTTAACTGTGTGGAAAGCCTGGTTCAAAATGTTCTATCTGTCATCTCCGTCTATTTTGTCAATTAGCACAGACCATTTCCTGAACCAGTCTTGTTCTTTTTGGCTATTTATATACTTGTTTTTCCTTTGATTATATTATATATTCTGATAGATAAGCCCACCAAGTTTCTAAATCCTATTCTGTGTCATCTCTCCATCCTCGGGCTATTGTGGTTTGTATTGCGACTGTCATATATTTTAGGATTTCTGTCCAATTATTATTATCTTCCTTTGCCTTTATTGTGAGAGACATGAATCTGGCTTTATCCCACATTAATTCTTTCCCTATTATTTCTTACATTTCATTTCTTATTTTACTATTATAGTTCCGAATTTTTCTACAATCCCACCACATGTGGGAAAATGAACCTATCCCCCCACAGTTGTGCCAACACTTGTTTGAAATATTTCCCATTATGTGTGCTAATTTGGGGGGGGGGGGATCTATACCATTTAGAGATTATTTTCCTTTGGGTTTCTTTGATCCTCATGTTTGATTTTATGAATATTGTCAAACCAAGACCCAATTAATTTCTCACTAAAGTTTTTCTCTTGTTTCCAATTCTCGATAAGGGTTGTTTTTGTGTTGTAACTTAAGGCAATTAGTTCCTCATAATCCAATAATTCCTTTGTCTATTTCTACTTTCCTTTTAATTATTCTGTCTAGTGGGAGTAGCTCAGCAGTTTAACCAACCTATATACCCTAAAAACCAGATACTGTCTATCTCGGAAACTAAAGAGGATCAGCCCTGGTTGAAAGGTAGGGGACAAAAATGAGGCACAAAGAAATTAACTGTGTCTTATTGTAATATTTCCAGTTTCAGGAGGTTTTACCAGCTTACCAGTCAAAATGGGAAAAAGGGAATTCTCCCTCTCAAATGGGCATTTCCAGACATCTTTCAACTACATCCCCTCTTATACATCAAACATGTTATATCACACATTTGGATCACCTAGTCCCAATTACAAGTCAGAACCATCTAGCTATACCCCAGCAAGTCATTTTTAAAAAGTAATTTGTTTTTTTAACTCCGAGCCACTTATCAAAAAGGATACAATTGTTGTTGATGTTGCTACAGTATTTTGTGAAGTCATTCAATTCTGATTTGCCTTATCTCTGCTAAAAATCCCACCTAATAAGAAAATGGCCTAAAGATTGAAGAAGAAAGTGCAATAACTTCAAAATGCTGTCCAAACAAAGAGGAAAAGTGCCAGGAAAAAACATTACTGGTAATTTGCAAAAAGGGAGCATGTTAGTCATTATTTCTGTTTGGTTGTTGAAAATGGACTAACCCGTATGCTCTTATTCAGTCAGAAAAGCAATATCTCAGGTAGCAGCTGGAACAACTGGTTGGGACATTTTCCCCTCCCTTCAGTTTGGGATTTTTGGGATAAATGCAATCCCTATTCTTGAAGTGAATAAGTGTCTCACCATTCCATTGAGAAAATAACCAATTTTAAGAATTTCAAAAATCCTCAAATGGTTTGCATAGAAAATATAGGTTTTTATACAAAACTCAGGCCCCTTCTACACTGCCATGTAAAATCCAGATTATCTGCTTTGAACTGGATTATATGGCAGTGTAGACTCACATAATCCAGTTCATAGCAGAAAATGTGAATTATCTGCTTTGATAATATGGATAATATGGCAGTGTAGAAGGGGCCTTACTATTCTGTAATGAGAACAGTATGTTTGCACAAAGTACATTCTTCTCTATGCCAGAAATTTTTGCATTTAAAACATGGCTTCTGTGCAATTTGGGGGTTTTGTTTGCCACTGCCACCCTCTCTAAGAACCCCGATATTTGCAAAAGCTGTTCCATTCTCACCCAGAAGGGATAAAATAACTGATTTTTTTGTTCCTCTATTTAAGAAAGACAGAAAGCAAAGGTACATTGAGGTAGGACAGACTGGAGCCTCCCCTAACATAGTGGGGCCAAGGAGCATCAATTGATCCTCCTGTAGGAATAGATGGAGATGTGTCTTAGCCCCCTAGTGAAACCCTGTCTTCTGCTTACCTGTATGGAGAGTGCCTTCTTGTTGAGCACCTGTTTATTGTAGTCCTACTAAGATGCTCAATGGGTGCTTGCATCTTGGGCCCTGTAAAGGGTTCTGAGAAGACAACTGTTATTCATCTCCTCATTGTCTTTCTCATCACTAAATTATGTTGAGTAACTATTCTTTGAGCAAACCTCAAAAAGCCTGCACCAAGGTCCAGAAACATACCTGGGATAAAGGAATAACCTCTCACACTCCAGCAGAGCATATTTTTCTGCTTGGGGCCGAAACTAGAAGTCTATAAGCAGAGTAAGCAGAGGTCTAGAAGTTCCTTATCAACTGTGAGCAACACATGGATTAGAGACTAAACAGGCTAACAGGCCATCTGTTCAAGGTCTTCTACACCTGGGTAATCTATATTTCTATGGCATTTAGAATTATTATCCCTGCCATTTAAATCTAAAGAAAGAAATAAACATGTACAAATTTTGTGAAGCTCCCTGTCCACTTTTATCCTTTTTTGGGATGCTGCTCTAAAGCATTATCTTATCACTAAATTCACTAGTATTCGCTAGTCAGGCAATAATCAGAACCTATATGACTGCCACTGCTAATATGTATCCCATATTTTTGAAGACTATTTAATATTGTGATTGCTTTTTATTGTTATTGGTTTTATTCTATCTCCTATTTGGATATCAGCCAGCATGCCAATGACTTAAATCAAGAAATAGTTTTCTAAGATCTACAGAGACACTCGCTGGAACACCTCAGCAAGCGAGAGTCCAAAAGTGGGAGGCTAAAACTCAGAACCTCAATCAATGGCCGATACCAAATGAGAAACTCCCTCCTGGGCCCACAGAAAACTGGGCAACATGGAAGGCTGCACTCTGGCACCATGAAATGCAGAGCCAACCTTCAGAAATGGGGCTACAGAGTGGAATCCATGGCATGCGAGTGTGGAGAAGAGCAAACCACAGACCAGCTACTACAATGCAACCTGAGCCCTGCCACATACACAATGGAGGACCAGAGGCACCTCAAGTGAAGTTTTAACATTTATAGTGTTCTATTTTCTGTATAATATGATGTTGGTCTTCGACCGTAAATAAATATCTATCTATCTACTGGTCAAAGGAAATTTAACAGAATGCCAAGTTTACAAACTGTGTGTGTTTGTTTTTAATGCAATACAACTGTTTGGTTCGCTCCTGACATGATAAATAAATGAATATTGGTTTTATTTCCTTCCTGCCTTCATTATTTGCTGAAATCATTTGTTGCAGCAGTATGGAACAAAGTAGTCTGTTTTGATATTGGATCTGAAACTTTGATTCTGGTGTTATTTGGATCTTTATGTGTACCTCTTTTAGCATATCAAAAGATGCATAAAGTAGCTTGTGAGGTATGTAGAAAAGCCAACTGTTATATTTCCTTTTTAATACAATGCAACAGAAACATCAAAACCAAAAGATATTGTAACAATAAATAAATGCTCCGTTCATGCAGGGAAGGGGAAGATGTAACCCTCCAGATGTTGATGGACTGCAACTCCTTTAACTAATATTTCCAATGGACAATAATGATGGGAGATACACAGAACGCCACATGTTCCCAGTCTTTCCATTAATGTCCTTCCCTAGATCAATTAAAATCGATTCTTGCAGGTTAATCACTCCACTTGTATCATCTTCCTACACATTGATGGACTTCAGGTCTTCAACTCTATTACCACACCTGAAATAATGCAATTCTGTGCAATACTGAAATGAATCTCACTGAGTTCAATGGAATTCACTCTCCCATGTAAGTGGTTGTTAAATGTTATCCTAAACTCACTTACCTGGAAGTTAAGTCTCATTGAATTCCACTGGACCTACACTTGAGTAGAAATCTACATACATGTGTAGGCAAATCTTTTGCAGATTAATTTTCCATTTCAAGCTTGTAACTCTCCACTCCCCTATGATACATCCAACAGAATAGTGTCATTTCTACAAATGCATTTGTAGGAGAGGAAAGACCTTGTATACTTTAATCCTGTGCATGTGTCACTCAAGTAATGTAAAAACCATAGATACTTTACCAGCCATCAAACCCCAAAACCTGGATCTTCTTTTCATGCATGGGGGTGGAGGATTTTTTTTTTACTCAGAGCTGGTCTCCCCGAGGCATTTCAGCATAGTTTTCACTTTTGCTGTACTGATGAGATCAGTGAGACTAAACACAGTGCAGATTTAATAATGCATAAGGTGTAATACCATATTAGGCTGTCACTGGGAAAGATCTGAGGCTAAATATTAAACACAACTCCACTTCTTAAAAACCTAAACAGCTGCAGTCGTGCGTATGTATTGCAGTCGCTTTTGTTAAGATCCAGACTACTCAGTTTACAAAGGCAGTTTCTTCCTTTTGGCTCTAGTTCTGCAAAGCTGGGATTCCATTTTTTTTGCCAAACCAATTTTTGTACCACCGTGGGAGAGAAAAGTCGAGTGTCACATAATTGATCAGCGTGAATGTGGCATTTGGAGTATAGTGGAGACCCAAAATCTCAGTCAGTGCTTTTTCACTGAGTTCAGCAAGAAATACTATATAATACATCTAAGTATAGTGCAGAAGATTAGATGAACAGAAATAATTTTAATCCCAACTGCTGCTGAGGAATTTGAAGGCCTTGTTTTCTTCATTTATGAATGTTAAATCAAATTCAGGACCTGGATTTGCCAACCTTTCCTCACCAGCCCAGTCAGTGCTGAGAATTGCTGGGAGTCCATCAACATCTAGATCAGTGGATCTCAATCTGTGGGTCCCCAGGTGTTTTGGCCTACAACTCCCAGAAAGTTTACCAGCTGTTAGGATTTCTGGAAGTTGAAGGCCAAAATGTCTGGGAACCCACAGGTTGGGAACCACTGATCCAGATCCATCAACATTTAGAGCCTCAATCCTGAAACAAAATTGTGAAATTGAGTTGAGATATAGGATTCAGCACATTGGATAGTTCCTTTAAAATTCTATCCAAAAGAAGTGATTATGTGAGGCTCATAATGTGAGCTGCAGCAATTGCCTACCATCGCACAGTATTGTCCTATATTGATTTCAATCCAGTCTGCAACTCACCTGTAACCAGTGCTGATCAAAAAATGTGAAACTTCCATTTTTAGACCACTGAAAGCACTTTGAATCTGTGTTCAAAGTTTTTTCAAGTGTGCAGAAAATCCAAAAGTGCTTCAGTAGAGAGTTTGGGGACTGTTATGTGTCACTGTAAGTGCGTTGGGGTGTCACTTTGAACTGCTCCAATTCCACATGACCACAATGCTAGTCATTTTATTTCTGGCAATCAGACAAGGAGCACTGACTGCAAAGCCAGAACGGTCCTCTTTTGCTCCATTCACTTCCTTTAAAAATTGTGAAATTGTGGCAGTTTCAAATCACAATCCAGGCACTTAGAGAAATTTACCCTCTTGATTAGGAATTTCCATAAAGCCGGCTAACTTTCCTTTGTTCTTTTACAAGCATTAGAACTGGGCTGCTGCAAACTGCAGCCTGGGCTCATTTGGCAAAGAGGAATATCTCTCTCCCTTGCAGAATACACAAACCAGGGAAAGGCTTCTAATTGCAAAATGCATCTTTCCTTTTTTATTAACTGAAATAATTCATTTTACAATAGAGACAGGGGCCGCAAACCAGCAGCCAATGCAGGTTTGGAAAGAAAATGAGAAGTAGCCCTCTCCCTTGCAAAATACACAAAACTGGGAAAGGCTAGTAAATGCAAAATGCGTATTTCCTTTTCTATTAATATTTTAAATAACCAAGATTGTGCACTTGTAGAAGTACTTAATTGCATAGCCCTGATGTCATGATTTACAGGGTTGCACAATTCCCCCTCCCCCAAAAAAAGAAAAGAAAAAAGAGTCAGACATAGAAAATCAGGCACTTCATAGATTGGGAGGAGGCAAATACCAGCAGTTGTGGTAAGCTAAAGGTACTTGATATTTTCTTCAAGCGTTTGGGGAATTGACTGGTGTGTTAAGAAGAGTGGCTATCCTGGTGTGCTCCAGCTGAAATTCAAGATGGTTTGCAATACAAAGCCCATTTTTAGAGCCTCATGTGATAATGTCCTTAGTGTCCCACTGATATCAGAACCACTGTCTGTAAGATATATTCCTTGAGGATAGGCACTCATTGTGTAGAAGTAAAACTCATGAACTGCAATGGGACAGCAAATGATGTTTTAGATACTTAAATTTTCATGCTGTTATGGAATAAATGCATTCGGAAATAGCTGCAGAGACCTCTTTTCTCTAAAAGCAGGCAAGTAAAACAGCATTTGCTATTCTCAATTAATGGCATCTTGATGTGGAAGGATAAAGTTCTTTCTGGATAACAGATTTAGATGGATATGAAATGGGCAAAGCCTCCTTGGCCTTTTTTATATTAAAGTTCATACAATGATGCAAAAAGTAAATTTGATTCTGTGGTTCAGTATGTGAACTAATTTAATCCCAGATATATCTCTTCAATGAACAGTATTCAAAGGGCAACACTATTCTCATCATTTTTAAACAATGTATCAAAATGCAGATTAAAGTATCTCAGTCACTGCAGAACCTTCATAAAACTTAGTAATGATCACACTCTGTGAGATCAGATGCCAGTAATACATCTTGATCGTTGCCTTCTATAGATTATTAAGAAGACTTAATGAGGTAGAAGACTTTACATTAGCTACTTTTTAAAAGGTGAGCCATAACAAACTCTTCTTGAACATTGCTCTAAAATATAACAGACTTGAATCTTGCTAAATAAACCTTTTTAAATGTGATATATTCTATATATTCTATATATATTCTATTTCAGTGTAAACATGTTTTCACTGTTTTTAATTTAGAGAGTGGTATACAAGAACTAAGAGACCATCATGGTGAGAAGTTCCAATAAAACTGCATTGTTCAGTACTTATTATGTTTCATTCTCACCTGTGCCTACTTTAATAAAGCTTAAGTAAGAACTGGTTCTTAAAACAATTTAGGAATTCATTGATCATGCACCTGAAAGTGGATGAGTTGAACTAGATTGTCTATGTATGAGACCAATTAATTCTTGTGATTACACTGGTAAAGTTTCTCAACTTTTTCTAGACAAAAATTTGGAGCTAAATTGAAGTATTAGTTCTAAGTCTAGTAGTTTCATTGATTCAGTGAGAACCTAGAAAATCAACACTTGTCAGTTCTGTTGATTTGATGGGTCAATGCTTGCTGGGCTAATAACTGGATTTAGACCTTAGTGCCAATTTTATCTTAATTCTAAATCCAAAGAGAGTCCCAAAGACAGGTGAGAAACCAATCAGATTTCAAGATTTACAAAAAGTATATAGAGAAAACACAATTTGTGCACATCTTTTAATAGCAGAACACACTGAACAAATATTATTTAAAATCAATTTAGCACGTATCAAATAACGCTATGTAACACGATTTTTGTTACTGGGTTATGAATGTCATTTACTAATTGGTTGTGTCATAAAAACATGGGAAAAGTTTATTAAACTATAAAAACTTTGGTACATCCTGCAGCACTTTTTGCTATAGTGTTTCAATGAATATCTCATCGAGTCTCAACTAATTCAACTTAGTTTGTGGCAGCCATAAAAACAAAGTTTCTGGAGTATAACAACTACTTTCAAAGGAAGTTCTGCACAATTTAACAGGAATAACTCTTTCAAACCAGGAACATTTTTTCAAATGTTGTTACATAGTGTAATCTAATTTCATGTTAGCAAGGATACTGCTATAAGACAACATAAAAATTCGAACCAAAAACATTAGTAAGTTAATAAAATCTGGTAGCAATTCATGGAAAATATATATATTAAAGCAGGCATGGGCAAACTTTCTAACTTGGAGGCCATATGGCAGGCCAGAGTGGGGTGGGCGGACCAGGAGGGAGGGGCTTTTCCTCAAGTCCCCGCCCTGCTCTTTCCTCCCCTTCAGCTCCTCTTTTGGAAACAGAAAGCGAAGGAAAGATGGGAAATGTTTGGATCCCAAAAGGGTTGGTCTTGGTCAGGATGAGATGGAGAACGAGAGAAAAAAAGTGTATCCATTAGACTCCATATTGCATGCTCCTGATATAAAATCCTAGAATCCTAGAGTTGGAAGAGACCCCCAAGGGCCATCCAGTCCACCCACTGTCATGCAGGAAAGCACAAACAAAACACTCCCAATAGTCTCTGCAAAAAAGCCCCCTGAGAATGAGACTCCACCACCTTCCCAGGCAGTATATGCCACTCTCCAAGAATTTATTCCTAATCTTTGCAGTGAAATCTCTTTCCTTGTCATTTGAAACCATTGCTCCCTTGTGTCCTAATCTCTAGAGAAGCAGAAAATCAGTTTCCCCACCCTCCTCCTGAACAGGACACCCTTTTAAATCTTGAAACATGGTTCTCCTGTTCCCTCCCCACCTTCTCTTCTCCCAGCCAAACATCCCCCAGGAGGAAAGGAGAAAGGAAAAAGAGAAGGGAGGGAGGGAGGAAGAGAAAGATGGAAGGAAGGAAGGAAAGAAGGAAGGGTGGAAGGGGAGGTAGGGAGGGAGGAGAAAGAGGGAGAGAGGGAAGGAGGGAGGAAACAGGGAAGGAAGGAAGAACGGAAGAAAGGAAGGAAGGACCAAAGGGTGGAAGGGAAGGATTGAAGGAGAAAGAGGAAGGTAAGGAAGCAGGGAGGAAAGAGAGAAGGAAGGAATGATAGGATGGTGTGAGAGAGGACGGCCTAAGAAAAGAGCCCAAGGAGCCGCATCCAGCCCCTGGGCCTGGGTTTGCCCTTTCCTGTGTAAAGTCTCTGAAAAATTGCTGTAAGTGTCCCTGCTACTCAGTTTTAGGTGGCCAGTGATGACACTCAACTTATAAAAAAAATTGATAAAAGGCTGTTCTTTTCTTTATCCATTTTTAAAAGAATTTTAACATATAGTGCAAAGAAAGGGGGAAAGTGGGGAATGTAAATAGGACAGATAAGGGATTGGTTCTATTCTTGAAGCTTTTAGTGATCGCTCATCAGTTTCTTCTATTTGTTTCTTTGAAGGGCCTTACATTTCTTTTTTCCTTCCTTATGCTTACTTGGGGGCTCTGAACAAGTTAAAAGTAGTTCCATATTTATTGCACTTTCCGACCATCCAATAATCAGAGTTCACTGGGTGGTATATAATGCATTAACAATACACAGATCAATGAATAAGACAGCACATAATAAAAACAATAAAACATGAAGCAATGAGTAAAAACAATTCAGCACATAAAATCTTAGTAAAACCAGCAGAAGAATGAAAGTACCAAGATTTAAAAGCACTAGAGTTATTTTTTAATGTTTAGGAAAACAAAAAACTTTCTATTGGTCACTGGAAAGGCCATAATGTAGATGCCAGGTGTTGTATACCCTCCTTAATCCCCCTCCCTCTGTCTATGTAAATCTCTTATTCTATTTTGCTGTTCTTTGTTATGTGTCAAACTCTGTAAACTGTTCCGAGCCTTTGGGTGTGGCGGTATATAAGTTTGAAGCATAAATACATAAATAAACTTTTCTAGGATGGGCATTCTACAGATGGGATGCCATCATTGAAAATACCCTTCTTAACTATCTTTTTTCCATATTAAAAATACTTGAATACATGAATAGAGGGGTAATTCCTCCTATCTAGTGGTATGAGGTAGTTCCTATGTGTAGCAACCCAGTTCTCTTTTGTGCCTGGGGGCCAGGGGGCAGCACCGGGGGTCCCACTTGCATTAGAACCAGCCACAGCTGAGGAGGAAATGGAGGAAGGGGTTAATGAGCTAGCTGGACCTTCCTCTCCCACAGAGAGCTTGGCCTGGGATGATGGATGGCCGGACGGCTATGAGAACTGGGAAGGTCAGGCTGATTCAGAAAGTGCTGATAGCGATGATTGTTATGAGAAACCGGGTGGGTACGGATCACAGGAGAGAATTTGGGAAAACATGGGCGATGAGGCCATGGAAGCTGAAAGGGAGTTCGACTCTCATGAAGATAGTGAGCCAGGTGCTGGGAGGCAAGGACGGAGCTTTGATAGGAGACGGAGCATTGAGTCCAGCAGGAGGGATTGGCACCGCAGCCTAGAGCACCAGAGAAGCGCTAGATCCCGTAGCACAGATTACCGCAGAAGCCTAGAGCGCCGGAGGCCCCGCCAAGGGGTTTAAGTATAGGATCAGTGGGAAAGGATCCTCAGTAGCTCGGCCACTTCTAATCTAAGCGAAGTGAAGCGAGAGAAGGACCACGGAGCCAAGTTGCCGGCTCACGAAAGTCACGAAAACAAATGATCTTGTTCTCACTAAACTTAAGATCAGGGATTTTTCTCAGGCTTCTGAACACAGTCTCTGCCAGGCTCTCTTGGACCCTTTTGACCCTGTTTGAACTGTGCCTTGTTCATTGATCCGCTTGGTTTTGCGGAGCTATTGCCAAGCCTTTTGCCAAGACCTTTGCCTTTGGAATTTTACTATGGACTCTTGACTTTTGGACTGACCTTTTCAATATTTGATGGACAATTACCTTTTCACCTGTTCTTTATTATTCAATAAATAGTTAGCTGATTACCGTCTGTGTGTGTGTGATTAAGGGGCCGGCCGAGTCCTTGCATCGTGACACTATGATCTTAAGATTGCAGAAACTCAACTATGGAGTCCACCAATGTCATAAGAGTGGATGTATGTATACATCTGCGGGAAAAAGCAATCAGAACAGACTGTAATGTATTACAGTCTGTGTAATACATTGACCTGCTTGCGGAAGGCCCCATCCCTGCTGGCCATCTGCAAGAAGGTCAAGACCTTCCTCTGCCAGCAGGCATTTGAGGAAGGAAAGGGGGTTGGGTGCAATTCTGGGGGGGGGGGGGTGATTATGAGTCTTAACGGCTATTGTAAGTGAATTCATTATATTATAATCTGTTTTTTTACCTTAATCCACACTGCATTGTTTGCTTTTTAATTTCTATATTGCACTTTAAAAATTATGACCACCATGTAGGATTGTTACCCACCTTGAGTTCCCACAGGGAGAAAAGTGGGGTATAAAGTAATCAATAAATGCATAATAACTACAGTGGGCCCTTGGGGTTTGGTTCCACAAACTGTCCTCTACTCCACATAGGTATCAAAATCTGTAACTGCTCAAATTCCATTACATACAGAAGCACAGTAAAATAATGTCCCTTATATAAAATAATAATTGATGTTTGCTTTTGGGATTTGGGGAGGGGGATATTTTCAAGTCTGTTTATTTCTGTTTACAGAATCCATGGATATGGAAGGTTGACAATGTTCTGGCTTCTTTCTATTTAGCTTCTACAAGAAGTCCCTCGTCAAAGTAGTCCCTGGTAAAAAAAAAAGGTTGGGAACTACTGACCTACAGAATAGTGTCCCATGGAAAGACAAGAGTTTGGAAATGTCACATTTTTGAGCTACACTCCCAGATTATTTAACTAGCATGGCCCATGAGAGCTGTCATGCAAGGAAAAGTCATTCTTTCCAGGTTCTGTAACTACTTTTACATGCTTTTTTAGGATGTAAGACTGGTGACATCAAAAATTTGGGAAACCAGTGGTAGGTCAGTAGTCATATTACTGAGGCAGCAAATTCTGTTAGGGTTTCAGTTCTGAACTTTAAAGGATCTTCCCAAAGTGATTAATCCGTTCCTCCAAATAGGTTCAGCCATTTGGACAGAGACTCAAAAGTTCAAAACTAAAAACTGGAAGCACAATCTTCCTAATATGGAAAAACAAAGTCAAATCAAGTCGAGTCAAAATCTATTTACTTTAAGTCATAGGGCATTGTGGTTTAACAAACAATGTATAACAGAAGACATAACAACCTAAAAGCTTATTAATTCTAATATTAAAACAGCTGTATCTCTAAAATAGGATGCTGGTACTAAAAAGTAATATAAACTGTATATCCTAAAGGCCATGACATAAGAAAAACATAAGAAGAAACTGGGAAGCTTCCAATGGAATATACAAAAAAAGAGGGGGAGTTGCTAAGGGCAACGTAACACATAAAGTGTAAGCAATTAGTCAGATACTACATTCATAAGTAATCACGAAAGTATAATTATACATATATAAACAGTTTGCAAATGCATATAATGCATGCCTGCTGTGGGCTCCTACCCCATACGCCACTGGCGATAACAAAGTCCAAGTAATTTCGGGTTAAAAGGGCAAGATTCAAGGGTTCGTAGAAGAGGACTGGGTTTCAAGGTAAGTAGTCGAGGAGGAGATGCACAAGCCCAGCCGGGCTGTGTCCCAACAAAAGCGGGTGGGCTAGCAAGCCGTGTTGGAAATAGGACGAATGCTGTAATGCAGAGTTGTTTGCAGGCAGGAACCCAGGCTGTTTCCTTTCGCAATTTGGAGGCGTAGGGTAAATCACTGGGTCGCCTGGACTTGTCACTGGGCCGACGGGGATCGCTGTACAATGGTCCCAACTCCGTTTCGACCCCCTAGAACTGGGTCGTTATCAAGGCCAATGTTATACGGCAAAGCAACTCAATTCCATCCTGAGGCATGAGCAAAGTCTAGATCATAGAGGCAAGTGCATACTTCTACGTCATGACCAACGGCCGAAGCACTTGCCTCTATGATCTAGACTTTGCTCATGCCTCAGGATGGAATTGAGTTGCTTGAGTTGCTTTGCCGTATAACATTGGCCTTGATAAATTTATTATTTATTTCAGGATTTTACCCCGCTCTTCTCAGTTCTCAGAGCGGCGACACAGCACGGCACAATTCGATGCCACATGAAACAGCGTCCCCAAACCCCACAACACATTAAGATACATTAAAAACATTAAAATGGGCAGTCATTCCAATTAAAACAATATTCGATCTATAAAAGCATTGACCCTCTTCATTCCATTAAAATCCCCATCTAACATGCTGCTTAGTGCTGATGTGGGAACGCCTGGTCCCAGAGCCAGGATTTTACCTTTTTCCTGAATGCCAGGAGGGATGAGGTGGACCATAGGGAGCGCATTCCACAGACGGGGGGGCCACCACCGAGTGTCCCTCGTCCCCACCAACCGGAGAAGTCGAGGCGAGCAGGGCCTCCCCGGATGATCTTAGGTTACGGGATGGGACGAGCGCCGTTCGGACAAGTAAGCTGGGCCAGAACCGTATAGAGCTTTAAAGGTCAAAACCAGCCTTTGAATTGAGCCCGGAATTGGACAGGCAGCCAGTGGAGCTGACACAACAGGGGGGTAGTATGCATTACAGCATTCGTCTGTATTTCCAACACGGCTTGCTAGCCCACCCACTTTTGTTGGGACACAGCCCGGCTGGGCTTGTGCATCTCCTCCCCTCTGAAACCCAGTCCTCTTCTACGAACCCTTGAACCCTTGAATCTTGCCCTTTTAACCCGAAATTACTTGGACTTTGTTATCGCCAGTGGCGTATGGGGTAGGAGCCCACAGCGGGCATGCATTATATGCATTTGTAAACTGTTTATATATGTATAATTATACTTTCGTGATTACTTATGAATGTAGTATCTGACTAATTGCTTACACTTTATGTGTTACGTTAAGCTTCCAATGGAACCCACAGAAGTTGCTCCAAAGATGTTTTATTAATAAAGAAAAGCCTAGTACATTTTGGACTATGAATATACTTGAGGTCTTCTTCAAGAGTTACAATGTTCCCTCGCTACTTTGCAGTTCGCTTATTACAGATTCGCTGTTTCGCGGATTTCAAAAAATATTAATTAAAAATATATATCATGGCATTTTCGCTGTTTTGTGGGGTTTTACTGCTGCCGCTCTCCAAGGCGCTTTCCCTCCTCAGTCCTCCCTCCCTCCAGCCTTGAAGGGTCTTTTCTTCCTTTCCTTCACTTTATAAATACTTAAAATAGTGTATAACTACTAAAATAATGTATAAATATTAAAATAAATAGAGCATCCCTACATCATGGTTTTTCACTTATTGCGGGAGGTCCTGGAACCTAACCCCAGCAATATGTGAAGGAACACTGTATATAAAATCATAAAACAACATATACATGATAATACATTGTATACATCATTATTACAAGTACACACATATATTGTCTATGTCCTGTACAGTCCCTTTCTGGACCAGGAACCGTGCAACCATTTAATGGACAAGTTAGAACATACGATCACTGATATGGGAGCAATCAAATACCACCAAGGGAAGCACTGTTTTGGCATTGGATATTCAGGTAAAGACCTGACAATTGAATCTAATAACAGGTAATAGACCTCAACTTTGTTACAAAAACAGCAGTAGTAGTAGCAGCAGCAGCAACACACTTGCTATTTGATTAACACTCCACTCTAAAACACAAAAATATGTTTTTCTTCCCTCTTTCCAATAAGATGACTAACTAAATTTTAGTCTTTTCTGGCTTATACATCATGCTGCTTTGTGATACCAGAAAGACAAATATTCGCAACGAAAAAAGACAGCTTCCTCACTTTTTAGTGATGGAAAGTCAATTTACATCATTATTGCAACCAAGGCTGTATAGTGTTACGTTTAGTTAAAGCAGTAAACTATTCTAATAAAAATGCACCTGGGGAATATTTAGAGAAAGCACTAATGATTTCTTCCCTAGTGGTTAATAAATTCACTTCCAGATCAATTTGTTCATGATAGAAACTTGAGAACATAAACAGTTACACAAGCACATTAGAGTGTGTCTTTTTCAGTATAAATGATTTA
This sequence comes from Anolis apletophallus, assembly GCA_030556195.1. Classification (NCBI taxonomy): domain Eukaryota; kingdom Metazoa; phylum Chordata; class Lepidosauria; order Squamata; family Anolidae; genus Anolis; species Anolis apletophallus. The sequence goes on along the minus strand of JARBWK010000002.1, from coordinate 87,284,509 downwards.
TTACAATGATTAGCTGCACATAAACAATTTAAAATACAACTCTAATTAGTTTTTTGGAAGAAAAAGGAGAAAAACCTTCCTAACTCTCTCTTCACATTATGTTTTACTTTTCTAAGTGTGTACTTTTTAATTAAATCCAAATGTCACAATAAATTTAAAGTGTTTTATTGCCACTCTGGCTAAACTAAGCTATTCATGCAAACACCCATTATATTAAACCAGATGCAAGACGGGAAGTGGCCAAGGAGGGGAGAGAGGGGTGGGAAGAGAGGCCATCATTTCTGCATTTGACATGAGACTTTTTACAAAAGGTTTAAATACCACAAGGTTTTTGGCAAGCATTTTCAATTTTACCCAGGGAGGCTGGTCAGCTAATTGACATTTAATACCATTTTCCAAGTTTGAAAGCATCAGGCTCCATTAAACTGTCCCTTCTGGGGGCTGGAGAGGGAGAGGAGAAGAACCGACGGGAGTGACACTTCTGTCTAGCAGAGTTTTGTCTTCAGTGCTTTAGAACTCTGACTGTAAAAAGCGGCTTTATGGTGCACATTAAACTTGATTATTCTGGATAAAGGTACTGAGGTTTTAAGAGTGTTTGGATTTGGATGTTATAGGAACCGCCTAATTGAGTAAGGTGCTCATACTCATTCTACATTTTCAGTGAAGTATCTGACTAGGCAGCCCATAAGTCTCTCCAGTGGAGCCATGTTTTCTGCAGGGGGAGTTGGCTGGTTCTATTGTCAGTAAGGCAGTGAATCTATTCCAGAAAAACTCTAGTCGTTCAAGTTGCTGAATCTACTCTGGTGCAAATACAGAGTGGATTTACCATCTTACTGGCATTAGAGCTGCCCACCTCCTTTGGTGTGCAGAACTCTTGTCCATCTCATCAATAGGGCAGGTCACTCTTTCAATGGATCCTAAATTCAGTGTTCCCCCAAATTCTGTTCAAAAGTTAATCCTGGTTAGCATTTAAGCAGATGCAATGCATTTAAGCAGATGCAATGCTACATTACTGTTAATACTACCAAATAAAGGAGGAATTCAAAGAGGTGGGGGTGGGAGGAGGGAAAGTTAAACTCATGCTGTCTTAAAAATGATTAAGAAATTGTGATTGATAGTATTCCATCTAATCCATACTGGTCAATCTATGAACTTCTCCTCACACTTCCTGGAATGCCTGAAGCTCCTCAGATACTAGATGAAAGAGCAACATGGATCTTGCGGGCATGCAAGTTTCTGTCCTTGGCATATAATGTTTTGTATTTATTTATTATATTTATTTATTATTCGGTCTTGTATGCCGCCACTCCCTGAGGGCTCGGAGCGGCTCACAATATGACATAAAACAACGTAAAAACAAAGATTAACATTAATTAGCATCAGATTAAAATTTAAAATTCAGCAATCAAATGCCAACCGAAACAGATGGGTCTTACAAGCCCTGCGAAAGGCCGACAGGTCTCGCAGGGCATGAACTTCAGTTGGCAAGGCAATCCAGATGGATGGCACCACAATAGAGAAAGCTCTGCATCATGACGGATGGCTTTGAAACTGGGCACTTTGAGTAGGTTTAGATCTTCAGAGCGGAGTGATATCTGGGGTTGGTAGGGGGTGAGACGGTCCTTCAGATACACCGGCCCTGGACCATACAAGGCCTTGAAGGTTAACACCATCACCTTGAAAGTGATCCGGTGCTCGACCGGCAACGAGTGAAGCTGCTGGAGAATAGGAGTTATATGACATCTCACTGGAACCCCAGTGAGAAGTCGTGCAGCAGCATTCTGGACGAGCATAAGTTTCTGAATCACTGACAAAGGTAGGCCAATGTAAAGGGCGTTACAATAGTCTAATCTTGAGATGACCGTGGCCTGAATCACTGTGGCTAAGATGACTCTAGACAGATAGGGGGCCAGCCGCCTAGCCTGCCACAGATGAAAAAAGGCAGTTTTGCTAACAACAGAGACCTGAGCCTCCATTGTCAGCAAAGGGTCTAAAATGACCCCTAGACTCTTTACTGAGGATGACGGGCGTACACCTTCCATATTCCTCAAAACCCTATGAAGCTCATCTTTCCTTCCTATTCTTTTCCCTGATGATCCTCTTATGAAGGCCTGAAGTGGATCACTAGAGAGCAGTCACCACAGACTGAACCTAGTGGCAGGTTAAACTACAAGGTATCGAATTGTGCCATACTGTAAGCCGCTCTGAGTCCCCCCCTTGGGGGTTGAGAAGAGCGGGGTAAAATCCCGAAATAAATAAATAAATAAATAAGGTACAAGTATCAGTTAGAAGACAATTCTTCCATTTAATGTTCAACTAAACATTGTTTTACCAAGAAAGTAAAATGGGGTGGGAAACTAGTATGTGTTTTAGTATGACAGGATATCTTTTCTCATGGCCACATTATCATAACAATGCGTTCTTCATTACTTCCCCAAAAGTTTTGAGTGAGAAGCATTGGCTTCAGAGTGATTTGGCTGAGGTATAACAATCAAGCCATGTACTCATGAACTTCCTCCTTCCTTCTCTCATTTACCTTAATTGGTTCCTGCTTTGTTAAAGCATAATTTCTCAAGATGTCTGATCTGGGGAATGGAGTCTTGAGTAAACCCACTTAACAAGGTATTAGCTGAGATTCACCACTGGATTGTATAGTACAGCACTTCTTACACTTTTCCACTCAGGACCCCTTTTGCCCAGAAAAACTTTTATATGATCCCAGGTATACAGATTAATAAAATAGGTATGGAAATCAAACATTTAACTGATAACAAATCAGCATTTGCAAGGTTTGAAATGCAAGGTGAATGAATCCCTTTGTAATTATTAGTTCTTTGAATTAATTATTTCCAGATAGATTCACTGGTCAGTGGAGTACAACTTTTTTCTCATTGGTTTGATTAACACAAGAACTTAATGGAACTTAATGATGGGCCTAGCCTTCTTTCTTTTGCTTGCCTTATTTACCACATTAGTATCATTGATTGTGTCAAATTTCAGGACTTTAACAGCAATTGGACATCTACTACAACACCTGGCTTATACTTATGTTCTAAAAAGGCTTCTGACAAAGGACCTTATTCTATGTGGGGGGTAGCGTCATGTAATTGTGGCATTCAAATCACTACGTTCCATTATTCATTACTTATCATATGTCATCTGAATTTTCTGGTTTCTTCGTTACTGTTTTCATCCTTATCCTACGAGTGAGTGGACTCTTTACCCTCTCTCCTATTTTATAATTAAAAAATTGGGTCTCACTTTGACATCGCGAGAGTTCGAACTCCCGCTGGTTCGAGATTTGCTGTATTAAAGGCAAAGAAAAATAGCAATCTACTAAAGCAACAATATTTCTTAGTTTTACATGTAATTAAAAATATCAAAAAGGCTTGAGTAGCTGCATTACGGCACAGTATCAGGGACTTACTGTTGCTTGGGAGACTGCCCACAGGACAGCCCATTTGCCCTCATCACAACACCCGATTTGATGCAGGCAATTCTGACAGCTCTTAACCCAGATGCTTTTGTACTTTTGAAATGGAATATCCCGGTTCAGAAGACAATTTCAGATGGTCATCTCCCCACTCCCTCTTTTTGGACTGTTTATTACATTTGACTACTGAATTGTGATGGATGCAGGCAGGCAGGCAGTCCCCCTGCGTTTTGGGACGGGCTCCATCACTTTTCATTGCTTCAATGACTTAGAACTGTTTTAAATGGGGGGAACGTAGGGTGGGGTGGGATAAGGTCCAGAGACTACCAAGAAGAAATCAGTTCACTAGAAAAGAAGGATATACCATATTTATGTGAATCTAAGGCACATCTTTTTTGGCTAAATGACCATGCCAAAATTGGGGTGCACATTACATTTGCATAATATGGTAACAGACAGGTGCGTGCGTACACACAGGCCTGCCCCATGTTGCTATTGCTATTGCCTCCTCCTCCTCTTCCGCTCCCAGGGCCGCCCCCATTGCCTCCGTGTCACCTTCGCCCTCCTGTACAAATGTTAGGGGAAAATGTTCAAGAATGTATAGGCATGGATATATATACAGTATATATATAATTTTGTTGTTGTTCTTTCCGTTATATATGCAAATTTAAAATATTTAATAGGCAAAGAAGAAAAATGATCCTTCATTTTGGATGCTTTTTTCCAACAACTGATAGGATACTAGCAAGAGGCAAAACAAATATTGAAATATCAGGGTTTGTTCTTTGAAATTTGTTGCTGTTTTGTATGACCTAAGGCATTTCTGCTTTATGGCAATCCTATCAGGACTGTCATGAGTTTTTCTTAGCAAGATTTATTCGGGTAGGCTGTGCCTTTGCCCTTCTCTGAGAGAATGTGACTTGTCCAATATCAACCATTAGGTTTCTAGATCCAAGCAGTAATTCAAACCCTGATCTCCAGAGTCATAAGCCCCACCTATAGTAACCGCAGTGGCCAAACAACAAACTCCCACAAAAATGTATGAAATAAATCCCTTCATTCACATCAGTGGTCTATGGTTTGTGTAATCATCATCGGGGCCTCAAACTGGTTCCAGGATTTCCTATGTAATCATCTGCAATTTCTTCAATACTGGTTTGAAACTACATTAAATGGTTTGTGTAGATATGGCCAAAGTCTGACACTCAAATGACTACACTGCACTGGTTCTGTTATTTGAAATAAGCCTCCCAATTCTAATCCCTCTGAGCTGGTAGAGAAGTTATCCTCTTGATAAGGAAGACTGCAAACATGTCAACGGAACTAGGAAAACAAGTACTATTTTAAAAGAAGAACCAAAACCTATTATTTAGAAGTAGACTTTAAATGAAGTTTCAGAATCAAGGATTGAAAATCAGTAACTATGATTGAAATCTAGAGGCAATTACAGATAGTTTCCATTAGTTGTGTGACTAAACTTCAGGAAAGCTGCCTGGAAACAGATACAAGTGGGAAGGTTTGCCTGGCCTTAATCAATCTCTCCAGCCACGTGATGCAAACTGTAATATTTCCTTCATACACAAAATGGTGTGAATGTTGGCACAGCTTGGCCTTTTTCTACAGCTCTCTGCAGGAAGCACTCGGTTGCTCATGTAGGGCAAACAGGGCATTAGGATGCCTCTTGTTCCTTGCTTTCTGGTGGTGGCAAGGGTAGGCATCAGACAGCATTGTGTAAAGCACAAGTGAGCGAAAGACTTTGAAAGTCCCAGTTGTTCCACCAAGATTCTACAGAATTTTCCTCGGTAATGTTTCCCCACCCCTTTAGGATTATTTTTCTTCATCATGCCTTTTCAAGCTCCTTTTTCTTAAGAAAGGGAAAAATGTGTGTGTTTTAAGAGCACAGTACTAAAAGGAAAGGCAAAAAGGCCAACTTCTGAACATATATGTATTGAGAAGAGGTCATTTGCCAAAAATACCACCTGCTAACAGCCATATTGTTTGACTGAAAAAGCCTATTGAGAACTATACAGGATACGATATAAAGAATTTCTAACACAGATTACTTAACGTCGGAGGGAGGCAGAAATACTCTGTATGCAACCAACTTCTTTCAGATGGGCTTCTCTTCATTTTTTTTCTTTTGCTCTTTTCCTCCATCTCACCCAAAAGCCAACAATTAAAACTTTGTTCCTACTTCCATTTGTTAAAAAGTGACTTGATGGATTTTCACAGAACAACTTTGATAAAGCACAGAGGAAAGAACAGGTGAATGTTTTGAATGATGTCTAGAAGATGAATTGTCCCTCAGGTTTCCTACTGAATGTACCACCTATCCTATCTATGTGTGGAAATCTAGGTTGAAATCCTAAAATCCACCCCATTCTCAAAGTTCCTTGATTCTTTAAGAACAGAACACAAGAGTCTACAGCAGGGCTGTCCAACTTCTACCGGACCTGTGGCCGGAATTCTGGTTACTGATGACCTGGGGGGCTGAAGGGTCTGCCTCCGCCCCCAGCTCCACCCCCCCCCCTGGCTCCACCCCTGCCCCACCCCCCAGCCCCACCCCTCCCGGCTCCGCCCCTCCCGCCGGGGAGGTGTCTGTGGAGGACACCGGGGCTGTGACTTGGAGATAGAGATGAACACCAAAATCCCAGTCTCAAGTCCCAGTCCCTGCTTTGAACTGGATTATATTGCAGGGTGGACTCAGGGCCCTTCACACAGCCATATAACTCAGAATATCCAGGCAGGAAACCCCACAAAACCTGCTTTGAACTGGATTATATTGCAGTGTGGACTCAGGGCCCTTCCACACAGCCATATAACCCAGAATACCTGCTCTGAACTGGATTATCGGAGTCCACACTCATATAATCTGGTTTAAAGCAAATAACATGGGATTTTATTCAGATGTGTGTCAAATAAGAAGCCAAGGCCCTTCCACACAGGCCTATAACCCTGAATGATAAGGCATAATATTCATTCTGCCTCTGCTAATAATACTAATAATAATAACAACAACAGGTTCCTGGAGTAGGAGACCTCCAAGGGCCATCCAGGGCCATCCAGTCCAATCTCCTTCTGCCATAAGGGGAAAATACAATCAAGGCATTCCTCACAGATGACCATTCAGCCTCTGATGATGATGATGATGATAATAATAATAATTACAATGGGTTCCTAGAATAGGAGACCTCCAAGGGCCATCCAGTCCAATCTCCTTCTGCAATAAGGGGAAAACACAATCAAAGCATTCCTCACAGATGGCCATTCAGCCTCTGATGATGATGATGATATATAATAATAATAATTACAATGGGTTCCTAGAATAGGAGACCTCCAAGTGCCATCCAGTCCAATCTCCTTCTGCTATAAGGGGAAACACAATCAAAGCATTCCTCACACATGGCCATTCAGCCTCTGATGATGATGATGATGATGATGATAATAATAATAATACAATGGGTTCCTAGAATAGGAGACCTCCAAGGGCCATCCAGTCCTACCTCCTTCTGCCATAAGGGGAAAATACAATCAAAGCATTCCTCAGCCATGTTGAATCAAACCTAAACTCTCATGAGAGCAACAAAAAGTACTGAACCTTGAGTTTGGGAGTTGTAGTTCTCCATCCAGAGAGCACTGTGGACTCAAATAATGATGGATCAGGGCCAAACTTGGCAGGAATCCTCAGAAGAGGAGGAAGCCGGAAAGGGAATGGATGAGCACCCCCTCGCGTGCTCCGAACTCGGCCCCACCCCTTTTTCGCTCTGGCCACGCCCCCTCTTGCTTGGTGCACTCTCTCCTTCCCTCTTTCTTTCAAGTGGTGGAAAAGGGAAGGAATGAAAGGGGGAAAGAGAGAGAGAAGGAGGGAGGGAGGGAGAGGGGGGAGGGAAGTAGGGAAGTAGGAGGAGGAAGGGAGCCTGCTCCTCCGCCCCTCACCCCCCCCCCATGAAATAAATAAATAAAAAATATTCGGAAAAAATATTTTAAAAAAATTTAAATCTTAAAAAACAGATATCTTGCAGGAGGGTAGGGGGCCGTGGGGAAGGGGTTGGGGGGCCATATACGGCCCACGGGCTGCCAGTTGGACAGCCCTGGTCTACAGTGAAGTCCACTGAGTATCAAAGGCATTGTGTGACAAGTATTTATTTCAAAGGCAACTGTTACTCTGTGGTTAAACAACAATACAATTGCACATCCTCTGTGGTTATAATTCTGAGCTGACAGCAATATCAGCAGTGGGAGGTACATAAAGAAAAGGTGGGAAAACATTCTCCCTCTCCCCTTCTCATAAACACACATGTGCCTCTGTGAATTTGGCAATCAGTGCATAATTATTTGGTAAGCAGTTTTCTTCCAGTCTCTTTGGTTGGTTCAATAGATGGACTTGAATGCTATCACCCCTGCAGTGATCTGCAATAGGAACTTGAAAACGATAATAACTGTGTTCCAAAATTTAAGAGATGTTATGTGTGAATGACAAAATAGTTTAGTACAGTACATTTGTTTATGATCAAAGGTGAGCTTGAACAAATTTAGGATACATAAATGCTGGAACAACCAGGAGATAAATTGTTACCTACTGTAGTTTTCTTCATTAAGCAAACAAAAGAACCTCAAAATACCCCTTTCTCCAGTTTAAGTATGGTTCTGAATAAAACACTAATACACAATCATGTTAAAATGGGACAAAGAGGTATGTTTCTACATACAAATATTAAGCGATTACTTTTTTCCATTAGGAATCTTTTTGCACCAATACTTTCTTAAATCAAGCTATAAAACAAACAACACACCAAAGCTAGTGTGGTGTGATGGTTAGAATATTCATCTAGGACTCTGGGAGATGAACATTTGGATCGCTTCTCACTCCAACCAACTTATTTTGTGGCTTTGGGCAAGTCACACTGCTTCTCAGGCTTAGGAGAAAGTAATGACAAATGTTTTCTGAATAAATCTTGCCAAAAAAAAGTCCATGAGAGGGTCACTTGCATGACAGAAGTTAGACTGGATGCTCCCGTGGTATCTTCCATCTCTATGATTCTATGTTCATAAGGTTGCCATGAGTTGGAAATGACTTCAAGGCATACCATCACCAAGTAAATTTTAACAGTTGATAAACTGTCTTCATTGCAAATGCCTAACCACTTACTGCCATATTTCTTTTTGCCAGTATTTTACTCCTTTCTCTCTGGGGATGTGGCAATCCTAGAGAGAAAGTGGACTAGAATTTCAGAATCTCCATGAAAGCTTTGTGTACAAATGTCATATTAGAGGATTCTGACAAGGTCTGGGATCAAACAAGTGGTTACCAGGAGCAGGAGATATATGGAACAAAGATAAAATGTCGAAAATAGGTTGGGCTCAAAGATTGGGAGACAATGGGATAAATTATTACCTGTGTGCATCCAAAAGCTTTCAATAGTTTTATATTTGCTTAGTGTGCTTCTTTTTGGAGCTACAATACTACATTCTTTCCTGATTGTTGCTTTGTATATTTCTAGGGCATTATTCTGTTTCAAAGGCCCAAGTATGTCACACACTGTAAAGTACATAATAACTCTTATTTTCAGGTGCTCTGACTCATCTACTGTCAGCTTCTCCATCAAATGCAAGGATGGAATAAAGGTAGAAACAAAACCTCTTCTTCTACCCTTCAACACGACGCAAAAAAGAAAATGAACATATTTCATTCACAACACATGTTAACAACCAATTTATTCTTCTGCGTACTACTAAGTGACAAAGGCATCTTCATCAATGAATGCCAGCACCTAATTATTCATTTCTCAAAATGAAATCAACTAGGATGAACCAAAATGTCACCTTTGTTGCATTTCCTTGGCTTCTGTGGTGGATGCAAAATGTATCCTTTCTGATATCATTACAGTCCCTCGGACATGTAGATTACAGATCCCGATATTAATGTTTCTGTAAAATAGCATATTCACAAACATTGTTCAAAAAGCACAATTTTGTCTACTTCTGAATTAATGTTGACTTTGAGAGTTGGATATGGAATCAAAATGGAACTGTGGTGCAAAGGGTTTGATAGCTGCATGGGGGCCACAGGTTGGTATACATGATCCCATAACCTAGGTCCCAGTAACCCACAATCGCAGTAGTAAATGCTACTGAATAAAAGCTGAGGACATAGAATTGTGTTGATCTCCAGATGTTGTCCATCCCAGTGCCATCATCCTTCACTGTGAGGTATGCTTCCTAGCATTCATAAGAATTGCAACTCATAAAACTCTAGAATTCAATAGCTTTGAAGTTAACAAAGACTCTCCCCTGAAACTCTGGAGAGTTATCAACATTCAGAAAATACTGAGTAAGATGGATCAAGGCCCTCAATTAATTTAGAATCCAATGTTTCCAAGCTGTAAGGATACTCTTTGGTAAGAAGCTGAAGGACCAATTGCCATTTCAGATACGAAGGCTTCTGTGGAAGTAACCAGTGAATAAAGAAAGGGTGCAAGGAGAAATGTGATGTTTCAAATTTTTGTACTGTTTAAAATAGTAAACGATGATATTGTGTATATGTCAGTGGTCAAGAGGAGAGGAGAGGAGAAAGAGAAATAATATGATGTCTATGTGAGGCTGCCCTGAGTCCCCCTTGTGGGGCGAAGGGCGGGATAGAAGCATATGAAATAAATAATAAATATGTCTGCTGATTTGCTAGTTTGCTGTGTGTTGTTAAGCTGGAAGCATAACACATTAAACAAGAAGACCCATGTACATTATGCTCTAAGTTAACAGTGACTACAGGGGAACCAACCCATTCAGTACTGCAAACAGAGAAGCAATGGAATCAAACTGAACATAATCCACAGTCGTTGAACTGGTGTCAATCTATTGACCTCTTCAAGTCAGCTGGGAGAATGCAGTCCTTGCAGAAGATCTTCAAGGCTCTAATCAGATTTTTAGTGAGTTCTGATGAGATACATCAGCTTGAAAACTTCTCTACCCAATTATGTTATCCCTAAAGGTATGTTCTATAGCCATAACAGAATGAATTGCAAAGGGGCAGACAAATTGAAATTACATTCCAAAACAGATGGTGAAAGTTCTTATGTTCTCTATACAGAAAAATGCATGTGTTCCTCCTATTTGAAAGAACTACCCAAAATATAACTTTGTAGAAGTCACTGAGATTTAGAACCTCATCACACTAGAGCATGGGTCTACTTTAAATCTGGTTGCTGCCTCCTCCAAAATTTGGGAGTTTGTGGTTTTGGGAGGGGTCTTTAAACTGCTCAGCCAGACAGGTCCTGGGGCTCACTAAACTACAAACCCCAGAATTCTGCAGGAGGCAGCAACCGGATTTAAAGTGGAGCCATGTCCAGTGTGATGAGCCACTCAGTGCTAGCCTCTCTAAGACCCCATACAGCTAGGTTTCGTTAACATCCTGTAGTGCTAATTTTTTTTTAAATCAAGGCACCCAGAATCCTGAGCATCTCCTAAATACAAATCATACCACTATAACAACTCTTAACAGGACATTTAAGTTGTTTGAACATGAGATCAAGATGGACTATCTACGCAGTGTCCCTGTGCATCTCTATTTCTTGATTTCAATTTTTTAAACCAGATTACCATATTGTTAATTCACTCAACTCATTTAATGTGGTTGTCTTTGTTTTCATATGTTAAGGTCTGACTGTTAATCATGCTGGATAAAATTAACAAGAAATTGGGGGTTTAGCCCAGTTACCTCCTCTCATTTAAGGGAAGGAAGACTAGTGAGATAAATCTTTGCTTATTCCATTCTCAGATGAAATACAGGAAAATTTCAGTAAGATTTCTTCCCACTAGGTGTCATAGTGAGAATTTTTTTTGCACATTTCGGATGTCTTCCACAGTTCAAGACATGCTTACAAAAATGTTAATTTGTGCTGAAAATGCTGGGTTTTTCACACATTTTGTGCAAAAGATATTTCCTTTGCTCTCAAACATTATTGTGTATGCAAACAAAATTCCCGAAATCTGAGAAAACTCACAATAGTTGACTACTTTTCATATTGGTTGTTTCAATAGTCTAAGAAACTCTTTCTTTACTGGGGATGAGGAAATGTACAAGTGTATTTCTTTCATCCATAGGGAAGACTAGCCTAGTCATTATTCTGGTATGGAGTTTGAATAACAGTGCATTCCGATATTATCCTACAAAATTGATGTAATAAAACCATATGATGCAACTGGTACTGTATTGATGAGTAAATGTGTGAATAAACCTTCTGTTGAAACTGAGGACGACTAGTTAAGCTTTCTTTTGCCAAGTGATATTCCTTACCCTACATCCCCACAGTACTAGCTCCTGCCACAGAGGAATAATTCCACCTAAGTATTAGAAATGATGCCAGCAGTCAAGCTGAGAATCAGCAAGTGTGGATTCACGGATTAATAACAATATAGTGCCACTGTAATCTGTTTCCACAATCATAGAAAACAGAGGAAAAAATCCCCATCTTAAATAATGTAAGCTGTTTGGACGTCTGAGAGGATAGGAAATGAGAAAAATGGGTGGGAGGGGGGGTATAACTCTATATGAGAACATCGGTTGGGAAGACAAATACAAATGTATGGGAAATCTGCAAATTTTCTCATCCTTGACATAAACGTTTCTTGACATGTTGAGGTACCCCATTGATAAAAGTGTCCTGTGCCAAGAATTATTTGCCCCTGCATGTCAGAGAAGAGACCAGTGTTTTTGCCTCTGTAGTAGCAATGACAAAAATGTTGCACACAACATCCTTTGCAATATTTTCAACCAAAAATCCTGAAAGGTGAAGATTTCAAAATAGAGAAAACTAAGCTATTGCAATCTCCCTCTCAGTATGACATTTTTACTCTTGCATGCAAGAATGAAGTTAAGTAAAAATTTACATCCTTAAAGACACACTCACATTGCTCTTCAAAATATATATTTTATTCCACATAGGGTTTGACAAGCAGCAGGGGGTAGGGATGAAGCAAGGGGCACATCTAAATATGGCTACCGTTCTACTGTTGCACATACCACTTGCAGCACATTAATGTTTGCTTTTGCTGGTATGTGTATATGGGATATAGCAATGGTTAGCTGTTTGAAATTGTCTCACACCTCGAGTTTCTGTACCAAACCATGAGATATGGGCAGGCCCTGGTGATGTTATTATTGCTATGCATTAAGAACAACCTTAGTTGCTCAAAGTTTATCATTCAAACACTCTTAGGGTATTAACAAAGAAATCTTAGCTAAATCAATTGTTTCTATATTTAAATGAAGTGAGGGAATTCTTCCATCTCAGCTATTTAGGGAGATGGGATAAGGAGCATGTAAGCAAGCAAGCTAACTTGCTTCTAGCCCAGTGGTTCTCAACTTGTGGGTCCCAGGTGTTTTGGCCTACAGTCCCCAGAAATCCCAACCAGTTAACCAGCTGTTAGGATTTCTGGGTTGAAGGCCAAACTATCTGGGGACCCATAGGTTTGAGAACCACTGTTCTAACCAGTAAGTAGATGCAGATCAGAGTGGAAGGTGAGCTCTGGCCTCACAACGACTATGAGGAAAGATGGAAGCTAAGTTAGCATTCGTTTTGTTCTAGTCTCCCTGGAGAATCTCTGAAAATTGCAGTAACAAATCAATTAAGCATTGCAAACTGCAACAACATGCAAATTTACTAGGTGAACTTACATTTTTTTCTCTTGTCTAAAGCTAAGCCCCCCAAAATTGGCAAATCTGTACAATTATCTCTTACTACAAAACCTGGAAAATCTAGCAACTCTAGATAAATACAAACTTTGGAAAAACCAGCAGATAAGAACATTAAGAAAAATGCCTTCTTGGGACAGCTCAAGGTTTACTGGTCTTCAACCCGTCACGTTCCTTAGAAACATAATAAGTATGGCAGAATGGATACTGCCATTTATCTGGAGAATAGCTACAATTCAGTATTGCCCACCGTCTTCACACAAAGTGCCTTGCTTAATCTGAAGTAGTCCCCCCACTCTTCCTGTAGTAGTCTCTCCACTCCTACTCTTCCCTTGTAATCAGAACATACTTCCTCACAAAAAGAAGAGAAATAAGGTTACCCTGCCATTTATAGCTACTGAGAGATCTGTTCTCCGTGGATATTAAGGCCTCTAAAATTACTGAAGTTGGGATTGAAGGAACAGTATGCAACACATTGAGGCTGGTGTTATAGGTGCTGTATTTGACTTCTTCATTTTAAAGCTCTGTTGTGAACTGTGAAGACACTGTAAGGCCTTATGAACCCTATTACTTTGAATGACAAACAGCATTTCACTTCCCTCTCTAAAAGTCTTATATGCCCCGATCCATATTTAATTTGAAAAAGGCCAACTTGGCACATTAAGAATGAAGTTGGGTGAATTCATGCAGCTCAGCATATGACAAAGTGATCTTGCTCCATCCACTAATGGAGATAGCATGTTGGCTTATATAAAACACACTGCTGCTTCACCAAAAATGTAGCTTATAGCTAAGGTGCCATGTGCCCTACTCCTCAGAGGACTATATATAGTCCTATATTTGAAGAACTACTTAAAGACACTCCTCCTTTTAAGGCTGCCTTCTGTTTGATGATCTGCCCAGTCCACATCCAATTTAAAGCTGTCCAGAAAGCATGGACCATGATTATGCCCAGCAACAGGGATCATCTGGACAGTAGACTAAGCAAGCAGATAAAACACTTGATAACAGAGTTTCAGAGTTCATGGAACATATTCTATTTTTATTTATAGTATTTATTTATTTATTTATCATGCTTGTATTCCACCTTTCTCAATCTTGAAGGGGACTGAAGATGGTCTTATAGAAAACAATTCAATGCCGCATGTATACATACATCAATGGATAAACAAGACATTAAAACTATTCAATTAAATCTTAACATTAAAACAACAATTAAAATCATAGTCCAGGTCATATTCCAAGGCCAGTCTGAGTTGTCATTAAAATTAATTTAGAATCTCTTATTGCTTTGCTCCATTACTGACCAAAAGCCTGATTCCAGAGCCAAGTTTGTAGGGGTTTTTTTTCTTGAAGGCCAGGAGGGAGGGGGCTGATCTAATTTCACTGGGTTCCATAGCTGAGTTCCATAGCTGAGGGGCCACCACTGAGAAGGCTCTGTCTCTCATCCCCACCAGTTGCATGGGCGAGGGGAGTGGAACCAAGAGCAGAGCCTTCCCTGACAATCTTAGGCTCTGAGGTGGATCATAGAGGGAGATACGATCAGACAGGTAAGCTAGGCATTGTTTACAAAATCTTCATCCCTACATATAAACTGTCATGTGCACGTTTTACATAACTCTTTATGATCCTGGAAAAATTATGGAGTTGTAGTTGAAGCCATCTATAGAGTACCAGGTTGAGAATGGCTGAAAAAAAAGTAGATTAAGGAGTTTCATGTTCATATGTCATTTCCTTCAGACATGTCAATTATGAATTCATGCTCATTATCCTGCATAGTCTAGAGCCGATATCTCATGGGCAACCTTCTCTTTGTAGTTTAACTGGCCCGCTACCCTTTTCACTTAAACATCTTTATCCAGCTTTGCTTTGGCTCCATCATTTAAAGCCATGGAAGCTGAATTTAAATGAATATATGGATGTATGTATTTGTTTTCCCATCATGCCAGCCTCTTCATGTGCTGAATTAGCTATTTACTTAGTGGCTTTGGGAATTTATAAAGGCAGAAACCATGCCTGCTATTGTAAATTGACATAAATAACTTTAGATCTTAATTATTAAAACTTATTCTTGCATACTAGGTACATTTTTCTTTCAAAAGAAAAGAGTATGCAAGGCAGAGGCATCATTACACAATATTAAAATGTGAGAGGTCTACGCTCTCTGTTGGTTTAGTCATATGTTACCCAAGAACCACTGATGGAGGCCATAAAGCTTCCTTTAAATTATTAAGCATAAAATACCAGACTGTAATATTTTGCTAAACCAAAGTACAGACACAGACAAAGATGTCATTTCAATATTTGAAACCAGCAAGTTTAATTTAAAATAAGAGCAAACCAATAAGCTCAGAAAATAGCACTGTATGAGAGGAAAATTACACTCCTAGAGAAAAAAGGGGGGAAGGACTTAAGAAATTTATAAAAGTAATCTCCAAGTGGAAATTAGAAATCAACCCCTAGAAACAGAGTAGCACAAAAGAAATATTACTGTCCACTTTCTAAATCAATATAACACTGCTACACGACAGAATTACCATGGTAACTCAAGTAAAAAGAATAAAGCAATTCTTATTATTTCAAAATAAAATCACAGCCTGAAGCCCAGCTTTTATTACAGCTGCTGATAGATCGCTGGCTTGTATTTATCTGAAATATTGCTTTTCAATCAGCTATTTTATGAATGTACATATTTCGCAGAGCAGCCCACTTAAAGGGAGCACTTTTTTTAAAAAAGCTAACAAATGTAGAGTGGGTTAGCATGCACGCACACACGCATACGTGTCTGTTAATGTTTACATTAACTAAGAATGTGGGAAGGGGGAACACTATAGGCAGCCCAAAACTTCATCAAGGAAAGTATCACGGTGCAAAAGTTTGTGATTATAACCCAAAGAAGACATGGATTTCTCACACAGCGGAAATTAGGATTCTGTGCTATTACAGCTAAACCACTTTAGGCAATGCTTATAAAACCAAACCTTAATCACACGAATAAACAACATGTGTTTGTATTTGACAGGTTGGAAATTTTCATTCGTTGAAAGAAAGCATATGGTTATGTATTTTGATTGTGGAACCACGGACTTCAAGTTCTTACAGCATTTTTGACAGCCAACCATCTTATTAACAAGCCACCCGATACCTTCAACACATGGCATCAACGGCCCTAAAGAGATGGAAATCCAGCATACCTCTAATGTTTAAAGAAGCAATGAATTGGAAATTGAGGATTGAACAAAACCCATACAGGAAATCAGTGGCAAGACTGGCAAGACTGGCTGATCATGGGATATGGAGGCCAGGATTATTCCTTTGAAAATGTGAGCTGAATTTTAAGCTAGACCAATGAGAGGTACTTACATGCTCCATTCATGCAACTAATATAATTCAGCTGGGACTACCAACAGTCATGAGTCCCATACTTCCAGGGCATGGTATATCATGAAAGTGGTTTGACTCCTCAGTCTAGCAGAAGAAATTCTAATATTATGAGAGGGGAGAGAGAGATAGAAAAGATATTTCTGTTGCTCAGAAAAGATCTTATACCATGCATCTTATGAAAACCCTGGTTTGTAGCGAATTAATTTGTTAGTGCATTTATTCCGTGACTTCTTGCAAGGCGTGGGATAAACGCACCATTTCCAGTGCCTGGACTACAGCCCACACACAGTTTCCACAGTTTACCAGGGTAAATAAGCCCGGTAAACTGTAGGAATACCCACTCCCCTCCTCGCAAGTCCACAGACCCGTTAGAAAAGTTTTTTAAAACCCTTACCAGCCTGCAGTATTCCCTCCAGGTAGCTCTCCCAGCGTGTACAAATGATGTGCCAGGAGAGCGGGGGTTGGGAGGGTGAGAGGAAGAAAATCGCTTTCCCTCCTGCTCTCCTGGTGCGTCATTTCTATGCATCGGGAGAGCTGGCCGAGGCTTCTAATGGAGGATAGGTAAGTTTTTACTACTTTTCTAAGGAGTCTGGGGGCTTGGGGGAGGGGTGTAGAGCCTTCAGACATTCTCTCGGGCTTTTGAGGTGGATGTAGACAGGCCTCCGAAAACATCTGCGTTTTTTAAACATGGATGTTTCTGGGATAAAGGTCTGTCTGGATCCGGCCTTGCATAAACACACCAAAATAAATCCTGATGCATTCCCATTATGATGGACAACTGACTTTATTCTAGCTATCCATATCCCAATTGCAGCATCCAAAGGCACATCTACACTGACTACGTAAGTCAGCCTGAAACGATTTCAGACTGATGGGTAGTATGCATCAAGAACTCCATTCGTACATGTAAAACATTTCCATCAAAAAAGGAATTATGAGCAATCTTCTTTCCTGTTCTCTGAAGGCAAGGTAAACAGTGAAATATCTTCGAGATAGGACCCAAGTCTAAAGCAAATTGCATGAAATGTTTCATAGACACCATATACACACAGCATGAATGTAATTTTATACAATATTTTAAATATTTTTATGCATGAAGCAAAGTTGTGTACCTTTAACCACTAGAATGTCAAAGTGTCACTATCCCATCCACCCATGTGGAAAATTTTGGATTTTGAAGTATTTCAGATTTGAGAATTTCAGATAAGGGATGTTCACCTTGTACCACAGAGCTGATTATTTCTGTTTCTTGCTGAGAGAATATGACTTGCTTGAGGACACACAGCGGATTTCCCTGACCAAGCGGGGATTTGAACTCTGATCTCACAGCCCTAGTACAACACTCAACTACTACGCCATGCTGACTCTACTTGGAGTTGAATTCCAAACAAAATAGCTTTTCCAAGTTCTGTGCTATAGTACATGTTGCACTATTTGAAAAAATAATGTCAACTGTTAACACAATGTCCCTTTTGAAAAATTTTCACGTAGGAGAAAAATGCTAGTATTCATTGAAAAACCTTTGTCTGGTGTGTGTTACTGCAGACTTAACTTAGAAACAGCTTACATGAATTCTCCTCCATTCAAATGGGAGTTCAGGTTCCTAAGTACTGCTTTACATCTTCCACATTCCACAGAAGTCACTATTACATAGTTCCTGAACATGATCAGTGGGCTGCTTCAGAGGGAAGATTGTGCTCCACTTTAGGTTTTTTGCTAAAGATTTCATAAACATTCCATTCTCTTCTCCCCACCCTGATTTCTCCAAAGTCAGGCGGTACTCTTTCTCTTGTATGTGGATAATGCTGTTTCTACTATATACATATAAACATGCACAGCTAAATGTTGGAAATTACCAGTGTTTCTCAATCTGGGGTTCAGGACCCTGGGGTGGTTGTGAAGGGGGTTTCAGAGGGGTCACCAAAGACCCTCAGAAAACACATATTTCTGATGGTCTTAGGAACCTTTTTGGTAGAGAAGGCTGAAGACCTCTCTGCCTGTCATTCTCTTCCTTTTTGGTGTTGGTGAATACAACTCCCAGAATTCAAAAACAGCCTCCCCTCCAACCCCACCAGTATTCAGTGTTGGCCATGTAGTGTGACAAGTTTGGTGCAGATCCATTGTGGGCTGGGTTATTTGATTGTAGATTAACTATAAATCCCAGCAACTACAACTCCCAAATGTCAATGTCTATTTTCCCCAATCTCCACCAGTGTTCACATTTGGGCATATTGAGTATTCATGCCAAATTTGGCCCAGTTCCATCGTTGTTTGAGTTCACAGTGCTCTCTGGAGGTAGGTGAACTACAACTCCAAAACTCAAGGTCAATGCCCACCAAAAGCTTCCAAAATTTTCTGTTGGTCATGGAAGTTCTTTGTGCCAAATTTGGTTCAGTTCCATCATTGTTGGAGTTCAGAATGCTCTTTGATTGTAGGTTAACTATAAATCCCAGAAACTACAACTCCCAAATGACAAAATCAATCTCCCCCCTAACCCCACCAGCATTGTGCCAAATTTGGTCCAGTGAATGAAAATACATCCTGAATATCAGATATTTACATTATGATTCGTAACAGTAGCAAAATTACAGTTATGAAGTAGCAACGAAAATAATTTTATGATTGGGAGGCACCACAACAGGAGGAACCGTATTAAGGGGTTGCGGCATTAGGAAGGTTGAGAACCACTGATATAGACAATTTCCCTGTGGGGGAAAAAATCAGCGTATCAAGGAAGAAGACTCCAACCAACTTTTCTCCCTGACATACTGGTTTTCTATAGGCAGAGGTCTTTTTTCCTGTCTGTTTGTCTGTCTTTCTTTTTGTCTTCCAGATGTACCACCAGTCATATGAACCCCTACCTGTAGAATAAAGTAGCAAACCTGAGGCACAAGGTTTACCATCTCAGGGGGAACTAAACCTCAGTCTCTATCTAAATTTAGAACACTTTCTAGAGACTTAAAGCACCCAGAAGCTCAAACAATCAGTTTGTGATTAGAGAAAGGGCAGAAATATGGTGATGGAGGCAGTGGGCGAGAGAAGAGAAGAATCCTGTTCTGTGTGATTTACTGAAGCAAAGACAGCATTAGAAGGAGAGGGGAGGCAGGACAGACTTTTAAATGGAAAGGGAACAGAGCAACAGAACAAGTAAGTACAGAGGTGGTTTAAGTCTTTATTCAAATAAGGCCTTTCCCCCAGGAGATGGGAGAGAGTGAAATCTTGAAATATGGAGATTTGAATTTGCATGCATTAAAAGCATCTGTGTGACACTTCTTTTTAGGAAAGGGGAAGCAAGTGGGGGAAGAGAGATCTGTCCCCTCCCCAGCGCACACCATTTTGTTGCTGTACATGACAAAATAGTGACTGAAATGTTTGCTTTGATCCCAGCGCATAAAGGGTGAAGCTTTTAGGCAAGGAGCGGCAGGTGATCTCAGCTCTTCTGCAAGTCCTAATGCTCCTAAAAGCCACTCTTCCAGTTTCTGTAATTGGGCATCAGTAGTTAATGTAGTATTGACTGCATTACATGCTCCTGTGCATCCTCTCTCTCACTAATGCCAATTGCATCACCTTGTACATTTACCATATTGCTTAGCCAATAGCTGTTAAAAGCAATTCAAATCATGAATCATATAGGAAACTTTCAGCAAGACACGACATCCAAAGGAGACAATTTACAGTTGAGTTAATCTGGGTACATTAGCGAGACATGGATTCAGGAAGACAGACCAATTTATGTTACTTTAGTTTTACCCTTTATTGCTTTGTATAGGCAAATGAATGGAAGGGCACAGAGCAAAAAAAAACAGACAGAAAGGAGTCCCTTTCAAAAGAGAGCTGCGTGCTTGGCAGATAGGTCACAAAATGCAAGCCTTGCTACACAAGCTTCACATCCATAACCGAGTGTTTATAGAAACCATTTCTACTGCAAACATGGTTAATAATAATAATAATAATAATAATTTGATTGAAAACTCACCTATTAACACATTAGGGATCATGGAGACAGGGCGATCAGGCAACAACTGGGGATCAAGTAAAGTCTATTTTTTTTAGATGATCAGATGAAATTTGCCCACCCCTCCAATACCATTTTAAATGCCTTCAACTGCTTGTCAAGGGGAGAATTTGGAAGCCCTACACAAATACAAAACTAAAGAAAAACTAAGCAACGATTTCTGCCAGTGTCGCATGAAAGTTGCATTAAAGGGTAGCTCAGATGAACATACAGAGCTGAAATTCAGACAGCATATCAAGACCAGGGACTTGTATGTGTTTGTGTGTTGCACTATATATGTGGAAGCATGTATATTAGGGCATTTATATCCTGTCTTATCTCAACCTCAGCAGAGGGACTCAGGGTGGCTAACAACCAGCCAAACAACTCACCACTGTACAACTGTTGCAAACCTAAATACTCCAAGGACACTAGATTCTTCCTGGTCTTTGAAGCTAAGCACAACACTAAGGAGATGTTGGATGTTTGGGGGTTTGTTTTTTTTAAAAAAAGAAACAACCATAGAATACATTGGATTCAGCATGGTGCATGACTCGGAAAGTCCCTAGTCCAAACGTCAGATCTGCCAATATTCATTTAAGGCTCTCAAGCAACAGTGAATGCTACTCTGAGGCCCGTTCCACACAGTTGTATAAAATCCACATTGAACTGGATTATCTGGCAGTGTGGATTTGGATAATCCAGTTCAAAGCAGATCTTATGATTATCTGCCTTGATATTCTGGGTTATATGGCTGTGTGGAAGGGCCCTTGGTAGATGTTGGATTTGGATTAATTCTGAGTTTTTCCACTGGCCTATCCATTGCAATCACTTGAGAAGCCATTTGATTCATCAAATTTCTTGTGATCTACAGTTATACCAGGTTACTCTGGGGGCCCTTCCACACTGTCATATCACCCAGAATATAAAGGCAGAAAAATCCCACAATATCTGCTTTGTACTGGGTTATCTGAGTCCACACTGTCATATCTTCCAGTTCAAAGCAGAAAATGTGGGGTTTTATTCAGCTGTGTGGAAGGAACCTGGGAAATTAAAAACAGAAGGCAAAATGCAGCCACAGATTGCTTGCTGTTGCCTACCACTGTCCATATGGGAGGAGGGACCTCTAAGAACACTTGGGAATCCCAGCAGATGGCTTTTTGCTATGGACGTGATGCCTAGAACAAGCCCTGCTTATAGGTGTTTGTGGATACAACTAAGAGGGTCTTACAGAGCAGTTGCCAGGATTACAATTACATATGATAGTCTTTTATGTGTTACATAAATGTTAAGTATCACTATCATAACAATTTAAAGCAGTGCCTATAAGGCCCCTTCCGCACAGCTGAATAAAATCCCACATTATCTGCTTTGAACTGGAATATATGGCAGTGTGGACTCAAATAACACAGTTCAAAGCGGATATTGTGGAATTTTCTGCCTTGGTATTCTGGTTTATATGGCTGTGTGGAAGGGTCCTTAGTCTCTCTGATGTGTGGGGACAATCCCCCCCCCCCTGAAACTAATGTGCTAGAGACCGGCACCATGTTTGTGTCCCTTTGGTTCCTTCTCTCCTGGAAGCTTGCCAGAAACTGGCACCAGACCAGGGACCACTGACATGGGTAAAGTAGTCCCCAAGCTACCTGCTGCCCTGTTAATGTTTTCACAGCTGTAGACTCTGTTACAGTTGTTGCTAAACATGGTAAAATGACTCCTCTAGAAACCTCCAGGTGAGCAATTCCCCCTTTGAATGGTAGGGGAGGGGCTGCACTATTTTACCACTGATTGACCCCTTTATTGAGGGATTTATTTTGGAATCTTTGAAGTCCTCAAAGGGTTTCAGGGAAAAACATTGCTCTTTGGCACACCACATTACTCACTCATAGGGCCCTTCCACAACACAAAATTATGGCACTGTAATCCCACTTTAATTGCCATGGTAGCATTCTATGGAATCTCAAGATTTGTAGTTTAGTGAGGCAAGAAGGGCATTCTCTTGATGAGAATTATCCAACCTAAATTAAGGGATTCCTATATGCTGCCCAACATGCTGAAGTGGAATCTTAGCACTATAATGGTCTAGTTTGAAAAGGTACCTGATCCAAAAGCACACCCACAAGCTGGTAATGAGAAATAAACTCACCCTTTCCCCCTGCAAGGCAACAGCTTGCCACTAGACACACCTGCCAAGAGTTCATGGCAAAGCAGAGGCGTATTTCTTGCCTGTATTCAATTCCACCATTTTGATTTAAACTCCATTAGTTAAAAATTACCAAGCGGAACACTCAGGCAGCAGCCCACAATCCGCTCACAAACAATCCCAGTCGCTTTAATTGTTAAGTGGTTTCAAGACTCCAGTTTTATTAGAAGTGTGGGGCTTGGAGGTGTTACCCGGAATGTGTTCCTGTGATAATAGAAAGCAAATCCACCCTTTAAAATAATCCGCAATACTGGCACTCCAGACCTCCGAAAGGGCCATTTAATAAGATCCAGATTTGTCTTTTGAAATACCTTGGAACTCCCTTGAAAGGGCTGCACGCCGGGCTACTGCCGAAACAAAATTGATCAATTTAAACAGCTGTGGTAAAGCTGCAGCCATTGGCACCGTCATTAACAATTTAAAGCATGGCTGCCTTTATCTTCCTTCCCAGTTACACACTCATTATACTTGCTTTTATTTATTAGAAATCAAGTCCACTGCAATATGTTTCTGTTTCTTCCATCCAAGCTGAGCCTGGCTTGCAAGACGGCAGGCCTTGATCATTGAAGAAGGGGTGGCAATTGCTCAGGTAGTGGTTGCGATCCCATTCTCTTCATTTTAAGTATATAATTATGAGTGATGACTCAGTCAATCAACTTATTTGGAGGGAGCCTGAACCACACCTTTCAATAATATCCAAGGATAAATCCACTTACAAGAAATACCACAACATATTAAATTGTGGTTTGGTCCTGCCCTGATCCTTTTTTGATATGATTTCTTGAACCCACAGTATAAAGATAATTTATAGGATGTGTTTTGGGATTTATAAAATTGACAATAACTCCTAAAATCCTGATCAGTTTTATGTGGATCTGTAAAGGAGAACAGTATGTGTACCTACAGTATGTGAGTGGGAACATGTACCACACACAATTTGAGCAGGTGGCTTGCAGGAAACAATGGACTAAATATATTCACACACTCTTCCAGTCTTCCCAAAGAAAGTAATTCAACGTAAGCAGCTCTCATAAAGTCCGTCCACTCCTAGTTCTGAAGTTAAATCACTGCTGAAAATAATAATGGTGTATTTTATGTGACTTCCTTCTCATTCATTTTCTTTAGATCCCATCCTATTATTGTTTCATTTACATCCTACCTGATCATATATTCTGTTTCAGGGATTGCAGTCAAAAAATCCATACTCAAGAGAATACAATGAATCTTCCCGACTATATATATCTCAAATGTACTTGCTCTCAAAACTAGTTTAAAACATGGTTTGAGAGTCTGATGAAGTCTGATGTGGAATATTTATTTATTTATCGTATCAGGAGCGAACCAAGGGTACAGTTGTAATGTATTTTAAAAACACGAAGTTTAGAAGCTTGGTATTCTATTAAATACCCTTTGACCAGTAGCTGGCCACTTGGAGTGCCTCTGGTATTGCTATAAGAAGGTCCTCCATTGTGCATGTGGCAAGGCTCAGGCTGCATTGTGATAGGTGGTCTGTGGTTTGCTCTTCTCCACACTGGATGTGGAATAAAGAAACAACTTCAAAATCTGTCTCAGGGAATTACTCGGCATACTTCTGCAAGTCATTATCTATAAGCCTAAATTTCACTCACAGAACTGTTGTCAGACTAAAATGGTCTCTTGAGATCCTCAGAAGAAGGTGGAAATACATACTAACCAATAAACAAATGTTCACTCCAAGGTTGGGGGCTCATTTGCACTGAAAAAAAATCAAAATTATAATGCGATGCAGCTGATAAACAAAAACTTGCAGTAGTCCAGTCCCATTTGTAAGCTGAGCACAGCTACCTCTGGACCTGAAATGTGAAGAACTAAAATGCTTCCCAAATGAAATCAATTAATCCTCCAACCGTGATAAATTTCTTAACCATTTGAGAGACAGATATTTCAGACTCCCTGACCCTTTATCACCAGACCTAATGGACTACTTTATTAATAATGTACTGCTCTTAAAAGGAACATTTTTTGAAGATTCTGTAGTTCCAGTGTTTCGTAAGAGCTGCTACACCAAAGAGATTGATATTTTATCATCTCTCGTGAGTGCAGCATGAAAATTGAATGCCAGTCTGTAGAAAGATAAAGTCTGTATCCCTATGTATTGGGGATTCTTCTGCACTCCAGTTAAAAGTAATACAACCTCAAATGCTTACAGCCATGAATATTCTACTGTTCTGTCCAGTTTCACCTCTCTGCTCTCCACAGATTTAGGCTAAAGCAGGCAGCAGAACCGTTTTCACACTGCAAACTGTTTCCTAACAGCAATACTGGGAATTAAGAGCACAAACTGAAAGAGGGCTTTAGCTTAAATTTTCAAATACCTTATGTTTGTTCCTTGGAAAATATCTAGGACTTGAATCTACAAGAAGAGCCAGTCAAACTTCAACTGCAGCAATGGAATGGTAGAGCCCATTCAATGACCACCAATTCCAAAAAATCTTATTTGTCTATTCTTCATTGCAGCAGTCATATGGACAGACCCAGATCCCATCTGAAACCACCACAATAACACGTTCGACCTAACATCAATATTAGCAACTTTCTCCTGTATTTCACCTTGAGGCTCGAACTCTGTATGCTCCAGCTTCGTATCTTCAACCATTTATTTTTTCTCTTCATCCCTTCCCATCTTTTCAATATCCCACTTGATAAAGAAATCAGAAGATCTCAACCATTTTGTAACTGTTGAGTTGACTAATGAGTTCGGCTTTTCTTAAAGCCAACATCATTACCTTTCTTTTTGGTCTTCAAATACAAAGACACTGCTTTTCTGTCATCTTTTCATTAGCACTTTTGCTATTCCAAGTGCTTTACAAGCATTCACTCATTCATCTTCACAACTATATTGTGGTACAATGAGACCGAGGCTGAGAATTACTAATTGGCTCAAATTTGCTTAATGGATCTGCAGTGAAGCTGAGTTAGGAACCCAGATCTTCTAGATCAAATGCTCTCTCCAATGGATGATCCTGGCTTTCTGCTACCCCAAGGATTTACTCTTAGTGCTCCTTTGATATATTATATCCTCTTTTGGATGGATAGAACAAGATGGCTCAAGTACCAGATAATACCTACTCCCTAGGAACAAATATTGCCCAATACACATTTTCTGTTTCAAGCTTTTGAACCTCTTATCCATTGAATAAAACAAATTTGATTTTTTTTTGTCCTAAAGGGGCCATTGCATATTTCAGCTATCCAAATAGCTAATGACAAATGAAGATCCGGTTTACGGTTCTGAGATGCTGAGGTTCCATCACCTCTTTTTCTCTCTGTTATTATGTTAATATTTATTCTAACACTTGGATTATTAGTATTCTAAATGGGATACATTATAATGAACAATATTCAGTGACGTAAACAAATTACATGTTCACCCAAATTCCCATACTACTATTTTCATAACTCTTTGTGATCAATGTGGGTGAAGAATTCCATTGGTAACACATTATGCTTTGCCAAAATCGCTTATATATCTGTTGCTACTATTTTACCACTGTCAGTTCATTCTTTTAATGCAATCACCAATGATCAATGCAATCAATACCTCGAAATAGATGACACTCATTTTGAGCAAAGTGTTTTTCATTATGCGTCACCTGCTGAATTGGCTATTTAATAACAATATTTCCTCATACATTTTGGAAATTTAAAAATAGAATTTCAAATTTTCTTTATTGAGCTGTGTTTTACAAAGCAATCTACCCCAAATACAGAAAATCATCATTATAGGAGGTAGAAGTATGTTACAGAAGGGTAGAAGGCAGACACATAGACAACATATGGATATAGGTTTTACTGGTTGCACAATACTATGTTATGCGCTCTCTCTCTCTCTCTCTCTCTCTCTCTCTCTCTCTCTCTCTCTATATATATATATATATATATATATACACACACACACACACAGTATATATATATCATAGGAAAAGTTAAGTTGTAATTTTAGAGCAGTTCTCCAGTCTCTTCTGTCCTACCTCCTCCACTTTTTTGCTCACATTATGCCAGGTGTCTCCCATTCCCATATTTCAATATCATCAACAGCTCTTCCTTGCACTTTAGCTTTGTCTGAAGTCTATAAGTGGCTTCTTAAATGCCCATAAGTGTGTTGCTAATGATATCTTACATCAAATCGATGGTCCCTTCTTGATCCATTTATCTATAGGCTTTGACTTGTACTATTATTAGAGAAATCTAGCCCTGCATCAAGTACCTGGAGTTCTCTAACTAACCCTGATCTTTCCTACTACTGTGATGGAATGACCTCTGTTCTTTTCAACAGCTATTGCACGGGATGATGATGATGAATCTCTTGTTCTAGAAAAAACTCGTGCTTCCAATAGCTACCGTTTCTGAAATCACCTTTACCTTCAGCTTTCTGCCTGCATGTGTATTGGTAATCTCTCCCTCCCCCCCAATTTTCCAGCTTTTGGAATCCTACCATCACCATTGCTTTGAAATATGCATTTTTCCTAATGAAATTCTGTTCTCTTAATTATACATTTTACATAATATTTAGGCTGCAATTCTACTCGATTCTGGCTAGTTACGTCCTGTTAATCTAATATGAGAAATGCATAGCTGTTGATTAAAATAACATGGGCAATTGTTCCCCAATTACTTGAAATGTGTAATGAATCAAGAACATCACACTGGAAGGAGCCCCTGGAGGCACAAGGGGTTAAACCCTTGTTCTGGCACAACAGGTCGGAGGTTTGAATCTGGGGAGAGCACGGATGAGCTCCCTCTGTCAGCTCCAGCTCCCCATGCGGGGACATGAGAGAAACCTCCCACAAGGGTGGTAAAACATCAAAACATCTGGGCATCCCCTGGGCAACATCCTTGTAGACTACCAATTCTCTCACACCAGAAGCGACTTGCAGTTTCTCAAGCCGCTCCTGACATGGAACAAAAATCACACTGGAGTCTCAGTGAAAAAGCTTGGTACTTAAATCTCGGATTCTGACATAAACTCAAAAGTGAAATTCAGGATGGGGTCGGGTTTTTTTTTTGTTTTTTGTTTTAGTTTTAGGCATTTATTTATTTGGCATTGCCTGGCTGTTCGGAGAAGACTAAGAGTCTCATTTCAAGTCTACTCGCTCTCAGTCATTTGACCTCTGCAGCTTTCCCACTCATGTGTTTCCTTTCCACTTCTACCTTGCTGCCTTATCACTACACACCTTCATCTAAACCTGAGCTGATTGCATCTAGGGGTTCAGGTTTCTGCAGCTTCTTTCTTGTAGAAGTACAAGCTACTGTCTCTTTACATAATATTATAGAAGAAGACTTTTTTCCCCAAAGACATTCAATGTGCTTGACATTTTCTCAGTTCCTGTAAAAAGCTCCGATTTCCATGTTTGTTACACCTGCCACCCTATGTCTGGCAAGCTCCCCTCAAAAGACATAGGTTATCTAAACAGTTTGCATTTAATCTAACAACCAGTCCACAAGGTAGCCAGGGTAGGGTAATTGGATTGAAGTCAACTGTGTTTAATTTTTGAGAAATGGGATTAAAATAGATAAGAGCACAGTGTTCCAATTTAACTGGTTTGGGGTATGCTGGCAGATTGATATGATTTCTGAAGTACATTGGTCACCATTCAGAGTATATTACATCCCTCTTATTCATTCATTTCCAGATTTCTCTATAGCACTACCTTTCTTCGTGGATTAGATTTCCTTGTGAAAATTGAGGAGAGAACTCTGGCACAGTTATGCAAGTCCTATCGATTTCAACAAGACCTACATGCACATAACAATTTCATATTTGATCTTTTCATTAAGCTTGGGGGGGGGGGGTGTTGGATACTAAGCTCTGTTTCAAGTGTTCAGCCGCCTCCAACTTAAGTGTGAACTAAAAATGGCACATAACCACAAACATAGGCGATTAGCGTTTTCCTCCACTCTGAAATGGAGCTCAGAGAAGGGAAATTTAACATTTTATTATTTATTTATTTATTTTCAAAGCAACAATAAGTAATTCAAAACACCCTTGAAAACGGGAATAGTTACTCTTGACACCAAAGGGCAATTTATTAAGGTATATGTTTTCATTCACTATGGTCAACAGGGCTTGTGGGGGTTTGTAAATCCTTCCAAAAACCTGCAGCAACTATTTTGCCAAAATAAAAGATCTCAAAAATGTTTAATGTGGTGTTGAAGGCTTTCATGGCCGAAATCACTGGGTTGTTGTGTTTTTTTCAGGCTTTGTGGCAGGCGAAACATCAGGAGAGAATGCTTCTGGAACATGGCCATACAGCCCGGAAAACACACAATATCAAAAATGTTTGCTTATTTAAAGGAATTCTGTATGCAAAGAGTTGGTGAAACTAGTATATATTGTACACTATAGGAATTACAACTCTCTCTTAAAGCTGTTCCCACCTTCAGCCCTTCCTACATGAGGGAACCTTTCTCTTTGTTGATCAGTTCTTAGTTACTGTGCCCATCCTTTATACATAACCCATATATTGTTGACTCAGCAGAGGTCAACTTTATGTTTAATCCCCAGTACATTATTGTGACAGTGAAACAGAACTGGACAGACTTTCCTGACCCCATGTAGATCCAGTTAATTCAGAATGCAGTCGCAACTTTAATTCACCCATATGATTGTCAGTTCATGCCAAGTATTTTTAGAGATATTACAATTTCCCAAAGGTAGGATCAGAAAGTTTTTTAAAAGAAAAACAAACAAAAAGGCTGTCAAAATGGTCAAGTGATGAAAAGCATGTAAAACACAATACACATGTTAGATGTTTCAAATTAAATGTATTTTTAGTTCAGTGAAAGAAAAATGCGGTCATAATGATCACATACAATAAATTACATCTAGTCATGACACTTGACAACATTCACTTGGAGAGCCCACCCATAGAGATGACAATTTTGCACTTACACAAAAATATAAATGCTTCTCTCTCACTTTAAACACAGGAGCAGATACTTCATAGGTCTTTTATGAGCCATCTATAGCTATTAATTTCCCCAAAATGTTTGGATTTTATTCTAGCTATGTCCCATCCCAGCCATCGTGGTAAGTTAGGCTTGATGAAAGTGGCATTATTAAAAGAGCCAGCCAATGCTGTCAACTAATAATTTTACACTGCCAAGTTAGTTAACCTACAGTTGTCTTTTAATATTCACAGCTGCCTTAAATAATATGCCTACATGAAAAGTTCCATGGAGCACTTTCTCCAACTGGAGGTCCAGCATTATTTAACAGCACTTCCTCTGGAAAGCTTGAAGGAAGGAATTGTGAGGCTGAGTTTCAGCCTCAAAAACTGGGAATACTTCTCTTGAGATGTCATGTTCCACGTAATGGATAATACGGACAGTTATGCACAAACACCTAACAGCTGTCACTTTGGAGATACAAGTAATAGCACATCACAACAATACCACTACACACAAAACCTGACATTTTATCTCACTCAAGTTTGTTCTCTCTAGTTTGTGCTGTGCCATTTTTGACAGGAAAAGTGAAAGAAATATCAGGGAATATTTCTGTGTTTTCAGTGTTGTCTCTCCTGTTCTATTCAAAGCAGCAAAAGCGGAAGTATTTGCAGTAATAATAATGAACATAATTGGTCCAAGAATTGGCAAATTATCCTTCCTACTTATAAAGACATTCCATAACAAGCTGAAACAGATGATGTGCCTTCCTAGACTTGGGTTGCGGTGAGTTTTCTGGGCTGTATGGCCATGTTCCAGAAGCATTCTCTCCTGATGTTTCGCCCACATCTATGGCAGGCATCCTCAGAGGTGGTGAGGTATACTGAAAACATCATCCAAGAGTTCTTTCTCCCACCCCGAACCTTCCACAGACATATAAACCTCATTTGCTTAGATTCCAACAGACCTCACCACTTCTGAAGATGCCTGCCATAGATGTGGGTGAAATGTCAGGAAAGCATGCTTCTGGAACATAGCCATACAGCTCGGAAAACTCACAGCAGCCCAGTAATTCCGGCCATGAAATCTTCAATAACACATCTTCCTAGACTTGGAAACAGTTTTCTCTCTTGGTATATTTTTTTCTTAGGCAACTAACCTGGGTGATTTCTATCAGTGGGCATGGCAGAGTTGAACTACACTACTAGAACCAAGCTATGCTACAGCTTTTGAATGTGCACTTTAAGGCTATCCAGTATCAACAGACCCCCCCACCCCCACCCCACCCCCAGCTGCTTCAGATGAATACATTTCCAAAAGTAGACGCAGTCCCCCAACTTCTAAAACATCACTCATGGCATGAAATGTGAATGCCTTCTATTAACCCAGCCAATCAGAGCCCATTGGCAGGTATATCACCCGATTTACATTGGGTACCCTTAGCATTGGGTGCCTATTAGGCATCACCCTATTTACAAGGAAAAGGAGATGCATAACAGATACCCAATGCTAAAAATGCCCCTTTCACAAGAAATGTTCATATTTTTCCCAAAATAAAGTTGAAGAAATGGGAGGAAATGCTGCAAATGTGAAAGAACACCCTCTTCCTCCCCTTTCACAAAACTTCTTTTGAAACTATCCTGCTCCCAGAACCCCCAGGAAAGTGAGCTGGGTTGAACTCTGGTCGGCCATCCACCCAGGAACAGAACTGCCTAGCATGCTATCCTTTGGCACAGGGTCAGGAGAGAGGGATGCCAGGCAAAGAAGCCAGGCAGGCTTGGATTGCCTGCAAGAGGCAATGTATGGACAGTGTTCCCTCGCTACTTCACGGTTCGCTTATTGCGGACTCGCTGTTTCGCGGATTTCAAAAAATATTCATTTAAAATATATATCATGGTATTTTCGGGGGTTTGTGGGGTTTTGCCGCCACTGCTCTCCAAGGCGCTTTCCCTCCTCAGTCCTCCCTCCAACCTTGAAGGGCCTTTCCTTCACTTTATTTTAAGTTTATAAAGACTTAAAATAGTGTATAGCCACTTAAAATAACGTATCAAGATTAAAATAAACAGAGCACCCCTACATCGCGGTTTTTCACTTATTGCGGGAGGTCCTGGAAGCTAACCCCAGCAATAAGTGAGAGAACACTGTATGTGTATGCATGGAGACCCATACACACATCCATGCAGGCAGACTCTCTGCTGCTGCTGCTGCTGCTGCTGCTCCGGGGCTGGGCTCACCTACCGTCCTCCTTGTCGAGCACCATCATCTCCGGGGTCGCAGGAAGTCCGGGGAAAGGAGGAGGAGGAGGAAGAGGGGAGGCTCTTCTTCTGCTTCTGCCTCTTCTTCTTCGTCTTCAGCCGCGGCGTCGCGCGGCGGATTGTCCTTTCGCGGCGAGCGCGAGCTCTAATGATCCAGTTGCCCGGCTTTTAACCTAGATTGCACTCAGTTAGAATTACCTTTTCGAGAAACGAAGCACTTTGCGGATACAAAAGCGCCCTCTCCCACTTGCGCTTCCCCCTGAATTGCAAGGAACTCAAACTGCAATTTAAGGAGCGAAGGGGGGAGAGGAGAGAGAGGAGGAAGGAGCAGGGCAGGCTCGGCGCGGCGGCGGCTCCTTTGGCGCTCCTCTCACCTTCTAAATGGCTCAATTTGCACAGTATAATCTGTTTTAATGTAATTGCCTTTGATAGCCCATCACCTTGGCGGTGGCAACTCGACCGCTTTCAGCCTTCGAGAAAGTGTTTGGGGTTTTTTCTCTTCTTCTTCTTCTCCCCCCACCTCGGGTGGAAGCTGGATCTCAATCTAAAAATTACACTCAGCGAGTGGGAGGAGGAGGGGGAGAGAGGGACCAAGGCGGAGGAGGAGGAGAGGAGGAAGAAAAACACCTCGCCGCCGCCACCGCCGCGGAGCTGCTCTTGCTATTGCTGCTGCTGCCTTTGCTTCTCCATTTGTGTGAGCCTGGCGCCCTTGCTGCTGAATAAATGCGCTCATTTCCAGGGACCCCCGCTTCTTCTTCTGTCAGGCTCTAATGGGAAATTTAAGGCTTTCCAGCTCAGCAGCACCACCTGCAGCACCTTCGGCGCTAAGCCCAGGAAAATAGCAGTTCCCATCAACTTTGTGCCTGTCTTTTCGGGGCTCACCTTTCTTCAAATCACTGGTGATTTGAACTTCTAATCTGTGGGGCAGGCAACATTCAGGAAGGGGGGCTGAATTTGATTCGGGGGGGGGGGCTGAGTCTGAGTGAGAGAGAGTCTACCCTAGCAAACCTTTTGCATCGTTATCCCAATACCCCCATGCATATGGGATAGATTGAGCATGGTGATCAGATCATGATATGAATACACATAACAGTTTAAATAATGTACCAGTAAGGCCTTCTCGCGGACCACCCTGAGAATTTCCAGGGGGGGGGGAGCTGAAGACCCTCAAGCCCCCCCCCTACATGCCTGATTTCATTGAATCCTAGAGTTGGAAGACCTCTCAATTGGCGCCCCCTTGTTGTGGGGGAGAGGCTTGCGTACCCTAATGAAGTTGTGAGCTATGCTGATGGTGGCATAATAGTCACCGGTAGGGCCTCCCATGCCAGACAGGTCACAACCGAAGGGTCTGACAAAGAGCGTCAATGGGCAGGATGGGCTCCTTTGCTGTTGGCAACCATCCTAAGAGAAGGAAAACTCTAAATTCAAACCCGGGCAGATGGTGCTCGTCTAACCCTGTAAGGTCAACCATCTAAGAGAAGGTAACTCTGATCAAACCTACGACTTGAGGACCTTGCTACCACCGTCCAAGCTTGCTAGGCCCCGGCAGACGATCATTTGGTTTAAAGGTGGAGGCCACGCTGTGCTCCACCAGAGAAATCCATTGCACAGGCTCGAAGGAAACATCCAACTTTTTTGCCTATCTCGGATTGGCCTTTTTAGTCATCAACGCGCTTGTAGAAAGCATGGGATGAGTCCTTCCTGAATCTTCATTCGCGAAGGAAAGCCAAGAAGAGTTGGAAGAGGCCTCATGGGCCAACCAGTCCAACCCCCTGCCAAGAAGCAGGAAAATTGCATTCAAAGCACCCCAGACAGATGGCCATCCAGCCTCTGCTTAAAAGCCTCCAAAGAAGGAGACTCCTCCACACTCCAGGGCAGAAAGTTCCACTGTAGAACAGCTCTCACAGTGGACAGTTTCCCCTGACATTAAGTCTAGTCATGTCCTAGTGATTTGAATCCACTTTTAATGTGTGGGGCAGGCAACAGGTAAAGGTAAAGTTTTCCCCTGACATTAAGTCTAGTCATGTCTGACTCTGTGGAGTGATGCTCATCTCCATTTCTAAGCCAAAGAGCCAGCATTGTCCATAGACACCTCCAAGGTCATGTGGCCAGCAAGACTGCATGGAGCACCGTTACCTTCCCGTCAAAGTGGTTCCTATTGATATATTCACATTTGCATGTCTTCAAACTGCTAGGATGGCAGAAGCTGGGGCTAATAGCGGGAGCTCACCCCACTCCCTGGATTCGAACCACTGACCTTCCCGTCAGCAAGTTCAGCAGCTCAGTGCTGTAACCCTCTGCGCCATCAGGGGCTCCAGGGCAGACAAAACTTTCCCCTATATTCCCCCCTCTTATTTATACACAGATTCTCTTGAAAAGCACACCCTACTTTCGGCTTACTTCCAAACCAAAATGAGCAGGGACTTCCAATAAATCAATTTGCACTCTTCAAAGGCAATATTTTGATCTTGCAAAATAGAGTCCTTTAAAGAGGATTGTTCATCAACTTTTTAGAGATCAGTACATGGATACGCACCCTCTTTTCACTTTTCACACAGGTTGAGGATCCCTTACACAAAATGTTTTGGGTCAGAAGTGTTTGGGATTCCACCCCCCAATATTTTGGAATGCCTGGGCTTGCATATATGTACCTTATTAACTATCATGGAGATGGAACCCAAGACTAACAGGCAATTAATGTATGTGTTGTCAAAGGCTTCCATGGCCGGAATCACTGGGTTGCTGTGAGTTTTCTGGGCTGTATGGCCATGCTCCAGAACCATTCTCTCCTGACGTTTCACCCACATCGATGGCAGGCATCCTCAGAAGTTATAACGTATATTGGAAACTGATTAATTTATGTTTCTTATACACTTCACACACATAGCCCAAAGGTAACTTTATACCTAATATTTTAATATATTTGTGCATGACAGAAACTTTGTCTATGTTGAGCCCCCAGAAAGCAAGGGTGTCAATCTCTCAGCTACTCGTGCGAGCAGTTTCAGATTTTGGATTTCCCAATAAGGATTTTTTTTTAAAAAAATGTCAGAAGCGACTTGAGATAACTGCAAGTTACTTCTGGTGTGAGAGAATTGGGTGTTTACAAAAGTGTTGTCCAGGGGATGCCCAGATGTGTTACTATCCTGTGGGAGGCTTCTTTCATGTCCCCATATGAGCAGCTGGGGCTGACAGAAAAGCTCACCCCAGATCGCAGATTCGAACCACCAACCTTCAGGTCAGTAGTTCAGCTGACAAGTTTTTCACCCATCACACCACCATGGATCTTTCCAGATAAGGATAGCCAACCCGCATTATGTAATTTTTCTCTCCTTGGGTAAGTGTACATGCATGTGGCAATTTTGATTCCAAACAAATAGGTTGCCACCGGACAAGGTTGAAGGTTATTATACAAGTGAGTCTTTCACTTTAAGTCTGAAGTCATTGCATCCAATAGTTCTGTCTGAATGGATCTAACAGCTACCTTTATAAAACACACTCTACTTCTCATTTCTGGATCCAGTATCATATTTTTTTTTTATAAAAATCAACTTGAAAAACTGCAAGTCATTTCTGGTGTGAGAGAATCAGCCGTCTGCAAGGATGCCAGATGTTCTACCAGCCTGTAGGAGGCTTCTCTCATGTCCCTGCATGGGAAGCTGGAACTGACAGATGGAAGCTCACCCCACTCCTTGGATTTGAACTGCTGACCTTTCAGTCAGCAGTCTTGCTGGCACAAGGTTTTAACCCATTGCACCATCGGGGGCTCCAGTATGATATATGAAATATAATATTCATATAAACTCAATTTGACCAAACCACGGGTTCTTGCATGAAAGGGGCAAGGTCGCATAGACAATTAAGAGCCTGCCTCTCCTCTTAATAATGCCTTGAGTATGGAAAGTGTAGAGTCCTTTCACCACAGCCCTTCTTCAGTTCAATCATCTCACCATTTCCAGCTAAGTCACTGCGATACTTAACATAGCTGGCAACATCCAAATCTGAAATGAATGACTTCTCTCTGCACATATATATCAACTGTACCCTTAATAGTTTCTATGTTTCTACTGCAAAAACTATGAGTAAGACTTTTACGTATGTGGTGCTAAAAAATAAGTGTCTGATTGCCTTTTTGCAAACCAAGAAAACATTTCCACCCAGTCTCCATGACACTTCTCCCTCTACTTTGCAACAGATACAAGAATCACCTTTTTAAAGCATGAGAGCAAGTTCAAGCCAGATACCCATAATACCTATTTTTAATTAGATTTCTTATCTTCAACTCGAATAATGTGGTAATTTCCCTTCGTTTTGAATGCTTAACCCTAACAGTTCTTGGATGTATTTGATGTCAAATATATCATTTTGTCCGGAGAACCATTTCATTCAGTTCCCGAAACTTCCATATTCGGCCACCAGCCACTTCGTAGAGCAAGAATACAACCATGATAAGTGGGATTTTTATACCACGATCCCTTATTTTAGAAGAAATCTTCTAGTCATTCCCAACAAACCTAATCACCAGTAGTTTTGGACCGAAGCATTAAAGCACTGCATTTCGAAGCATCACTTCTTCCAAATTCAAAAATTCACAGCATCTGTTTAGCAGGGTTTCAGTCAGCTTGGGTTATTGAAATGAATGATAAAAACAAATACAATACTTCTCTAATGTACTAACTTAAATAGCTATTGCACTCTAATGTAATAATGATAATAATAATAATTTATTTGCGTACCACCTATCACCCCCAAGGGAATCATATAATATTTTTAAAGCATAGTTGTCCCCCAATAATACCACTGTTTCGATTATTTAAGGGAGATTCTTACCATTACAATATTTCAGAGGAACAAGATGCTTTACACTATCTAAGCTTTTCTTACTAATTTTAAAGAATAGTTGATAATGCTGGACAAGGCCCTCTAAAGTATACTATGTAGTTTGTTCATTTTACCCATAAATAGGGATATTTAGATTTCTCCCCCATTTATTCTCCTTGTGTAAACTAGGTGTGTGTTTTAATGGTCTATAGATGACAAATAAACTAACAACACAATCCAGCTAATGTCAAAACACTTTTAAGAGTCCCAGTGATTTCAAGGAAGAGTTAAATATCTTTGTTATTGAAATCAGCACAATTAGAAGGTGCTTAATTTTGGGAGAATTGTGGCCCCAAACTGTTAATTAAAGTGCTTTTCATTAAAATATGGATAATTATTGTTCTGAATTGTATTGTTTCACCAAATAGTTCAGTTTCTCATGGTTCAAATGCAACCTGCATGTTCCTATTAAGACATGTTCCTATTGAGACTGCCATGGGTTTTGGACCTATGTCAGGTACTAAGTTGGCTTCCTTTTGTTTCCTCACTCTAGAGAGAGAGAGAGAGACTAGCAATGCAAAATTTAAGTTGTGACCAGCCCATGTAAATATAACTTTTACATGTTTTCTAGGTCAGAGTGTTTGCTATCAAGATAGTACACAGTATGCCCAGACATCTAATATCCTCAGTTTCACTTATTCACTTAGGGCCTTCTCTTATACAAGGCAAGCCCATCACTTTTGTTTTGTTTTGTTTCAGTCTTGCTCCTTTTTACAGTATTCTGTTCCATTCTTCCATTCATCCCTTTGATTTCCAGCTCTCCCCTTACAACAGACAGGATACATGCCCACTCCCCCACCCCCTGTGTCAGGAGCGACTTGAGAAACTGCAAGTCGCTTCTGATGTGAGAGAATTGGCCATCTGCAAGGACATTGCCCAGGGGACACCTGACTATTTGATGTTTTACCACCCTTGTGGGAGGCTTCTCTCATGTCCCTGCATGGGGAGCTGGAGCTCACAGAGGAAGCTCAACCTGCTCTCGCCAGATTCGAACTGCTGTGTCAGTCAGCAGTCCTTCCGGCACAAGGGTTTAACCTCCTAACCTCACTATTATTTTCAGTGGAACTCTGTCACTGATTCCAATGAAAATAATAGGGTTTGCTACTAATTGAGGTATCACATATTCAAATGAAGTCCAGGAACATATCCTCCATGGATAAGTTAGCCTTATTATACATCTATATTTTTCTTCCTATCTGAACTAGAGAAGGACCTTTCCATCATGTTACCCCCACTTTTCAATATCACTTTCTATTCCTTTGTTCACATCCTATCAGATTACCTGGACAATATATGAAGTGATGCTCCCTCGCTGACATGCCTTGATAGCGTGCCAGAACATATCAAATCAAGAATGTGGGGTTTTTGTGTGTGCTTTTGTGTATTTAGTTGTTAACCTATCCCATCCCATGGCCTCCAGCTTTTACCTGGATGATTAAGCTAAGTCAAAGAACCTGAATGTCCCATTCCTGCTAGACTTCTGTGTTTTTCCTGGACCAGTATCGTACTTAGCTAGTCTGTTAACAGGTGGGTCATTCTCCTGCAGATACACCAGTGCTAGCCTGCACTTAATTCTTAGTGCTTCCAAAAGAAATTAGTGCCTTTGAATCTTTACCAAACTGTCAAAAAAGACTTCAAATTGTCAGCATTCCAAGTTTCCTAGAACAGATTTCGAAAGAGTCTTTTTTTTTCAGAAGGTATTTTGTAACATTCACGATGACCTCAGCATCCACTTCAAGCAAAGCAAGATTTATCACAGAATATCATTCCTTTTATTTCTGATGCGAGGAGTGAGCGCAGTGGCAGCCAAAATAGGACTGCCCACGCAAAAGTGAAAAGTCTTAGCAGCTTTAGGGGAAAAATAAGATGTTAAAAATAAAAACAAAAGGAGTGGAACGCACTGAGGGGGAGTTTTGAGCCTACCTAGTGGGCATGTAGGAGTCCCCGGTGGTGCAGTGGGTTAAACCCTTGTGCCAGCAGAACTGAAGACCGACAGGTCAGAGGATCAAATCCACAGAGAGCATGGATGAATTCCCTCTGTCAGCTCCAGCTCCCTATGTGGGGAAATAAGAGAAGGCTCCCACAAGGATGGTAAAAGGATGCATCCTCCTTGCAGACGTCCAATTTCCTCATACCAGAAGCAACTTGCAGTTTCTCAAGCTCCTCCTGACACAGAAAAAAAAAGTGGGCATGTATCCTGTCTGTTGTAAGAGGGGAGCTGGAAATCAAAGGGATGAATGGAAGAATGGAAAAGAATACTGTAGAAAGGAGCAAGACTGACTGGCTGGAGCAGAGCACATGAGCACTTTGCTTCAGCAGGTCCCATTTATGTTCAAATTTCAACTGACAGCACCGTATGACCCGATATGCTAAGACTTTTCAGAAGTGACAAATCTGACTTTGCTCCTAAACAAAACACTTGGATTTCTATCTGCCAAAGACCAACAAAAACTCCCATAGCTCCCATTTGCAATACAGGGTGAGTGGAAATTCCCTATTGACATTTGTCAATGAACGAGAAGTAGAACATAATCAAGCAGAGAGGAAATTGAATAAAAACAACACCCATGTATAAGGAAAAGAAAGCTGCTTTCCCTAGCATTTGCCCCTCCTTTTTCAGGCAGGCGTGGATTTCTCTGCTAATATAAATCCCTGTCAAATAATTCTGAAACCTTTCTCAGGTGCCACTTGAATTTGCTACTCAGATCTCCACATCCCTCTCATCGGGGGTTTGTTCCTTTACATGTCTTCTTTTTAAGTGCATCCCATTCTAATTTCCTCTTTTGCCGCCACTACCATCCCCATTATATCCTTTTATACAGGCATTTCATGTGGGCTCCTGGAATGAAGGCTGTTGAGAACTGTCTGGATAATCAGTGTTCCTGGTTTCACTTCCTTACAACACCATCATCCCAGCCCCCTGAGCTCCATATGTTTAATGAGTATGTCTGCAATACATGAAAGGACCCAAATACCCCTATTAGGAAACTTGTGTTAGATCTCAGTCTTTCCTCATAGCTCACCTGCTTCCCTTACTACCTCTGTGGTGGCAGCGTCCTGCTGTTTGACTCGTCAATCATATTTGAACAGCGCAAGGCTGCCAGGTACCCTTTGGCCAAAAAAAAAAAGAGTTAAGGGACGACAGAATGCCACTCCATTTATTATTTAAAAGTGTAATGAAAAGATAACTTTTCTTTTTAAAAAAGAAAAGAAACACACCAATCAAATAAAATTTGCAATGTTTCTGTCGCACTGCCAGGATTTTTCAGGTTGCAGTTCACACATTGAAACCAGAGCATATGGAAATGCAAAGGCCATCCCATGGGAACAAAACAGCAATGAATTAACCTTGTTTAATTATACTGACATTACTTAACCTCTTACATCTTTGTCTTTAGGGGGATATTCCAAGGGGAGAGGGTTTTTTAAAAAAATCCAGGCTGCAGTTACTTCGGGAATCTCAGAGCAATACCTAGAAGAACTTGTCTCATATACATAGGCATGGTCTTTTGACTGAAGCCAAAGTTTTGATGGCACCAGAAAACCACTAGAAAAACAGTTTTTGTCTATTGCAGTGATTTTTTTAAAAAAAAATAGTGTGGAGAGGTGGGGAGGGAGAATTGGATTTTACTAATGAAGTTTCAGTTAAGACTGCTAAATGAACCCTGATTTTTTTCCCCTCGTGTCAGGAGCGACTTGAGAAACTGCAAGTCGCTTCTGGTGTGTGAGAATTGCCCATCTGCAAGGACATTGCCCAGGGGATGCCCAGATGTTTTACCATCCTGTGGGAGGCTTTTCTCTTGTCCCCACATGAGAAGCTGGAGCTGACAGACAGCATTTCCCCCGCTCATAAACCGCTGACCTTTCAGTCAGAAGTCTTGTCTTTTTAAGATCATGAGTGACTATAATAAGTCTGTCTTCCCTTTTTATTTCCTTATAAATAGCACAGAATATACAGATTGAGCATCCCTTATCCAAAATGCTTGGGTCCAGAGCCATTCTGTATTTAGGATTTGTTTATTTGTGTGTTTGTTTTGGGGAGGATTTTGGAACACTTGCATGTGCA
Organism: Anolis apletophallus; assembly: GCA_030556195.1. NCBI lineage: Eukaryota > Metazoa > Chordata > Lepidosauria > Squamata > Anolidae > Anolis > Anolis apletophallus. The sequence continues at coordinate 87,243,678 of JARBWK010000002.1, read as the reverse complement.
CAATGAGATATCTTGGAGATGGCAGCTCAAGTCTAAACACAAAATTAATTTATGTTTCATATACATCTTACACATAGAATGAACATAATTTTAAACACAAAATAATGTTGTGCATGAAATAAAATGTGTGTACATTGAGTTCCAGTAAGCAAATGTGTCACTATCGCAGCCATCCATGTGGACAATTTTGGATTTGGACAGAGTGAGGATATTAGAATTTTGGATAAGGGATGCTCATCTTGCACACATTTGGCGAGACATCGCGGTCAGATTCCTACCCTGCCTATCTTGCCACAGATATGGGCTACTTAAGTGCAGAGTTCTGCCTCCCAGTATGAAGGATGAACCATGATACACATTCACCCTGAGTTCTTGTGGTCTAGTTCACTGCTAGGGAGCTTATTTGTATCCAGTTGGTTTTCAGATAAGCTAATTTTCAGTAGAGATGGATTTTATACAGCCATTCTGCACTGTTGCTCAAAGATACATCTTCCCAGTTCAAAAGTTCACAAAATCCAGAAAAAGAAAATAATAATCTAAGTACGGAACTTGCAGAACATGGAAAGTGAGGCCCTGTTCACACAGATGAATAAACATTATCCCACATTATCTGCTTTGAATTGAAATATATAGCTGTGTGGACTCAGGTAAGCCAGTTCAAAGCAGATATTGTAGGATTTTCTGCCTTGATATTCTGGGTTGTAATGTCTGTGTGGAAGGGCCCTGAGTTTACCTTCACAGGACTTCACTTCTAAAATAACTTCATTAGTCAAGAAATCGGCCAAATAACCACATTAATAAATTAATCAGAAATTCAAAAAGTTACTTTTTTGGGACTATGGATCTCAAAATTGCCAGCCATACTGGTCAGAGGATTAATGGAATTAAACTCCAAACAGTATCATTTCATTCTTCAGATGCAAGTTCCTTTCCCAATCTTTAGTTCTCCCATCACTCCTTTATGTGTCATTACAGCCAAAGTGTAATTCTATCTCCAGGAGAGCTTCTCACTGCCATTCTAACAATATTCTGATGGCAGCATTCCCCATATGGAGGCTGTTAAACATTAGGCAATGGATCTCCTTCAAGTAAGCTCTTTCACCAAGATCCAAGACGTTGCCATTTTCTGTTTGTAAACTTCCCATGTGCTTTCTTACGTTAGGAATAAAGAACTAGCTGGCTGTGCAATGTCTTTTGGTGGATTTGGAAGCATCCTGCACATTTTTCCTGAGAGTAAACTTTCCTCCAAATGCTGGGATTTACGTCTGAGGTGTGTCGCTTTGAGTTCTAAAGGAATGATGGATTGATAGAGTTCTGCTCTATGGCGGAGGAGGTTTGAGGCCAATGAGCCACGGACATTGATGCTTCCTATGCTGTCTGATGTGGAGAAGCAGCGATTATTTGTTTTCAGTATGTTAGGAACCCATGCCACTATTGTGCCCATAAGCTTCAAAGAATGTTTTCCTCATGGGAATTTTTCTAGGAATCAAAAATCAGCACCAGTTCACATCGAGCGGCACTTCTGTAAAGTACCCTGGCTTGTGGTACAGAAAGCTTACCTTTCAGGCATATGGTCATGTGAATTAAAGAAATACATGGGACATCAATTCAATATGATACAACCAGTGTTCTTATGAGTCATCCACAAAATAAACACAACAATGAGAATATGGAAATGAATAAACAAAACTGAGGAAAGGTCAACTCCCTGACCTGCAGTGATACTGAGAAAGTGGATACTTGCACAATGAGAGTGCATCCCCAGCCCCATATAATAAAACCACAACAGAAATGCTTCTGGAGTCCAAGAACTGTTGCATGTACCATTCGGCCACAAACCCAACTTTGGCATCCAAAAATGAACATCCAAAGGACATCACACAATAGAGTCAAACACAGTTCTCTCAGGGGTGCACCAATTACTAGGAAACATGTCTTTTGAAACACCTGTTTGCTTTGAAGCACACTTTTACATTTTTAAAAAGTGCTTAGATGCTCCTGGTGATCCTGGCACGCGCACACCTTTGCTGCATTCGCAGCCGTGTGTTGAAAAGCTTGGGTCCTTTCCCTCTCTTGCCACAAAAAGAAGATGCAGAAGAGACATTTGATTCATAAACTGAAAAGAAAGCCAAGGTCTCCTCTTGCAGGAACTTTTCCCCCCATTCACAAGAGTAGACAAGAGAATCTGTATGGGACTTGGGCTGCCCAAGAGGTGTGCAGAAATCCCAAGAAGCCCAAGCCCTGTCAGATGAGCACTTTTGGTCTCTCTGCTGCTGTTATGAAAGCCTTGCTCCATCCAATCTAGAGCAGGCATAGGCAAACTTTGGCCCTCCAGGTATTTTGGACTTCAACTCCCAGGATTCCTAACATGAGGAATTCCGGGAGTTGAAGTCCAAAATACCTGGAGGGCCGAAGTTTGCCCATGCCTGCTCTAGAGGGTTGTCTGAAGCCATTGCCCGAAGGTGTTCCCACCGGGACTGACAGCTCCCACGGCGTCATCTGCACACAACTTCCAGGAGCCCATTTATTCAATGCCTCGAGGAAGCTTGTTGCCTGCCCTCCCTCTTTTTCGCCCCCTTCCTCCGGAGCCTCTTTCCCCCGAAGTAATTGCCCTTTTAATGAGCTCCGATAGCCTTCCTTCCACCCTGGAAAAGACTCCTGCCCCCCCCCCCCGGCGGAGCTCGGCCTGGAGGCCCAGCAAGTCTTGGACAATAACCACACGCTTCTTGGGAAACTTGGACGCAGGCTGCCTTTCTCCCGGTCTCTCTCTCCCAAACTACCTCTCTCTTGTTCTCCCCAAGTCGCACAGAAGACGCACATCTGCTCCTGCCTCACAACAAGACCCCAGGGCGCCTTTCCTTGGAGGAAAAAGGCAGACGTCTGAAGAGCGAAGGGGGCGAAAAGGTAGGAAAGGGGTCAGGGGGAAAGTGGAAGAGAAAGGAGGCGGGCAGGGACAGGAGGAGAAGGCAAAGGCCGGGCAAAGGGGGGACTGGGGGAGGGAGGAAAGGAAGAGAGGAAGGAAGAAGGGGAGAGGGAGGGAAGTGAGAGGTTGAGGAGCCAGGTTAGCGAATCCAGGGACAGAGGAAGACTCTCCAAAGAAACAGAGTGAACATGAAGGGGGGGGGGGTGTCCTCTCTTTCGAAGAGCAAAGATTGAAGAGCGAAGGGGGCGAAAAGGTAAGAAGGGGTCAGAGGAAAAGTGGAAGAGGAAGGAGGGGGCAGGAGTGAAGGCAAAGGGTTGTGTTGAAGCCGGGCAAAGGGACGATTGAAAGAGAGAGGGGGAGAGGGAGGGAAGGAAGGAAGGAGGGAAGGAAGGAAGGAAGGAAAGTGAGGGATTGATGCGCTAGGTTAGCGAATCCAGGGACAGAGGAAGACTTTCCAAAGAAACGGAGTGAGCCTGTGTGTCCTCTCTCCATACAACTGAAGAGCGCAGGGGACGAAAAGGTAAGAAGGGGTCAGAGGAAAAGGGGAAGAGAAAGGAATAGGCAGGAACAGGAAGAGAAATCAAAGGCTTGTGTTGAAGCCGGGCAAAGGGACGATTGAAAGAGTAAGGGAGAGGGAGGGAGGGAAGGAAGGGAGGAAAGAAGGAAAGAAGGGAAGAAGGGAAGTGAGGGGTTAAGGCGCCAGGTTAGCGAATCCAGGGACAGAAGGCTGTCAAAAGAAACGGAGTGAGCATGAAGGGAGGTGTGTGTGTGTGTGTGTGTGTGTGTCGGGGTCGATCGAGCCGATCCCGTGGAAGAGTGTTGTCATTGGGACCGCCAATACGGAGGGGGGATCAGGAGCGCGCTCTTCCTCGTAGGCAGCGATCCCGGCCCAGGGCAGCCCCGCTTTGCCCCGGTGCCTCTCACCAGCTGCTCGCCTGGGGCAGCGGAGGGAGGAGGAGCAGAGCGGAGCGGAAGGGCACGGAGCCAAGAGCGAAGCTGGAGAGGCCCGCTGCTCCCTTCCCGGCCGCCCCCTCCCTCGTGCCCGCCGCCCGCTCCGCCGCCGCCACTCACTCACCGTCCTCCTTGTCCAGCACCATGGTGGCTGGGATCGGCTGCCTCCGCCGCTCCGTCTCCGCGCTGGGCTCGCCCTCCAAGCCGCCGGTGGCTCTTCCTCCGCTCCGTTGGGAAAAAAGGGGGGAAGGAGGGGGGGAGGCAAAGCGCGCACTGGCGGCGGCAATGGGGCTGGCGGGGGGGGTGTGGTGTTTAGCCAAGCGGGTGGGAAAGGCACCCGGTCCTCCTGCCTCAGTCTCTTCCCTTCGCCTCTTCTCCCCCCCTTTCGCCCCCCCTCCTTTCTTCTCCTCGCACCGCCCCGGCTACACTTGCACGACTTTTCACCTTGATCGCGCTCGGGTTAGAATTACAGCGGGGGAACAAGAGAAAGCAAGGCAGGCTCTCTCTCTCTCTCTCTCTCTCTCTCTCTCTCTCTCTCTCTCTCTCTCTCTCTCTCTCTCTCTCTCTCTCTCTCTCTCTCTCTCTCTCTCTCTCTCTCTCTCTGCACGGCCTCCTCAGAGACTGTCCCCCTCCAACTCGGATGCCACTTTGGGAATGGCACGCATCGAGGAGAAAAGGTAAGGGAGGCCGGCCAAGCCAGGCTGGGTGCCTCCTCGCCCTGGCTTCTTTCGCCCTTAAGCTACGCGGAGGCGAGCCATCCCCGCCGCCGTCCCTATCCTCATCCTCCCCCTCATTAAAAATAATAGCCGCCTGGGCTCTTCAGGGACGGGATCCGCTGCCAAGACCCCCCCCCCCCTTCCTTCCCGCAGCTCCCAAAGTGGGCTCGCCTCCCCTCTCAACCGGCCCTGATATTCAAAGGGGGGAGGGAGGGAGGGGAGGGGGGTGCCGGGAGGGTGGCAAGATGCGAACCTATCGCGGAGGCAAAGACTGGCCTTCCTCTCTCTCTCTCTCTCTCTCTCTCTCTCTCTCTCTCTCTCTCTCATTCCCTGGCTCTCAATTTATGTGCTCGCGCTCTCTCCTGCCGCTGAATAAATGCCCGCATTTCCCAGGGACCCTCAGATTCCCCTGTTAATTAAATCAATTCATTATGCTCAGATCTGATTAGCAGCCCCCCCTCTCCCCCTCTTTGAATCAATTATTCAATACACAAACATAATTGCCTGTGCCAGAGGTGTCTAAGTATTAGCTTATTTAACTCCAAGGACACTAATTACCCCTAGGGCAAGGGAACTTTTCTCATTAATTCTGACAAAACACAAAAGCACAGCTAAAGTGCGGGGGGGGGGGCGGCATTGAGTGTGTATGTGTGAGTGTGTGTGTGTGTGTGAGAGAGAATTGGGAAGGGAGGGCGGCAGAGCTGGGGAAAAGAGGCCTTGCTGAGGATGCACGTGCTCCTGTATAAATAAGCCCTGCTTTCTTTCTTTTAGGGACAGGGATTTCGCTTCCTCCTCCTCCTCACATCTCTCTCTTCTTCAGTTCTCTCCCTCCAATCCCCTCTCCACCTGCCTTCCTTAACTTTCCCAAAGTACCCAGAAAGAAAGGAATGGCAATGAACTTTTGTGGCGCAGCTTGGGTGGAGAAAGTGCTGCGAAGTCATATTCCTTCTGGGTTGCTGTAAGTTTTCCAGGCTGTATGGCCAGGCTCCAGAAGCATTCTCTCCTGACGTTTCACCTGCATCTTTGGCAGGCATCCTCAGAAGTTGTGAGGTCTGCTGGAAACTAGGAAAAGGGGGTTTATATACCTGTGGTTTATATAACGGTGCTCCATGCAGTCATGCCAGCCACATGACCTTGGAGGAGTCTATGGACAACGCCAGCTCTTCAGCTTGGAAATGGAGATGAGCACCACACCCCAGAGTCGGACACGACTGGACTTCATGTCAAGGGAAAACCTTTATATTTACCTATATCTATTGAATATTCTTTCTGTTTCTTTCTACTGTAGGGTGCAAAGAGAGGATCTCAGAAGCATCCCTGCTGGAGAAGATAACTATGCAGAGAAGGGAAAACAGTCCCAGGGTGCCGTTTCCTCCCTCTCCTGAAAAATACATAAGGAAAGGGAAATCTGTGGAGGAAATCACCTTATGAAAGCAACAAACGGCACATGATTTACTATGAAGTGGTAACAGTAGTGAATTGTTTACAGCCTGAATTAATGTCAGTGCCCACTATTAATGTACTTGCTTCCTATGTTTACCATATAATGGGCCTGATTTTCCATTAGCAGAAACTAGAGTGCTGAAAAGAGACTAGGCAGAACTAATACAAACTGAAATCAACAATTATATGCAGGCGTGCATATCCCCCCCCCCCAACTCTCTCAATCCCTCTCTCCCTCTCTCCCTACCAGCCTCTTTAAAAGGTAGGCAGCTTGCAAGGCTCCGGAAACCTTTTTTCCCCTGCCCCTCTCCAGCCTGTGGCCTTCTGTGTTTGAAAAGGAGTTGTAATTGATTCCCTCCGCTCCCCACCCACCCACCCTCTTGCCCCAAATTAGGAGTTTTCACTTTCTAAAGGCGCCTATTGTTGCTGTCCCGCCAATGTGCACAGAGGTATCGAAGATACTTTTTTGTCTCCCCTGGCAGTGCATGAGCTGATCCATTAATCCATTTGGCTTTTTCTATATCAAGAAACTAATATTCACTCTGCTCAGCCTGGTTTTAGTTCAGCCCTTCTTCCTCCGGCACCTGGCTGGGTTTTTCATGCCATTGGTGCAAGCCAATTCTTCTTGATGGGTTTGCTCAACTTACCGGCTGGTTCCTGGGTAGGATCACAAACCATAGCCGTGGCATTTTGTGTTCCTTCTTTCGTTATTTATGTATCCTCCTCTGCTGCCGCCTCCAACAATGATTCGCAATCCCACATTGTCCCATTCACCCGTGTCAGGACTTTTGTGATTAAACTGGTTCATTTGGCAACTCTGGCCATTATCTTTAAAGCACACCTTGTCCATATCACTTAAAGCCAAGAAGGAAAGAGAGGAAGCGGGCGCCGGGGGGGGGGGGGGGAGCCTGGCAAGATAGTTGCCAAGTGAGCTTAACTGAAGCACACTCATTGCTTTTGTGAGTATTAATATGACTTGGAATATAGCACAGTGTTCCATTAGCTCAGGATGCGTTTCTAGGAGAATAAGGATAAAATATCTCTGGCTTTGTAACACAACAAACCCTGTTAATTTTCTGGTCTTTAATTTTCAGTGGATGGCATATACTGCACCCACAGGAACTTGACCTGCTTAACTCAATGAATCACATTTTGAGAGAACGTAAGAGAGCTGGAGAAGGACCAAACCGCAGAGAAAATCATTTTGCTGCAAATCTCTATGACAATAGGAGAAGACGTGGTAGGTTCAATCCTATCTGGGGCAATTTGGGTTTGGACTGTGGATGTTTGGTATATAAAAATTCAAAGGATCTCAAAAGATTAGGTGGAAACAGTGGATACAGGGTAGTGCTTCCCAACCTTTTTTTTGAACAGGGACCACTCTTCAACATCAGTACCAAAAGGATTACAAATTGGTTTTTGGTCAACTTTAGATTCAGTGGGGGTGCTAATTCAGATAATAGCATTGGATAGACCACATCAATTCTAGTTCCTGCTACCGAACATATACCATGGTCAGTTACAGGGAAGGAGTGGCAGGTGGTGCAAAAGAAGGGGAAATAAAATAAATAAAAGAAATAAAGAGGAAATCAGGCTTGCAGACCTTGATGATGCCTTGAAATCTGCATCGAGTGCAGGGGTGCTCACACTTTTTCAGCATGTGAGCTACTTATAAAACAACCAAGTCAAAATGATCTACCTACCCACTACAAAAATGTGAAACATATAACACAATATGTGCTTTGAACTGGGTTTTCTGAGTCCACACTGCCATATAATCTGATTCAAAGCAGATAACATGGGATTTTATTCAACTGTGTGGAAAGGACCTCAGATAATCCAGGGCCCTTCCACACATTCTATTTTACAGTTGACACACACAAACTGATTTCTTACTACTGGACGAATTGCTGCGGGGCGGGACTGAGCCTACTTCCCGCCCTGCCTGTGATCTACCAGGATGCCCTACGCGATCAACCAGTAGATCGCGATCTACCTAATGAGCACCCCTGACTAGTGCATAGTGTGGCATTTCAGACTGCTCAATGGATTGCCATACAGAAATCCCACCAAGCCAGTTTTATGAGAATGTTCACTGTCCACCAGTAGACTTGAACTCAAGGTGCTGATAAGGATATTCAGGTCCCCAAATAACTGTGAAGTTTCTCCCCGAATATGCTTCCCAAAAGTCTGCTGGTGAGGCCTTAGGCTATGTCTAATCCATGAAAGCAACACACTGTGGGGGAATACGTGGCACGCCATTTATGGAATAACTTTCCTTTAAAGGTCAAATTGGCACAACCACAATTATCAAGTAAAAACATGGAAGATGGAAGGAAGATCCTAGTAGGATCAGGTTCCAAAAGGATTAAATTTAAATTAAAAAGAAGCTAGTTTTGTTGTATGTTCCTGAACAACAGGGGGGATCCAGTGTCTTCAAGCGAAGCCTTTTAAAAAAATATATATGTTTCATAAAGTTTGGGGGGCATATTTAAACTGTACATGCAAATGGCTTTTGCTTTAATGAACAATCAAGGGAAAAGTCAGACTTGTGCCTTCATAATTCATGTCTTGGTCAATGTGGAGGTTGGAATTAAATCCTAACCATCACGCTATGACCCATATCTCCTAATATAAGCCTCACTGTGTAAGCAGCACAGCCCGCCCCCCCCCCAACCCAACGACATTTATTTCCAAAGCCAAATGTTCTTTATGGATTAGGAGGCAATAAGATTATGAAATTGTATTGAGAAGCAAGTAAAAGCACCAAAGAAAGAAAGAAAAACCTAGTAAGTTTTCTTCCTCAATTAGTTCTGGGAACCCCTGGGATGAGAAGAAGGAAAGCCCAGTGTTGGCCAAACTGTAGTGTCTGCTTCGTATCAGCCTGCAGTAAGGTTCACATTTAGGCAAAATTGCCAGGGTTTTTATAACCATCCCAATTAATTAACCACTTTATTTTCATCAGGTGTCTTATCACCCAGGTGTGTGAAGCATTTTATACCATCCAATCAGTTAATTCAAAACATGATAGATAAGCCAAGTGAGCTTTTTAAAAAATCATGTCAGAAGCGACTTGAGAAACTGCAGGTTGCTTCTGGTGTGAGAGAATTGACGAACTGCAGAGACGTTTCCCAGGGGATGCCCTGGTGTGTTACCATCCGGTGGGAGGCTTCTCTCATGTCCCTGCATGGAAAGCTGGAGTTGACAGATAGGAGCTCACCCCTTCTCACAAATTTGAACTGCTGACCTCCAGGTCAGCAGTTCAGCCAGCACAAGGGTTTAACCCATTGCGCACTGCGGCTCCAGCTGAGTGAACAGAAGCCAAATAGCCAAATGAATAAATGGTAGCAAAACATACTTATTGGGGAGTAGCTTGCCACATCTCAAGACCTTACCCGTTTCTAATTAGTTCCAACCCTGAACATGTTCTGTAAAGTAGTCCTTAAAGGAGATTTAAAGGGAGCAGTGCTCAGGGCGCATACTACTCCACTGTTTGCCAGTTCTACTGGCTTCCAGTTTGCTACCGAGCACAATTCAAAGTGCTGGCTTTAACCTATAAAGCCCTAAATGGTTCTGGCCCAGCTTACCTGTTCGAACATATATCTCCTTACAAACCATCCAGGAATTTAAGATAGTCTGGGTAGGCCCTGCTCTCGATTCTGCCTTCCTCGCAGGTGTGTTTCACAGGGACAAGAGACAGAGCCTTCTCAGTGGTGGCCCCTCGGCTGTGGAAATCTCCTGACCTTTCGGAAAAGAGTAAAAACCTGGCTCTTTGAGCAAGCTTTCAGAAATGCAGAGTAATCAGATAAACACTGTATGATGAAATAACGAACACGGAATGGCTAAAACGATGTAAATGGATAAAGAGTTGAACTGGAAGACATGGATTATTAAAGTTTTAATTGGTTTTATATTATTATGTAATATTAAATGTTTTAAATTGATACATATATATATATGTATGTATGTTGCGGCATCTAAATGTTGTTGATTTGTAAGCTGCCCTGTGTCGCTGAAAAGAGCGGGATAAAAATGCTGTAAATAAATAAATAAATATACTCCTTTAGATTTTTTAGGAGAATGGATAGAGTAATTGTGACACATCAAATCTATCTCCTTGATATACAAAGATCTTCCTCAAGTTTCCCATATTTTGTGTGTGTGTGTGGGGGGGGGGGGGGCAAGTCTAGTGATTATTTTTTACTTAGTCTGTACTAAAAGGATGTCAACTGCAGAAACATACTAAGAATCTCTGGAGGTCTCTCAAAATGCCTGAAGCAGTGCATCTAAATGCAGTGCACCCTTGTTTCTGTCTCACTCTCCAACAACACAAAAATAACACGTTAGAGGTGGCTTCATTGCTTTCAAGGTGTGTTTTTATATTACATCGGAAGATGTAGCTATATGTTACACATCAGGTCTCAATGTAGGATCTTGGGTGATATGTTTTTCTAAACTGAATAGTATACTGTGCAACACTTTGAGATGTTTGAATACAGCGAGAATCCTGTGGGAAGGAGAACATGATTGTAATTGTTCATCCTTGTGAGGATAAAATAATTAAACATTTACGTCCCTATTGCACACTATCCTTCCACCTGGAGAAGGGCAGGAACAGGGGGAAGTTCTAATTTTCCCAAGGCCTTCCCATCTTTATGAAGTCTGTATGTTCAAGAATAGGTATAATTTTTCTTTAAACTGAGAAGTGGGGTCTCAGCACATTGTTTCACAAAGGTATGGCTGAGTAAACATCTGGATCTCAAACTTCCAGACTCAATGCCCATGTGCTTGCTGTTGCACCATTTGGTCTTTACTTCCAATATAGTGAGGCATCTGCCTTTTGAATGCTATGAGATGTATGGTTCATTTTTCAGTGTAAGCTCTCAGCTGAAAAGAGAGGGGAGGAGTAGCTTTAAGTGCTAGCTAACCAAAAGCTTTCCAAAAAGCATGCCTGTGGTATTGTTGTTAAAAATCCAAAAAGGCTTCTTTCATAGCTTTCAATCAACATCATTGCCATCTCAGCGCATCTCTTTGTCTACCATGAATCATTGGCAAGATGCATCCCATACAGCTTTTTCAGAGCCTTCCAGTGGGATGTTGACAAATTGCAGAGTTCCCAGCTGTTGGATGTCAGTGATCTTTCCTCATTCTGTATTCCATGCTTATTTCTGAAATCCAGATGTGGGATGAAATTTAATACTTTGCCTGGGAAAGCTAGCAGCTTTTACAATCAGCTACTTACTGATGAGAGGTTTATTCTTTTTTACTTGTCAGGTTAATGGATCAAAAGGATCCATTTTTTAGAGGTGTGAGGCAGTTTCAGAATCACTTCAGAATCTATCCACACCTCAAACCTATCTCCTCATAAATATATATTTCAAATACACCTCAAATCCAAATGAGCACAGGGCTACCACAATGAAATTTCTCCCATGGCCAGCTGTGTCAGGCAAGGGAAATATGAGCTAATGTGACCCTATCACTTCCTATAAAGAACATGGAATGCTTGTGCAAATTGTCAACAGGCTTCTTGTGCAGTCCTTCAACCATAAAGGTTTCCAGAATGACTTCTGTGGTCTCGCTGGGGCAGAGCTTACAACAGAGTCTTTTAAAAGACTACAGCTCATGTCTAGCGACCATGCCCATGTCTAATGACCATGCTCACCGAAGCAATCTAGAAGCTGTAGTCCAGTAAATGTTGGGGACGATGATGACAATGATGCTGACAACAACAATGATGATGGATGTACAAGATTTCTTCTTACAGGAAATTTTACTTTGTTTGAAGCCCAAAGTCACCCACTACATGTATAATTTATGATGCTTTAAACAACCCTACAACAGTCCTAGGAAAGTCTTAAATGGATATTCTTAGCTTACAATTTGGGTTGTTAGTTGTTCTCCATGACTACAAGGCAGAAAAAGCATTTCAGCCCCCTTCCCCTCCCCCAGTCATCTTTGAGAGATTTCATGGACCAGACCTGGGACAGGTTGTGCTTTCCTAATTAGTTATGGAAAACTCCACCACAATGGTTTTCTTGTTGATAACTTTCAACCAGCTGGCCTAACATTTCTTGGAGATTAAGTGTTGCCATGTGGCACATTCCATTAAGACAAATGCAGCAGCAAATGAAATCCATTCAGGACATCCCTGGAATTTTCTGTGTCACGTGAATCAGAACAAAAGAGATTGCATGGATTAATTAGTTGACTAGGACATAGAAGTGGCAGTAGGAAAGGAGTTTTCATGGCAAGGAGGGATTCCACTGCATTTTAGGAATTTTATAATTTCCAAATTTCTATCATTTTATTAATGAAATTTTATGCACTGTTTTTTATACTTATGTTATTGTATTTATACTTATCATGTATTTTTGTCTGCATGTGGCACTTGGAGTGAGCCACCCCAAGTCCCTTTGGGGAGATGGTGGAAGAGTACAAATAAAGATTATTATTATTATTGTTTCTCATTACTCCTCTTATTAGATGGGAAATGCTTTCATTTCTTCTTCACACAATGTGACATGTACTGCAGTGAAAAAGTAATCCAATATGCACAAACAATGAGTGAATATTTAAATTCTGGGTGAATTTCCAACCACTGTAGATCCACTGATATTAATATGACTATGCCCATGTATATGTTTGTGTTCTGTGAATACTATCACACAAGAGTTCAAATCATTTCAATACAGACCAGCTCAGAGAGCTGCAAGTGAAGCCACATTCTGTAGTTCCTTTAATACCTGTGAATTCCCAGAGAAAGACACAACAGATTGTGTAGCCTAATAGCCAAAGTGCCAGCCTTGTGTTATAGAGCCACTGCTCACATACTCTCTGGAGGTCTGGTTTTATGAGTTATCTTTGAGCTTTTATATTTTTTTCAGAGTGTCAAAGAGAAGGCTGTAGTTTCAGCACAGGTGATTTCACCCCAAATGCTCTGCGCTTAACAAAGATTTAAGGATGTTTTTTCTTTCAAAGCCAGAAAGCCTGCTTGGTATGATCAAGTCCAAATTTCATATGCAATTAAATGCAGTAGATTTGAGGGCAAGCTAACAAAGGTAAACCCTGGCTCATAAGAACGGCTGTACAGGACAGTACTCAGCACTTGCACAAATCCCACTGAGAAACAGCCTTACATTCCAATTTAAGTTATTTCAAAATTGAGTCAGTGTCTTGTTAGGTGAGAGCCTTCCCTTACAGAACAATGTGAAGAAAGTACAAGTTTAGTAAGGTCAGTTAGCACTGGCACTGAAAGAACAAATGTGAGACGGGGTGGGGGTGGGGATAAGAGACTGAGATTGATTCCTTTTTGAATCTCATTCCACCCATGAAGTCCAGGAGCAGCCATTGGCTTCTTTCAATCTCAGTTGCTTCGTCCAAAGCTTTCAGCCAATCTCCTATAATAATTTCCTACTCCCCCACCACAAGCACTGTCATTGCTATTATGATGTAGCCTGGTTTTTCTAAACTCTGGGACTAAGGGCTGCTTACCAAAATTAGAATAGATATAGATAATAGTCACATCACTAAAATTGATTTATTTTTAAAAATATAATTAAACTAAAGTAAAGATAAAGGTTTCCCCTTGACATTAAGTCTAGTCAAATGTGACTCTAGGGAGTGGGGCTCATCCCCATTTCTAAGCTGAAGAGCCAGTACTGTCCGTAGATACCTCTAAAGTCATGCAGCCAGCATGACTGCATGGAACGCTGTTACCTTCCTGCCAGGGTGGTACCTATTGATCTACTCATATTTGCATGTTTTCAAACTGGTAGGTTGGCAGAAGCTAGGCCTAACAGCAGGAGCTCACCCCGCTCCCTGGATTTGAACCACTGAACTTTCAGTCAGCAATTTCAGCAACTCAGCAGTTTAACTGCTGCTTGTATTAAAAGCCATTTGAAAGGATACCAATTAACAACAAATGAACATAGATAATACAACATCTTATTAAATGCCCTGAAAAAAATAAGTTTACAGTGAATCTTGGGTGAGTGGGTGGGCTTCACATTCTGACAGAAGCATGCTATGGAAGTGGCTTGTCTAAGAAGGGGACTCCGGAGCCTGGGAGCAGCTACCAAGAAGGCCCACTTCTGTCTTCTCATCCAACGTATTAGTATGATTATGGTACAGAATTAAATTTTGGAAGAATCTGTCAAATGACCAGAAAACAGCATACAGCATCCAAAGCAAATGTATTTCCTCTTATCATTAAGCTTCCATGTGGTGTTCTTGTTTTACTTATTTGTGCTCTCTTTTGCAGATTCTAGTTGGTAATTATCCCTCTTCTTATACTAAAACAACTTCTCTATCATGCAAGTTTGGGAAGATACCACAACTGGCCAAGTACTCTAAATGTCTTCCTATAAACATGATTTTATAGGATGCCACCAGGACAGTTAAAGCTAGGGTTGCCACTTTTTGATAAAATAATAAGGGACAGGTACATAAAAATAGGGAATAGTGGAAATGCAATGCTATAATTGTGTCATAAAAGAGGGTCTTTGTGCTTTGTCCATGTCACCAACTTTCTGTCTCCGAATTCCTCAAATTTCTTTTCCTCCTCTCTAGATGTTTTACCATTACACATGTGTTTATTGGCAACACGAGGAAAGCAGGGGAAGAAGCAATTTAACCACTGACAGTTGAGGCAAAATAATCTTCATTTTCGAAGCTAATTAAAAATGTTTTTTCTAATTATATCAGAATTCCAACATATAATAATGGTATTGTATAATACTAATATAATAAACCCAAATACAGGAGACAGAGGGAAAAGTTAAGATAGTGTAACTTGATGCCACCGGGAAGTGGCGCAGCTGGCTAAGTGTCAGCTGCATAAAATCTCTCTGACCTGTAGGTCATGAGTTTGAGGCCTGCCCGGGTTGGGGTGGGTGCCCGACCTTAAGTGTAGCCTGCTGTCGACCTTTGCAGCCCAAAAGACAGTTCATTTGTCAAGTAGGAGATAAAGGTACCACATTAAGTGGGGAGGCAAATTTTGACTGATTTATGAAGCCATAAAGAATTCCAGGAGTCGCTGAAGATTGCGGAAGAACAACAAGGTACACTGGAAAAAATGCTGAGAGAGATGAGGAGTGCATCAGCTCTCCCTGGTGGCCAGAAGTTTGCCTCTTTGTTCGTCTATGTTCATCAATATATGTCTAAAAATATGTCTATATATTTTGAACTGCAGGGATTGTCTGCAAGTATACTTACTGTAATCCGCTCTGAGTCCCCTTTGGGGTGAGAAGAGTGGAATATAAATGAAGTACATAAATAAATAAATAAATGACTCACTAGATGACATTGAACTATTTATTTAATCTATTGCTTTTGTAAAGTGTTCCTTGATCATTATTTTCTGGGAGATGGCCAGTCTGTTAAGGTCATAACATGCAACAATGCAGCAATAGTGCCATAAAACAATATCTAAAGTCAGCAGAATATAAAACTAGGCAACACAGACTGCTAGGTTTTTGTGCACATAACAAGTACAATAACTACAAATCCCATCATCCATGGCCATTAGTCATGCTGGCTCAGGCTAAAGAATACCAGGAGTCCAACAACAGCTATGGGGCCAAATGTTCCCAGACCCTACTATAAAGGGACAAAATGATAGACAAGTTCTAATTCCTGGTTTCATTCGTCACTTGGTTAGGTAATAATCTCTGTTGTGGTCAATAGGATCACAGAGAGGCCCTTCCCAGATTTTTATTTGAAATGACAAACAGGCAAATTCCAAAGGGCAATGCCAACATTTGGCCGTTATTATAGTCTCTCATTTTCAAACCGAACATGCCAGTAGTTGCTGGTCATAATTTGCATTTACAAGAAACCATGTTTTTGGAACAAAATATAAGGCTTCTCAAAACACACACAAAATTTAATATAAACCTCAATAATTCTGTTTAAAATACAGCACTCGATGCACTCAGGGCAGATTTGCACTATAAACACCCTTGCAAACTATCTATAGTGCCTTGGAAGTATCTCCAATTTGCATAAATATACCTCAAATATTTATAGATCAGTAGATATAAATGTGCATTTAAAGATGACTGCAAAAGTGCATTACAACAGAAAGCTCTTACACATCTTCCAATTAATTCAAATAATTGCACACAGGCTTATTAAATTACACATTAGATAGATAAAATATGGCTTACCATCAGTTGCAAGCACTAAAATACTTTTAGAGAGAAGTTTCCCTGCCAAGTCGCCAGTAATAGCAATGCTGGAGTGGAAATGCTGCTTTGAGATTGGGGGCCATGGGACGACTTATATTAGAAGTAATATTACAGGCTTGCTCCCCATTGCTTTAAACAGTCCTTTCGTCATCCAATATTTCAGCAAGCCTTTCAATATTTGAAAACAAACTTGGAAAAGTTACTTTTTTTGGATGGCATCTCCCGCAGGAGGATTCCAAGAATAATAAATCAAAATTCACTGAATCAGTTACATTGGCATAACCAGGGATTATGCCAATGTAAATACCTTTTCAGACTTTGAGCAAGGAGGTATTCAGTGCCTTCTTGCACTTCTGTTGCATAATGGGACAACAACCCACACCAGCCAGCAAAATAGGTGAGATGATATGGCAAAATGTTTTGAAAACTATGCAGATCTCCCTCCTGTCCTCACATACATACCTAATCCAGTTGCTCTCTATAGCTGACAGAGCATGACTTTTCACTTCCACAAAACTGGAATATTCAGAAACTCAGTATGCATTATGGACTGGTAGGATAGTGAGATTGAGGTCTGAAGAGGCAAAAACTGTGGCAAGAGTTCAAAGACCTTTGGCATTGAGAAAGGGCTTCTACCAGCCTAGGGGTTGACTGGTTGACATTTTCTCCACCCACTACAATTTTCGACCACAAATCAAATCCATCTTGCAAGATATCTTAATGCTCAGGAGC
Organism: Anolis apletophallus; assembly: GCA_030556195.1. NCBI lineage: Eukaryota > Metazoa > Chordata > Lepidosauria > Squamata > Anolidae > Anolis > Anolis apletophallus. The sequence continues at coordinate 87,226,723 of JARBWK010000002.1, read as the reverse complement.
TGCTTTTGAGTGGGCTCCTGAGAAAGATGTAGGGGCAGAGGGGAATACTACAGACACTGCATTGTGATTATGCTTGCATTTTGCTAGACAATATGGTGCAACACGCAATCCAGCATTCAAGCACCTAATGATTCGACTACTGTAATGCACTGTGTAATGCACTCTGACTGGACCATGGTGGTCCACGCCTTGGTAACCTCTAGATTGGATTACTGCAATGCGCTCTATGTGGGGCTTCCCTTGAAGATGGCCCGGAAACTTCAACTTGTCCAACGCTCGGCTGCCAGATTAATAACTGGGGCAGGTTACAGGGAGCGGTCGACCCCCTGTTTAAAGAGCTCCACTGGCTGCCATTTTTTTTCTGAGCCCAATTCAAGGAGCAGGTGATTACCTATAAAGCCCTAAATGGTTTGGGACCTGCCTACCTTCATGACCGTCTCTCCTCCCATGAACCAGCCCGAACCCTTCGCTCCTCAGGGGAGGCCGTCCTTTCACCCCTGCCAGTCTCACAGACCCGGCTTGTGAGCACTAGGGAGAAAGCCTTCTGCTCTGTGGCCCCCCCTCTTTGGAATTCCCTCCTGGGAGAGATTAGGAATGCTCCCTCACTGGAATCCTTTAAAAAACAACTGAAAACCTGGTTCTTCCACCGGACCTTTGGAGATTAGACTCCCCAAATGCCCCCGTTTTTTGGTGAGACCTCTTCCCCCCTATGTGACCCTTTATGTTTTGACACTACTCCTGTTATCTCCTCTGAGTTTTAAACATTTACATGTACATGTGGCTCGCCCTGTTGTTTCTGTTTTAGATTCACCTATGTTGTGTTTTCACAGATGTATTTTTATTGTGTTTATTGCTTTTATTGTGTTTATTGTTTTCTGATGTTTGTGATATTTTCTGTGATTTGTTGTTCAGGCACGGCCCCATGTAAGCCGCTCTGAGTCCCCTTTGGGGAGATAGATGTGGATTATAAATAAATTATTATTATTCTTATTATTATTACGTGGGACTGCCCTTGAAGACGGCCCGGAAGTTTCAATTGGTCCAATGGGCAGCAGCTAGATTACTAACTGGAGCATCCTACAGGGAGCGATCAACCCCTCTGTTTAAGAGCTCAATTGTTTGCTGTTCATCTTCTGGTCCCAATTCAAGGTGCAGGTTCTTACCTATAAAGACCTATGGGACCCACCTACCTTCATGACCGCATCTCCATCTATGAACTCAGGCGATCTCTTTGATCATCTGGAGAGACCCTGCTCTCGCTCCCACTCTTTTCGCAGGCGTGATTGGTGGGGACGAGGGGGAAGGCCTTCTCTGTAGTGGCCCCGCGACTCTGGAACTCGCTCCCTAAGGATATCAGACAGGCCCCCACATTGGCAATTTTTAGGAGGAGCTTGAAAATGTGGCTGTTCAAATATGCCTTCCCGGAATAAATTTAATTACACCCATCTCTGATCAACCTTTGCAAAATGTCCTCAGAAGCACTTTAATCACCTGTTGGGTTGTCTGCTCCACATTATTTCCTAAAAACCCTCCTGTGTCACACATTCTACCTCTGTTCGCACCCAGTGCTATTTATTTTTAAAATGTTAATAATTTACATCTGGCCCAACCATAATTGTTTTTTAACAGTGTTGTTGTTTATTGCTTATTGTAAGTTATAGTGATTGTATTGTTTTATTTGCTGTTGTGCTATTTTACTATGTATTGTTGGGCTTGGCCTCATGTATGCCACCCCGAGTCCCTTCTGGGAGATGGGACGGGGTATAAATAAGGTTTAATAATAATGGAATCAAGTGGAGTTCATGTTTATTCCATAATGTGTAGACACAATAAAGTTTCAAAGGTCTGGAAGGGACCATTGGTTTCTGCCTAAACATCAGAATTTGGGGCTATGCCAAGCTGGGGTATTCTGGGAATTCTAGTCCCAAAATAGTCCACATCCTTGCTTGCATTTTTTTCTGTGTCATGAGCAACTTGCAAGTGACTTCTGGTATGAGAGCATTGGCTGTCTACAAGGTTGTTGCCCAGGGATCACCCGAATATTTTTGACGTTTTACCATCTTTGTGGGAGGCTTCTCTCATGTCCCTGCATGGAGAGCTGGAGCTGACAGAGGGAGCTCATCCACACTCTCCCTGTATTCAAACCTCTGACCTGTCAGTCTTCAGTCCTGCAGGCACAAGGGTTTAACTCATTGTGCCACCAGAGGCTCCTGCTTGCATAATGTCAACGTTTCATTTGAACAGGCAAACTATGATTGTATGGTGCTTTCCCTCTTTCCTTCAGCTTTAAGATGCATCTTCAAATTGTAATTGTCCATTAAGGAAAAAGCAGTATCAACTAAGGGTGCATCTACTACACTGTAGAATTAAAGAGCTTGACACCACTGTAACTGCCATAGCTAAATGCAATGGAATAATGAGAGCTGTAGATTTACAAAAATCTTCAGTCTTCTCTACCAAATATAGCTAGCAACTCACCAAACTACAAATCCCAGGACTCATAGTGTTGAGCTTTGGCAGTTAATGTGATGTCAAACTGCATTAATCCTACAGAGTAGATTAATTGATTCTTTGATATGTCAAGCTTATTAAACAGACAATAGTCCAATAAAGGACAACAAAATGATAAATATCCCAAAACATTCAAAATAAAACACACATAAATGCACACAAAATAATGGCTAGAAGCATCTCTGCACAACGAACTGTTGGATTTTGGACTATGCAAAGAAGTGATGCTATAACACTACATAGATTTTGGTATGCCTCCTTCAGAGGCAAGGAATAATGCATTATTTCCCCAGCAGCTTATTCATATAATTAAACATAACACTCCTGCCCCCAATACCATTTTACTGGATCTTTTTATAGAAGCCTTTCCCAATGAAAGTGCTGTTCCCAAGCAGAAGTTACAGAGAAGTTATAAGAGTAACTATACACTTTTTTCCTTGGGGTTGGTACCACTTTAAAGCTTTTATGTGCCTACAAGATGCTAGTGGAGGGTAAATCTAGCCTTGCTTGAAAAGCAGTGATTAAAGTTTTTAAGCAGCACAAAGATTTTATACAGAGTGGTATCATATTCGAGACCAATTAAATGTCATCTTAAGTACTTAACTGAAGCATTTTTATGTGTTTGGAATCAGTTAAGTGGAAGGTGCCAAATTAAACTTGCATTTAAATTTTGTCACAGAGTTAATCTCAGGAGATTATGCATCGTATTTCAAGAATGATTTCAGAAAGCTTTCAGTAAGTCTCCTTTAAGTTTGCTTAAGGAGGCAAAGAAACTTCAGTAAAGAAAGAAAACAGAAGGGCAGTTTTCTAGGTCCTTCCTTCCACCAAGAGTGTTGATAACTAGGCAAGTGCTGTAATTACATCCAAAGTAATGCAAAGGCATTGCATTTGGGAAGCTTTAGCCAAGTTGCACTCAGTAGCAGCATTAGCATTAACAGCATTTTCTTCATTGGCAAATCCTTCCTCTTAAAAAAAACAAACTAGGAGAAGGATTCTTTTGAATGCACCTTAGATTTGTATCGTGTTACAATGCAATGACATTTATTTATTTATTTATTTATTGAATTTATTTATATTCTGTCTTTCTCCTGACATGAAACCAAGATGGCTTACAACAAGGCTAAAACATTTAGAACTAAAAACCTGAAGATAAAAAGGTAAATCACAATTCAACAAATTACCTATTAACAATATTGTGTGTGTGTGTCGGGAGTGACTTGAGAAACTGCAAGTCGCTTCTGGTGAGAGAGAATTGGCCATGTGCAAGGACATTGCCCAGGGGACGCCTATATGTTTTGATGTTTTATCATCTTTGTGGGAGGCTTGGGGAGCTGGAGCTGACAGAGGGAGCTCATCCATGCCTTCCGTGGATTTGATCCTCTGACCTGTTGGTTTAACCCATTGTGCCACCGGGGGTTCCTTACCTATTAACAATTATCATAATAATATGATAACAAGATATATTAAAAATAGCATCCATTCACTCCCCTTCCTCCCTCATATCCAGAATGCCCTTGTAGTGTCATTTTTAACATTTCTGTGGAAATTATTAGAATTTGAACTATTTCCCCTAATACAAAGGATTTGACAAATTTTGTCATAACTGTGATCACTATACATGTATATTGTGTATTCTAGAAGCTGGAGCATTTTCGTCTCCTTGTGCATATTTTACTGACTGTACCTAAAGAAAGAATTTTTATGACATTTTCAACTCAAGAGTTTTAAAAAAATCTTCCTGAGTTTCAGCCACAGGGGCTTTTTAAATAGGAAAATGCTGAGACAAACTTTCCCCAATAAATCTATTACATTTTTTTTTCTCAGGAGGAATATATTTTTGTCCCATGTAAATATTATGTTTTGGGACAAAAATGTGTCCCACCGATTATATGGTTGAAACATGATGCAGAGAAGCTAGTGTGTATGGGTGTGTTGTAGAGAAGCTTGGAAAATAGCAACCTTTTTTTTTTAGTTCAAACAGTTTGGGACAGGAAGTACACACTTTATTCTGCCTAGGAAAGATCAAGTAGAAATACAGATGGAATGATACAGACTGGCTATAAGGATTTGATTCCTAAGCACTTCACTCCATGCATTTGAAGTTGTAGACTTAGTCCATGAATGCGCAGGCCAGTTCCCCATAGGTCTTTAACCTGCACCCAATCGAGTTTCTTAAACCCAATTGGGTGCAGCTTACAGTCCGCACATTTCCTCCCAAAACCCACATTTGGGGGGGGGGGGGTGTCTAATTGCCCTGCCAGAAGGTCCAGACACCAAAGAAGCCCCCCAGAAAAGGGCTAAGAAAATTACTCATCCGTCCCCAATATTGTACTACTGGAGCTCTCCTAGCATGTAGAAATGATGCACAAGGAGAAAGGGTGTGGTGGAGGAAAATGGCTCATTCCCCCCTTTCTCCTGCACCATCATTTTTACATGCCTAGAGAGCTCCAGCAGTATGTTAATGGCAGCCAGGTGAGTAATTTTAAAAAGGGGTTTGCGGAAGGGGATTACATCTGGATGCATCTGGTAAAAGTACATGAGCTTGCACATTATGTGTCCTGTGTAGAAGGGCCCTCAGGCCACCAACTTTGTTCTCTCAATTGGTCTCTCAAGTACTACAAGATTATTTTGTATACTGATAGTCCAGATGAATATGGTTATGCTTTTGAATTCTAAACACTGGCATAATGAAAAGCTGAGATGGGAGGATCTGGTGCAAACATTCCCAGATTGTTCCCAGATAGATAATGATCAGAAAGATTCTGGACCATGCAAACTATGCTAGAAATGTTTTGTCTTCACAGAGAGGTTTTTACCACATTATGGCCAGGATCTTGTGTCCACCCAGGGTGATTGCTTGTTACAGTTCTCTACTCCATGGTCTTTCAATGGCTATAGAGCACAAGACGAAGGAAGCAGAGGAATTCCTGGCTATGACATCATCTGCCAAGATGCAGTGAGGTCTCACCATATTTATTTATTTATTTATTTACATCATTTATATTCCACCCTTCTTACCCCGCAGGGGACTCAGGGTGGATTGCAATGTACATATACAGGCAAACATTCAATGCCAAAGACACACAACATATAGACAGACACTCAGAGGCAATTTAACATTCCAGCTTCTGGCCATCAGTGAGAGCTGTTGCATTCCTTCATTATTTTGCATACTTCCTGGAGAGATTTTATGGCCTCATAGATCAGTTGAAATTAGCCTCCCCACAAAGTGGTACCTAAATTTCCTTCTTGACAGATGCAACTGTCTTTTGGGTTGCAAAGGTCGACAACGAGCTACACAATTTGGTTGAGAGCTCACTTCGACCCAGGCAGGTTTCGAACTCATGACCTTCTGGTCAGCTGTCACACACCAGCGTAGAGACCTGAGTCCTTAGAATCCAAACACACAACTCCAGCTGAAGAAGATAGTCTTTTATTGAAGCAAACAGCATGCAATATAAGCAATAGAAAATATATCAAAAGAAATATAGAGTTCAATCAATATTCCAAGGAAATGTTCCAAAGGCCCATAGGCTGTATGAATGATGTAAAGTTCCTTATAAATCCAAGCAGGCAAGTTCCAGTAATTGATAAAGTCCAAAAGATTTCCAAGAAAGATCAAAGTTCAGACTTGAGTACTTGAGCTAAAAATACAGGAGATCTGAAACACATGAGGCTAAATGCAGAAACTGGAATACATGAAGCTTAATGCAGAAGTTGACCTGGATCTGAGATTCAAACTGCAAGGCATAGCTATATCAGAAACTAGATTTCTCTCACTCCCCTCCCTTACTTTGGCAAACCGAAACCACTGCTGGAAGGATGGACCTTGAGTTGCCTATTAGCCCATTCCATCTTTCTAGCCTTATCTGTGCACTGATGATTCCCAAGAGAACTGGCCTCCCTAACAGCTTTTCCCAAACGCTGTCTCTGCAAGACATTTGCAAAAGTTTCATCTTCCTCATGAACTGTGGTTGCCACAATCCCTTTCACAGTAGATCCCAGAATCCCTGCTGAGGACACAGACTCAACATCGGTAGAGATCTTATGCAGCTGACTCCCAGCCAGCTGTGCCACAGTCTCGGTGATGTGATCATTCCACAGGTTTAAAGATAAATTCCTATTCTGGCAGTATCTCCCCAATAAACTAGGGATACTTTCTTCAGCAGAGTCTAAGAGTAGAGAATTACTGCACAGTATTATTGCTTTTATGCAATTTTTAAAAAAGTACAAGATTCATATTTGTTTCCTAACTTTTTGGGTTGACAGCAAGGTTTATTTTGTTTTAAGTTGGAAATAGCAATTACATTGTTAGGAAATAGAAATTATGTTGGTTACATTGTTGGTTACAAAAGAAACTGTTGTCAGCCATTCAGAATAAATCTTTCATGTTTGAACAGGTATTGTTTCTTTGGCACTGCATATTTAGGTATCTTAGAATAGATTTTATTCAGCACCCATTAAGAGTGTAAACAGTCCTGTGGACATAGACCACTTTTATCCCGAAATACACTAGAAGCTGTTTAGCCAAAATATATCCAGGAAGTCATTCATAGTTGCTTACTTGTTAGTTTTTTAATCCATGTGAATAAAGATGACAAAGGGTGAAAAGTAATATGGTATATTAAGGTAAGAAATATAATATATCATTTAGTGAACTCTGTACCAGTAAATATGGATTTGACTATCTGCATTCATCTAGGTTAATTCCCAATGCTGACAGGTAGTTAGAACTCAATAATGGGTAAGCTGTTCAGGTTTTGAACAAGAATGAAAGAAATCTTGTTCTTCGAAGGCACTTTATAGCTATGTAGACAATTGGATTCTGTCATATGGAGGATCTTGGTAAACACTGGATTGGATGCTGTCATAATTTGATGAGTTGCTCGTTGTGAAAAGCACTCTTATTCTGCTGATAGTATTGAATTTAATAAATCCCCAGAGCTTAGAAAAATAGAAGGGGGTTCAGAGTACTTCATCATACTGTATGTTCAGATGATGTGGGGGGCACCCGACCTTCCATATTCATGTCATATGAAGTCTTCAAAAGCTGTCAAGTATTAAATGTAAACAGATCTCTTCCTAGAACAAAAAAATTTGATAGGAGTAAGTTGCCAAATTTGGTATAGAAATTACTCTGTGTTATTTAATTCTGTTTACAATTTTAACAAGGATGACTTTTCATGTGATTACATCTTATTTTGAAAAATTTATATGGGGTCCGGGTCATATCAAATATAAACTGACAAAAAATGTATTTTTTCCCTTTCTTTATTAAAAACTCCATGAGAGATAAGCTATATCTGGTGGAGGAGTTAAACTATACCTGGTGGAGGAGGAAGTCCTGTGGGGCTTGGGGTGGTTCTTCTCCATCCGCCACCTGGCTTTATGCGAGCAAACCTTGCTCTGTGCTGGGCCTGGTGTGAGCCGCTCGCCTGATGTGGGAGGAGGCCCCACTGAATGCCTCCCATATTAGTGCTACCTCTTGCGAGAGAGCCTCAAGCCACATGAGAGCTAGCCTTGGTGCTTTCGGCAGATCTCCTCTTCCACCAGGTGCACAGCTCTCCCAGCCCCAGTGCAGGACAGGGGCTGCTTGAGTAAGACTGGGTGGCAGATAGAGCAAGTAGGCCCTGTCTGTGCTTGGCAGAAGAGGAGACCCTACTGAAGGTTGCAGGCCAAGCTTAAGATGGTGGGTACTCTTCACCAGAGGGCTTCGGTGGGGCCTCCTCCCCTGTCAGGCACACGGCCCAGCTTATTGCATGCATTTATAGATACAAATACATGCACATTTCCTTGAGGATGAACCACAGAAATATCAATTTTTGGACACTTGCTTTCATTACATTACATTACATATAAGGCATCATCATTGTATTACAACATATGTCAATTAAGATGCTACACTTTCATAAGGACTGAACCTTTATCTCTCTGCAACTCTTTAACAAGCTTTGTAGTACTTATATATAAGTAACATTTTCATCTTAAACAGTATAATTCTGCACCATCAGGTTCTTTCATCATTTCCATAATGTCTTTTAGGCATTATCAAGACAATTCCCACACATACAGAGTTCTGTCTCTTGTATGATATTCTTAACCACTTATCCATCAAAGAATACAATATCATCTCTACACATCTCTAAACAGGTATCTGTGAACAGATACGCATTCAATAATTAATTTTCTTGAGCACTGCTAAATCTTAACAGCATCTGTTATAAACAGTGTAGATGTTTGTCTTTCCATTATCAACTGGATATCAGTTTATCAATCTATCAGGAACAGCCCAACTGTCAACGACAGCAGTCTTCACTAGCGAAGTGCCGCAAGGTTCCGTCCTGGGCCCGGTCCTGTTCAACATCTTTATTAATGACTTAGACGGAGGGTTAGAAGGCATGATCATCAAGTTTGCAGATGACACCAAATTGGGAGGGATAGCCAATTCTCCAGAAGACAGGAGCCAAATTCAAAACGGCCTTAACAGATTAGAGAGATGGGTCAAAACTAAAAAATGAAGTTCAACAGTGACAAATGCAAGATACTCCACTTAGGCAGAAAAAAATGAAATGCAAAGATACAGAATGGGGGACTCCTGGCTCGAGAGCAGTACATGTTAAAAAGATCGTGGGGTCCTTTTGGACAACAAGTTAAACATGAGCCAACAATGTGATGTGGTGGCAAAAAATGCCAATGGGATTTTGGCCTGCATCAATAGGAGTATAGGTCCAGGGAAGTCATGCTACCCCTCTATTCTGCCTTGGTTAGACCACACCTGGAATATTGTGTCCAATTCTGGGCACCACAATTGAAGACAGATATTGACAAGCTGGAATGTGTCCAGAGGAGGGTGACTAAAATGATCAAGGGTCTGGAGAACAAGCCCTATGAGGAGCGGCTTAAAGAGCTGGGCATGTTTCGCCTGAAGAAGGGAAGGCTGAGAGGAGACATGATAGCTATGTATAAATATGTGAGGGGAGGTCATAGGGAGGAGTGAGCAGGCTTGTTTTCTGCTGCCCTGGAGACTAGGCCCTTGAGGTCTCTTCCAATTCTATGATTCTATGAAGTCATTCCTAAAGGCAGCCTGGTCTTGAGTCCTTTTATTCTTTCTTTGGCATTGCGCACGTTATCCATATCCCATCAACATAAATCTAAATGAAGGAGCTTATGGCTTCCATATTTATGATATCCAATCAAAAACAGAGACCCTTAATTATAGTCCTGTCTGTGTTCCACTAGACATTTTTGATTGCTTGATAATTTAACTGTCGCAGGCAGGCAACCTGCAAGGAACATATTTTTGGTCAAATCTACTGGACATCTTCTATTATTAATTAAAAGTAAGCATTTTACATCGGCTAAGGGCCAGAGGTTTAGCACAGCTGGTAAATCATCAGCAACTATAAGATCTATCAACCGAAAGGTTGCAAATTTGAAGCTCCAGGTCAGCGTGAGCGGCCGACTGTCAGCGCTGCTCACTGTTTATCTAAGCAGTTCGAAACCAGCTTTAGCTGTAATTAGAGAAATTAGGTACCGCTAAAAACAGGGGAGGTGTTTTACAATGCCATCAAGAAAAAAAATCAGAAAATACTGATCTGTCCTGATGGCTCTTCGTCATAGACGATGGAGCAACAGTACCCCCTGTGGACTCGAGCCCAACCGTCCATGGCATCGAAACAACACCTCCTTCTGTTCTGTCTGTCTGTCTGTCTGTCTGTCTGTGTAATGTCTATGCAAATGGCATTGAATGTTTGCCATGTATGTGTACTTGTGATCCACCCAGAGCCCCCTTCAGGGTGAGAAGGGCAGAATATAAATAAAGTGTTATTATTATAACTATAATTATTATTGGGAAGTCTGATTTGGCCACAATGGTCCATGCTCTGGTTACATCCCGAATTACTGCAACATGCTCTGCGTGGGGTTGTCTTTGAAGACTGTTTGGAAACTTCAACTAGTCCAACGGCGGCAGCCAGATTGCTCACTGGAGCATCATACAGGGAGCATACCACCCCCCTGTTACGTCAACTTCACTGGCTGCCGGTCCATTTCTGAGCACACTTCAAAGTGCTGGTCTTGGCCTATAAACTCCGGCTCAGCTTACTTCTCTGAACGTATCTCCCTCTACATTCCGTCTTGTAGCTTAAGATCCTCCGTGGAGGCCTTGTTCTTGGTCCCACCAGCTTCGCAAACACGACCACTTCTCAGTGGTGACCTCACTGCCTGTGGAACCCGCTCCACAGCGAAATCAGATCGGCATCCTCCCTCCTTTCTTTCAGAAGAAAACTAAAGATGTTGTTGTGGAATCAGGCGTTTGGCCAATGGTTATAATGGCACTGAACATGGAATCTGACCTTGTGATTGTTGTAATGGAAAAGGCTTTATGATTGTGTAACTAATGTTGTTTTTAATCTATAGTATTTGCATGTTTTTATCTTCTTATTATATTGTATTTTATTGCGGCATCGAATCGTTGCCATTGTTAGCCGCTCTGAGTCTCCCTGCGGGGGTGAGAAGAGTGGGGTAAAAATGATGTAAATAAATAAATAAATAAAAATTATTATTATTATTATTACAGATCACATTGCTCTCATATAATGTGTAAGCTTACTCTCAGTCATACTTTGTTGACATCTGAATAGCAATTTTCCCAACTGCTGCCAAATTCTCACTGGTACATATATACACACTTGAATATTTTTAGTTTCCTGTATTATATATTATTTGATATATTTTATAGATTACATTAAGTTACACTACATACTTTATTAGTCTATCCCCAGGCTGCATAGTTGGCAACCTAAAATAATGTAACACCTTCAATACAGTCTATTCCACTGTCAAATAGGTCTTACAGATGTTGTCTTATGTTGAAATGCTTCTTCCATTTGTCTATTAAAGGCGAAGCTATCCTTATCTTTTGCTTAATCAAGCAAATCTCATGCAATAGAGTCAGACAATAAAGTCTGTAAGGTTGAACCTTACAGGTCCTGGATGGAATGGACCAATGGATTATTCTGGTATTTAATAATAATAATAATAATATACTTTATTTCTAGACTGTCCTCTCTTCCAAAAGGGACTCAGAGTGGTTTACACACAGAGACAGGCAAACATTCAATGCCTTACAAAATACAAACAACCATATTCTTTCACAGTGAGAACATCAATTTCCAGATGGAAGGTGGTCTTGACCAGGGTTGGCTTGATGTATCTTCCTCTTGACATATTCCTGCCTTTTGCCCCCCAATCGTGGCTCTTTGAATTCCACAATATTGTTGGTAATAGCTGACCTCTAATTAGAATTCTCTATAGCCAGTCTTCCCAGTTCTCAGTTTTTAAGGTTAGCTTTAAGCCCATCATTATTCATTCATTCATTTCTTATTTACTGTATTTATACCCCACCCTTCTCAACCTTGTAGGGGATTCAAGGCAGCTTACATGCATAGGCAACAATTAGATGCCAAAAACACATATAATAAATACATACGCATGAAAACAATAATTAACATATAATAAAATCTTTAAAACCAATTATTTAAAATCATGTAATCCAATATCGTAGTTTGTGGCCATTCCAATTTGTTGTTACACTATTTCATCTTTCTTATTGCACTGATAGATTACTCATTAAATGCTTGGTCAAACAACCATATTTTTAGCCTTTTCCTAAAAGTCAGGAGGGAGAGGGCTGATCTAATATCACTTGGGAAAGAGTCCCATAGCCAAGGGTCCACCACTGTCTCTTGTCCCCACCAACCACACCTGCAAAGGAGGCAGGATTAAAAGCAGGGCCTCCCCAGAAGATCTTAATCTCCTTGCCAGCTCATAGAGGAAGATACTTTCGGACAGGTAAACTGGGCCAGAACTGTTTAGGGCTTGATAGGCCAGCACTTTGAATTGTGCTCAGTAGAAGACTGGCAGCCAATGGAGCTGACGCAACACGAGCAATGTCCTCCCTCTGTATGCTGCTCCGGTGAGGAGCCTGGCTGCCACCCGTTGGACTACTTAAATCTTCCAAACAATCTTCAAGGCAACCCCATGTAGAGCACATTACAGCAGTCTATTCAGGATGGAACAAGAGTGTGGACCACCATGGCCAAATCTGGCTTTCAAAGATACGGGCACAACCGGCTCACAAGTTTTAATTGTACAATAGCTCCCCTGGCTACCATTGAGACCTGGGATTCCAGGCTCAGTGATGAAGCCAGGATCCCTCCCAAGCTGCGAATCTGTGCCTTCCAGGGAAGTGTAACCTCATCCAACACAGATTGTATCCTTATACTCTGTTCGGCCTTATGACTAACCAGAACTATCTCTGTCTTTTCTGGATTCAACAACAATTTGTTTGCCCTCATCCAAACTGTCACAGCTGCCAAGCACTGGTTCAGGATCTGAACAGCTTCCTTAGTAGCAGGTGGAATGGAGTTGTACGTCATCTGCGTACAGGGGATAATCTTTAAATTTCTTTTGTTGTCCACCAACAGTCTGTTTTTTATTCTTGAGCTGAAAGTGGAGTAACTGTTTTGGGAGATGGTGATTGGCCATTCAGACAATGTGACAAGTCCAGCAATGTTTATGGTAGAGGATCATTGTTTCAATGCTGGTGGTCTTTGCTTCTTCCAGAATACTGACATTTGTCTACCTGTCTTCCCAATAGATTTGCAGGATTTTTTGGAGGCAACGTTGATGGAATTGTTCCAGAAATTGAGACTATCGTCCATAAACGATCCACGTTTCACAGGCATATAACAGAGTTGGGAGGGCAGTAGCTTTATAAACAAGCATCTTTTTGTCTCTACAAATGTCCTGATCCTCAAATACTCTCTGCTTCATTCAAAAAACCTGCTGCACTCACAGAGCTCAGGCGGTGTGATATTTCAGTGTTGATGTTTCAATGTTAGTGAAATGGTGAATCAGGATGAATTTTATTCCAAATAGTGAAAGTTCTATCCAAAGGGCTGAATCTATTTCTGGGACAGGGACCAGCTTCTTGGAAAATTTCTTTAAATTATGAATGGGAGCACTAGCCACCATGAAGGTGTCCCAGCCACCGGAAAATCTGGAAGTAGAATCTGCAACTTTAAGAAAGGATCTAGTGAGAGGAAACTGATTACTGATACCTGAATGAATCTCACTTGGCAAACAAAGGAAAGGTTTGGTACAAAAGATTTGTTTAGGTTACTTAAGTATAAGGATAAGATACGACTTGAAACATGTGGTGCTCTACTCTACCCCTAATACCTTTGCCCATAAATCACTGGTTTTACAATGTGTTTTATTGGTATGTGTCCAGGGACATTGTTGTTGTATATGATGCCAGTTCTCTGTCAGCTAATGTAGTTTGGGTAGCAAGTCTTCTATTACAAACTGAAATATTAGTCAAAATGAAGCATGTGGAAAATTTATACGAAAGTACAGGAGAGGTATGCATAATTTATCAAACAAAAGGAATAGAGCTCTTTCTCCAGTCTACACACATAAGGTTAAGGGCTCTGTATGCATACTTGCTGAGACTTTCATGAATCATAAACCTCACTCCTACTTCTTGAGGATAAATTATTTCACTCCACTTATATATTCTTTGTATAAAAAATGCAAGAGCACATGTTTAGATTCATGAAATTGAGGACAAACTGTGTATATACACACACATATAGTACACATTTACAGTTATATTGCATGAATATAGACTGTATTGTGCCCACATTCCATCACCAGTGAGCTTGGGCTTGGTAAGCCAAAGTATAAAAGAGGAAGCTGCTGGAACTGAGTGGTTGCATAAATTTTATTCCAGATCACATCTAAGCATTGATAAAAGCTTTGCTGATGTCAGGAAACATGTCTGATGATGGTACAGGAGCAAGGTGCACCGATCTATGTTATCCTCATTCAGCCTGCATGATTTCTAAACCTCTGTTCACACAACTTTTTTCTTCTATAATAAAATTATGTACTGTACAAAATAATTGCTTGACATTATAAGAGGCAATGTTGTCCTTTCTGCTCAGTGATATTATGTGCATGATCCTCCCACAAAAATATGAGGAGGAAATCAAGGGGGGGGGGAATGTTTAGAGAGTGGCACTTGCAACAAGATACCATGCTTTTTGTTGCAAGATGTTCACTCTAGAGTACCTCTAGCCCAAGGTCTGACCTGAGTGAATGGATGAGGTTCATCTCACTGTTACAGGGGGACGCTCTTCTCTTCTCCAACCACTATCTGGGATGTGGTAAGAATCCAGCATATGGCTAAGCCCACATTTGTGAAAATTTTGGACAGTGTTGAAAAATGCTCTTGCCTTTTTCATAACCTATTAGCAGTCTGAAAAAATGCTGAACTATTGTGCTGACCTGCCTTTAATCACAGTTGACTTCATTTGTATTTTGTAAGGTTGTCATATTACCTAAGTTAGATCGGTCATGAAATACTGGAACATCACCCAGTGTGCTTCCTAGTGAGGTGGATTGGCAATGGCAAATCACACACAACAAATCTAAGTGGCCTAGTCTTCATTTTCAATTGACCTTGATAGCACACCTCGATGCCACCAAGTGGTCAAATCTATTTGATTTCATGGGACTATTATAATACCAGCCAATTTGCTGTAGTTGTATCCACGCTGCAGAATTATAGCAGTTCGACACCAAATTAACGGCTATAGAATAATGTTATGGAATTCTGAGATTTGTAGTTTTGTGGAAAATTTGCCATTCTTGGTCAGAGAGCTCTGAGGCCACAACAAACTACAAATCCCATAATTCCATAGCATGGAACCATTGTAGTTAAAATCTTGTCAAACACATAATGGCACTGAAAAAGAATAAGATAAGGTCATTATTTGGAGCAAATATTCTATTTTAGACCAAAAAGTTCAAATGGGAAAGTATTTGGTGTAGCCCCACCACATACTAACAGGAGTGTGCCAGACAACATTGTTTTAGAAACTATGCTTGTAACTAAGCATAATAAACTGGCCAAACAGTGTAAGGGTACAATTTGTACCTGATCATAGAATTTGGACAAGTTACCAGGACAGCTGAAAGAGCAAGGTCCATAAATCTCCTCTCCCTGCTTTATTCATTCTTCCATTTTTGGCTTGATCTTCATTCTGGCACTTAACCAGCACATGCAAGTATATATGAATGGTTGCCTACAATCCATGTCAGAGTTATTGTACACCTTGCTAGTGAGGATGTATACTAGCCAAGCAGCAGCTGGCAGTGCTCAATGCTGGAAAACTGAATGTGCAGAAATATATATACTCACAGGCTTCCTCCTTTGCTCTTGGATGGGGAAATAGAGGATATATATTACTTGGCAGCACTAATAGCAGTTTCCACCCATGCTGTAAACATCCCCACCCCTGGGTGAGAGGGATGGAAAATGGACATGACAAAGATGAAGTTTTATATCCAATCATCAAATTAAATGATAGCAAGTTACCCAGACCGGATAACAAAGACCTCAAGTGTGAAATTGCTGAGCAATTAACAAAATTGCCTTAGCCTACAATCGAGCTTCTGAAAGCCATCTCAAGAACCTAGTTTCTTAAGATTGATCCCTCCAAGATGCAGAAAATTAGAGCTCCATTAGACTATTTTCAATTTCTGGGAAATTGGTGGGGACATGATTAAGAGTTAGTGTTATTGACATAAACAATCTAAAATACCCTGAAGGCAGCAGATCACATCTGATCTTGGAAGCTAAACAGAATCAGGGCTTGGTACTATTTGGAGGAGCATCCACCAAGGAATACCATGTGCTGTATGCTGTATTTCAAAAGAAAACAATGGTACACCACTTCTGTGTATTTCTGGCCTCAGACAACCCTATGAAATTAATAGGGTCATGAAAAGTCAACAGGTGATTTGGAGGCATAGACATGCTATTAACATGCAAAAGAACATATTGTTCTACTTACTATTATTATAGAAATCCTTGGGAGTATATAAAGTATCATATAGCAATTTGGTGACATTTCTTTCAGCTTCACTCCAAATTCTTAGACTTGCAGGCATGTAGCCAGGAGGGGGGGCTAAGGGGGCTGCAGCCCCCCCCCCCCCCGAAATTCTCAGGGTGGTCCACGAGAAGGCCTTACTGGTACATTATTTAAACTGTTATGTGCATTTATATCATGATCTGATCACCATGCTCATTATATCCCACATTCATGGGGTTATTGGGATAACAATACAAAAGGTTTGCTAGGGTAGATCCTCTTCCACCCAGTCTCAGCCCCCCCCCCCCCCCCAAACAAAATCCAGGCTACGGCCCTGGCTGTGAGGCTTCTCCATTAGATAGATATAGGACTGAAAAGTTGTGCACAGAGCTTGTCTACAAGTCCTGGGACTACCATACCTTCTCATGGAAGTACCCATTCATGGAACTCCTTTCCATCAAAAATCCCCTTTATTTTACACACTTTTGTTTTTCAGGTGCCTATTAAAAGTAAAGGTGTTAGTACATGCTTTGGGACACAAATGCAAGGGATCGCTTTGTCCTTGTTGTTATTTGTATTGCTTTGTGGCATTTCAACAAATATGTGTAATGTGTGATATTAGATATCTGCATGTTTACAGATTTAATTTGCTGAGGTTTATTTAACTAATTTAACTATGTGTTTTCATATTAAACTGTAAGCTAATCTGAAGTCTTGTGAGGAAGAGTGGAGCATACCTCAAATCAAATCAAAACATTGGATTTAGAAAACAATGCTTGAAAAATGGGAACACGCTTTGGTGTAGATTAAATTCATTGTAGAATTTCCCATCCGAACAGCCCTTCTTGGTAAACTTTATTCCAGGGCCACACTGGAAACTAGGAGACCTTGAATGACCACATCCACCTGCCACCAGCTCCTGGGGGAGGGAGGGATCAAATTTTCACCTCCAAATGGCCTCTAGGTTTTTCCACAAGGCCGTTGGCTGCCCTGGTCTATTTCTATTTCACTTGTTATTTTTAAAAATACATGTTCTGGGCCTGAAATGCCAACATTGCTTCCCCTATATTCTCTGAGCCATCCCACCTCTCAGTCTCACCACCTTCATGATCATGACTGTTGAATATGCAAGACAGGGCCTTTTTAGTGGCTGCCCCTGGACTCTGGGATTCCTTACTTTCCACTCCTTTCATTGGCAAGTGAAGACATATTTCATTATGAGAACTGTCTAAAATGAGGGCTTTTAGGGAAAGAACATTTGAGAGAGTGCTGTATCTTTTTATTTGTTCTCATTTTAATGGCTTCGTATAACTTTAAAATGGGCCCTTGGTATCTGCTAGGGATTGGTTCCAGGAACATGAATATCAAAGTCTATGGATGCGCAAGTCCCATTATATACAGTGGCATAGTAAAATGGGCATATCCTATATGGCAAAATCAAGGTTTTCTTATATGTGTGTGTGAATATTTTCAAGCAGTGAATGGTTGAATCCATAGCTACCAAACCTGTGGAAATGAAGGGCTGGCTGTATATGTT
>JARBWK010000002.1:87143732-87203732 GCA_030556195.1 Anolis apletophallus | reverse complement strand
AGTTGATAGAAAGCGAGTCGATTTTTTAGATATAACGAGCCGGAGCTGTGTAATGCATTGAAGGTGAGGTCCAGCAGCTTAAAGATGACTTGATACTCGATCGGAAGCCAGTGAAGATTTTGTAGAATTGGAGTGATGTGGCACCTTGCAAGAGTCTAGCAGCTGCATTTTGGACCAGTTTAAGTCTACAGATGGTAGACCCTGGTAAGCAGATGTAAAGAGCATTGCCATAGTCCAGTCTCGAGGTGACCAAGGCCTGGATCACTGTGGCCAGGTCATCTCTACGGAGGTAGGGGGCCAGGCGTCTGATATGGTGCAGATGGAAGAAGGCCGTTCTACTGATGGTGGACACCTGGGCTTCCATCCTCAATCGAGAGTCTAATTGGACACCCAGGCTCTTCTTTAAAAGCCTGTTTGAAAAGAAAGATTTTAGTCTGCTGTTGGAAA
Source organism: Anolis apletophallus (assembly GCA_030556195.1). Taxonomy (NCBI): domain Eukaryota; kingdom Metazoa; phylum Chordata; class Lepidosauria; order Squamata; family Anolidae; genus Anolis; species Anolis apletophallus. The sequence goes on along the minus strand of JARBWK010000002.1, from coordinate 87,203,285 downwards.
GACAGCAGGTAGGGGGCTGTTCTCATTTTCCTGGGCGAGAACAGTTCCAGAATTGAGGGGCAGTCACTGAGAAGGTCTTGTCCCACATTTCCACCTACTGAGCTTGCAATGATGGTGGGATTGAGAGAAGGGTCTCTTCTGAGGATCTCAGGGAACAGTCAAGTTTGTACCAGGAGATATGATCTGCCAAGTTGGGACAAACCTATTTACCTCTAGTCAAAATAAAAGAGGGATAATTATGCATCACTGCTTCTTCTCTTTTTCATGGTCCAAAATCCATGTCTTCTTATCATCTAACAATTTATGATATGTGTTCTTTATCTCGACCCCTTCCCCGCTGTATGCAGACTCTTTCTAACTCTTTCTTTATCTATGAACATTGTAGTGCTCTAAAAGATAGGTTTACATTATTCTCAAACTGGAAGTGATGGCTAATATAAGAAGAAAGGCCATAGGTCAGTGGTAGAGCAAACGTCTAGTGAGCAGGAAGTCCCTAGTTCGACATGCAGCACTTCCAGATAAGGCAAAGAAGGAATCTTATCTGAAACCCTGGGAAACTCACTGCTGCTTAGTGTTACCCATACTGGACAGCTTCCTATGTTCCTAAGTCAACTGATGTGATGCAGTGGTTCATGTATTGTATGGGTTGAGGACATCTTCTGTCAACAACCACAATACCATGAGTTATCTTCTGTAGACTGCCAATGGTGGCTGATAATGAATTCATTCCTGGTTTAAATCCAGGCTTAGAAGGTTATCCCCAAAAAGTTGAAATCTATTTCTAAACAGGGAGAGACTTCTCCTGTCCCATGTTTCAAATACTGGCCCAGTATTCAAGTAACCTAAATAAATTATTTTCAGCAACCCCTTATTTTGTTTGCCAAGATGACATTCACAAAGGTATCAAAGCCCAGTTAACAGGCGCTAACTCCTTCCAAGAGCCTTCACTGCCATGTTCCTGTGGAGGGAACACTCCAGTACTGGCTGGTGCCTCCTGTGTCAGTGGAATGGTGAATCTCCTGTGACTCCTAGGTTAAAAGTTAAAGAAGCTGTCCAGGGTCCTGAATCCAATTTTCCAATAGATGTAGCATGATAGTTCAGACCTGGGCAATTGCCGGCCCTCCATGTGTTTTGGACTTCAACTCCCAGAAATCCTAGCCAGATTACCAGCTGTTAGGATTTCTGGGATTTGAAGTCCAAAACACCTGGAGGGCCGGCAATTGCCCTGGTCTGTGATAGATAGTAGGCATGTGCAATCGATTAAAAAAAAATAGGGAAACTTCAGGGGCCAATTTCTACCACATTTTTAGAGCCGTCATGATGAAACTTACTATAATTGCACTACATATTAGCCCATCAAATTTCATAACATTACACTCATCAACTAATTTTAGGGGGGGAGGGGTTGCAACTAATGTATAAATTTTAAAAATCTACAAGACCTATCTACTTGAAATTTATATACAATGCACAAGATAATCAGGGCATCAATCCTCAGAAGTTTCAGAAAGATTTACATCTATGAATTTTGGGAGACTTTAAAAGTTTAGACAAAAACAATTTATCACCCCCACAAAAGCTACAACAGATTTATAGTATTACTTACTTACTTTAGTCCTCTTTGCTGATTCAATCATTTTATTTATTTATTTATTATTAGACTGATTCTAAATGGCTGGTGTCATTGGGGATTACTGATGCTGAGCACTGCATTCTGGGAAATGTAGTTTAGGACGGCCTTTTGCATTTCCTGCCACAGGGGGCCTCGCCTTCCCAAACTACATTTCCCAGAATGCTGTGTTCTCAGTCTCCTACCCAACTCTGCTAGTCCCACCCCAGCTGCCTTTCCTTATGGTAACTGGACCCAAAAAAAAGCAGCCTTGGTTTTAAAAACACTAATGTCCTTTTGGCTTTACCAAAGCCATTTAATGTTTATACTGAAAATTAAACTGACCTTGGGAGGCAACCAAATGTTACAGAATCTTAACTAAAATGATTGGTGAGTGTTTCGATTCTGAATCCCCCACCCACCTTTTCTGCATGTTTCTAATGTTGATTTATATGCACTCTCCCCCTTAAAAATGTGTATAATTTCAACATCATGAGGGATTGAATTCTAACATTGAAGTCAAAGAAAACTAGTGATCTTCTAAAGTAGTGCAATTTTACTTTTAATTTTTTTTAGTACCGTGCAAGGACTGGGTGGCTGCATTATGGCAGAGCACCAGGAATTCACTGCTGGGTAGAAGACCACCTACAAGATAGCCCATTTGCCTACATCATCAATTCGATTCAATGTGGGCGATTCTGACCGCTCTCATCCTATTTGGGTTTTTTTGTGTTTTGTACTAGAATATCCTTGTTCCTGAGACCATCTTTGACCAACTTCTCCCCTTCCCTTTTTTGTACTGTTTCAGATGTTTTCATAACAAATCATGACAGGCACTGATAGGAAGATCCCCTGTATCATGGGATGGGCTCCATCACTGTTTTTAAATGGGGGTGGGGTCATGGGATGAAGTCCAATACCTGTTCTGCCGGTCTGTATTGTTGCCAATATGGACTTCAGTCTTCCTGACATACTGCTTCTTCCTGTATGAGCTTGCCCAGGCGTTCAGGAGAGGCCCTCTTCTCAGTTTCACCATATTCACCGACATGGTCAGTGCAGATACAAGACAGGGCCTTCTCCTAGATCATGGAACTCCATTTCTAGGAAGGCATCAATTGCTGAATGAAGACTTTTTTCATTCTGGCAGGCATTTAAGGGAAGGACTTCTAAAAGAATGCCGTGCTTTTAAAATTGTACTGGCTCAAATCCTGTACCATCTTATATTCAACTAAGTATTTCACTATGCAGCTTTTCCTGGGCCAGTCCTCTAACACCTGATGGAAACGTAATGCAGCTATGCTTTGAATGTTAGCAGAATGGCCCTCATTTACCCCATGCATTTGATGTTCTCTAAAATAGGTTGGGGGTGAATTACTATTGTAGAAATAGTGTTAAAATCATGATTAAGCAGTGATTGTGAATATGAAACAATTATCTGACACGTAAACATCAAACAAAGCAACATCAACATTTTCTCATCCCTAGTTTCCTTACACTTTAGCCCTGGAAATTAGCAGACTTCTAGTATCAGTAGGAACTGCAAAGTGGTTTTTGTTTATATGACTCTGATTTTGGAATGTCGCTGGCATTGCACCAAAGGACCATGCAGCAAAATAGCTCTCTTGCCACAACAAATTATAGCTGTCAGAGGGACACCCTGGCTTTTAAAAAGAGCTTTGCTGATGGAATATGGCTTGCTTCAATCTGGCTTTCTAGATAAGATAATCTCTTGCAATGCTTCTCTTAATCACTAGCTCCTATTTGCAATAATCAAGCTGGAGGAGGGGTGTCTCTACAAATTCATGTACAAATTTGAGTGTGAGCTATCACACACCATTGTTTCAAGTAGCAAGTGAACTTTGTGTTCAAACGTTCATCTGCAAATGTTGCACATTTGAGTGCCTATTTAAGAAAACTTCTAAGATACTTATTAAATACTTATTAAAATAATGCCCCCCCTCAGGGCCCTACAAACCTGTTTCACTAAGCAGCTGCTTCTGCAACTAATGCAGATCTGTTCTCCTACTCATTGGGGCACCACATACTGATGCTTTCATCTCCCTCCAGCAATTTCTGGTGGGACAATCAGAAGCAGGATCCCAGTTGCACTTTCTCCTTGCACCGGAGATTGTGGTGGGAGCGAAAACATCTGTATGCAGTGCCCCAATAATAGGAGAGCAGATGTCCACTGCTTACAACTGCCGCCACTCAGTAGAGCAAGATTGAAGAACTTCAACAATTGTGGCAATAATGTCAAGATCATAAATATATCAGGACCATGAATACAAAGTTATTCTAGGTTACATAGCTGTAACTGTGATAGTGAATTCTAGCCACAATTTCACAAAAAGAAATACAAGGTTCAACTGAAAATTAAACTAAGAGCAATGTTTAGGAAGGCTGCTTTGAAGCACTTTAAAAAAAACTCCATTGAATGAGGAAACATGGCTAGGGCAGAAAAGCAGAGTTCTAGAATTACAGGGTCAGCCTTGGATCAGGAAGCTTACCTCCCAATATGACAAGGTTGATGCAGCTGACCAAGGCCTGAATCATTGTGTGGAAAGACATTTTGTTGGGTCACAGAGCTGCGTTAGCCTGAATTTTCTTATTCTCATTAGTCATCCCTTCTGAAGCCTTCTTCCATATAACCAGGAGGAGTTGTATTGGCCCAGAGGGAGTGCTCTTTGCTCCTCCTTGCTACAAAATGAGTATCACAGTAGTGTCAGAGAATAAATTGGAAGTGTCAGGATAGCAAAGATAATGCTAAAAACCGTAATATTTCCTCTAGCATTGTGCAGATGACATATTCAGAAATTGCAGGGGAGTTTGTGTTGGAGGAATGTATGTGTGTCTTTCTTATAATCATCTGCAGGCCATGAAGAGGAACGAAGATAATTTAGTCCTTCATTCCACCCCCAGCCCCAGTATCCCTCCACTCCCCACAATCCTACGGAGGGTTTATTATTGAAAGCATTTGACAACGCTTTGCTTCAAAAGAATAAAAAGCTTTGTCTCCTGTCCAATAATGTCCTTCTGGCCCAAACTCAGGCTTTGGATGCAATCCACACCATTCTTTCATGTCAATGTCATTTCTGAGAGACAGGGAATCATAACAGAATTCACAGCAAGGGAGCTGACACCAACCTTCCTCACCCACAAATCAGATAGCCTGGTCATCATTATGCCAACGGTGTTAGTTTCCATCTTTAAGCAAATACAAGGCTATTCTATGTGCCAGTCTCAGGAGTGCGGGTGACTTCTCCCTGCCCTTGGCTATCGTGTGTTTAATTTAAGAAACGTGCCCGTATACTACGATGGCCATTGTTTACCGCTGTCATTGTTATCAAAGCAAGTAAAGACATTAGAATCTGTCCTGTCACTGGGTTTTATTTTCTTCATGTCAGGAGACAAAGAGACTCTCCACATGCAGTCCTTGTCTAAGGACACTTTGCAGAAAAGGACTTTCATGTCTGATATTTGGCAAGCACTGACAAGGTCTCATGGGCTTTATTGGCTCAGTACTTCTTGAACAAAATGTGGGTACCATATTTCCAGAAGAGGAGTTATGTGGGAACTGGTTCAGAGTAAATTTAAGAGCATAAAGTCTTCAAATGAGAGGTTAAAGTATCACAATTTTACATGTGATTATATTTTTATTACAAACATGGACTATTTGTAGTACCTCAATCATTTTAGAAATAAAAGCCACTTTATGGGAGTACCATGGACCCCAGAACTTGGTTGAGACTCCCCTTTGAACTCATCAGGCAAATTGGACCACCTACTTTCTTATATAGATGGGCCCCACGAGGAATTTTCAGAAGTGCACCTACATGATGAAGCACAATTTTTTCTAAAGAAAACCAAAATAAATAAAGTACTTCCAGGAATAATGAAGACTTCCTGCCACCTATCCTTTGCACACTTAGGGCTAAGCTATACTGAACACATGGAGGGAACTTCTAAGACAGTGCTGTCCAACTTCTAACCGGCCAAGGGCCAGAATTGAGGTCACTGATGACCTGGGGGGCTGTTCGGCCCCGCCCCAGGCCCCCCTCCCAGGCCCCCCCCCAGCCCCGCCCCAGCCCCTCCTAAAACTGTCATTCTCCCTCCTCCTCTTTCTTTCCCGATGCTGCGGCGCAAGGGAGGAGGAGGCCCAACTCCTCGCACCCTCCTGCCCTTCCCGGCACAGCGCCCGGGCGCCGCAAAAAAGGAGGAGGAGGGAGCCCCCCCTCCTCCTCTTTCCCCAACGCTTCCCGGCGCAGGGTACAGCAGCGCCGCGCGGGGAAAAAAGGAGGAGGAGGAAGGAGAACTCTCCCTCCTCCTCCTCCTCCTTTTCCCGGCGCGCTGCTGCTGTCCCATGCGCCACACCGCTGATGGAAGAGGGAGGAGGAGGAGGAGGAGGGAGAACTCACCTCCTCCTCCTCCTCCTCCTCCTCTTTCCCGGGCGCCGCGGCTGCGGAACAGCAGCAGCGCCGGGAAGGAGGAGGAGGAGGAAACTCTCCCTCCTCCTCCTCTTTCCCCCCCCGCCCTTGCCTGGATCCTGGGCGCCGGCGCCGCGGGGGGGGAAAGAGTGACGAAGGAGAAGGCAATCAGCTGACGGCCTTCTCCTTCATCCCTCCTCTTTCCCCCACCCGCCCTTGCCCGGATCCCGGGTGCCGGTGCGGGGAGGGGAAGGAGGAGGGGCGAAGGAGGAAGAAGGCAGCCATCTGACTTCCTCCTCCTTCGCCCCTCCTCCTACCCCGCAGACGCGCCGCGGCTCTGATCGCGAGCCGCGGTGCTGGGAGGGGAAAGAGGAGGGGCGAAGGAGGAGGGGACAGCTCTCTTCCTCCTCCCTGCACCGCCCCCTTCTCCCTCTCTCGGCGCGCCGATGCGATGCAGTTTGCATCGGCGCCGAGAGAGGGAGAGAGGCGATACAGGGAGGAGGAAGAAGAGCTGGCTTGTCCTCCCTACACCGCCCCTTTTCCCTCTCTTGGCGCCGCCGATGCAAACTGCATTGCATCGGCGCCGCCGAGAGAGGGAAAAGGGGGCGGTGCAGGGAGGAGCTAGCTCTCTTCCTCCTCCTTGTACCAGCCCTTGTCCCTCTCTTACCGGCGCCGATACGATCTGGTTTGCATCGGCGGCGTGGAGAGAGGGACGGAGGGGGCGGTGCAGGGAGGAGAAGCTGGCTCCCTTCCTCCTCCCTGCCCCGCCTCCCCCGGCCGCCATTTTTTTAAAAAAATTTTAGGATTTTTTTCAAAAAATTAAAAATGGCGGCCGGGGGCATAGCGGGGGCCATGTCCAACAGGCTGGGGGGTCTTGTACGGCCCCCGGGCCACCAGTTGGACAGCCCTGTTCTAAGATATATCAACCATGACCTCTAGATCCCTTGGTCAGCTTCCATCAGATCATATTTTCTCAGTGTTAAATTGGTTTTTGGTTTTTGCCTCTTAGATGCACTTATTTTTCTTTGTGCTTTGAAATGTGATTTTCCTGTTTCTTGGCAGGGGGTTGGAATGGATGGCCCATGAGGACTCTTCCTACTCTGTGATTCTATGATTCCTGTTAGAGTCAATTCCGTCAATTTAGAGATAATCTTTTGGAACACTATTCCATTTCTTTTTATTTATTAATTAACTGTCATTGGCAAATACAACCACTTCACTACACACTCCAATTGAAAGTTCAAGAATAAGGATTCTCCATGTTGCAGATGTGATAGATAGGTATGTTTTCCTCTTTCTTTTGAGAGTAATATGTGTGTTTGATTCCATTAGCTTCTAATTCAGTCTAACGTGTCTTCTGCATAGCTTTTGCTTTGAAATAGTGTTGTCAATAGATGGATGTTTTCATTGTTTTGTAAAAATATACCTGGAAGTAGGCAACTTTAATAATGACTTTTCTGCCAATGTTGAGATTATCTCCCCCACCCTAAAAACAGTACAAGGTATCTGGGAAATATGCCTATCAGGGTCTTCTGAAATGTCACAAAGTCATGAGTTTTTCGGGGCTGTTTGGATTCTCCAGAGCAATTTATCAGGCTTGATGTTAAACAAATCTGTGGCGGAGAAGGAAAAAAAAGATATTTTCCCAAAGTCTTCAGTTTACAACATTCTTAAAATGCATAAGAGAATGTAGATGAATGTTAGCCTGATTTAAGTACACAACAACTGATGAAGTGGTTTATAGTCCATAACAGTGCATGCCAAATAAAACTTGATGCCATTTAAGGTGACCCTAGACTCTGTTGTTATTTTTTGTTTTAGCCAACTAACACAGTTGCTGCTTGGAAATGTTTTGCAAAGATTAGCCCAGTTTTCTTTGTTTGAAGGCACTGAATTAATCTCATCAATACTGAATAGAATTGTCTGACTTTCACAACAGGTGATTTGAAAGCAGAGGAACATTCAAATAGCTTCCCAGGAGCAGAATTTCTTTTCACAGAACAATCACACCTCAAACATAATGGTCTCAGGCAGTATAAATCATGAAGAAACACTTATAGGTCTGATATATTAATCTAACTTCTCATTGTATTTTTTGGCATTGTAAACTTACCATGAGGTGAAATGGCATGGCACATGTTTCATGTAAATGAGTTTATCTGTTCCTTGGGAGAGGAACCCAATTAAAACTAGAATGCATTTAAGCAATGTATGGATAAGAAAACATGAAACAAATTAAACATTCTCTCATTGAATCTCATGTGGTAAAATTGCCCCATTCAAAAAAGCCACCATCCGGAGGGGTGGGATTGTTTTGTGGCCCAAGTTTTGATGAGCAACAGCCTTTTTATCAGATACACAAAGCAGATAGATAAAATTAAAAGTTTTTGCCATTTTTACTTGAGTACTGGTGATACATAATGAAGATGTACAGCATGTAGCTAAATTGAAGGCAATTTACCTTTTGTAAAGGGAAAATCATGCATAATCCTTATTCATACCATATTGGGTACCATTGTGTTCGCTTTTCTTCCTTTGGTTATGGATCTCTCGCCCTGTGGCTTAATTGAGGAAAATCCCCACATATTGCTGCATAATAATTCCCTGCATTTTAATGAAGACATAGCTCCCTTATGATAACTGTGTGTGTATTTTGTCTCGTCTCGTCTCATGTGAATGATATTTTGCATTGAACAAACGCTGAAGAAGCAGGAGTACATACACTGGAGGGGGTGGGGGTAATGGAAGAGACAGCTTAGCAGGGAGTTGCTAACTATATACCATTCTGGACAGGAGCCTTAAGGGCAAAACACAGTGCTTGTCAGTTCATATTTGCCTGGTCTCAGAGAGAAGAGGCGTTTTTCAAGTTTTGCATCATGATAGCCATTGCAAGCCGAACAGAGACACTTTCACGCACAGGCCAGATGCGAGCATGGACACTGAGGAGAGGGACTAACATATGCTTCCTTGCATTTTCTCCAGACAATGAGACACTTAGTTCTCTCAGAAATTCAAGTCAGATGATAGGCTTTTAGGACCAAGCAAATGCATCTCGGATGCTCAGTTTCCAGCAAAGGGTTCATGTCACCAAACAATAGGTTCACTCTTATCCTGCGTGGAGCTGTTCTTTATTTTCAAACACAAGTTGATTGAAATGTGTATTTAAGATTATTCTTCCCTATCCTCCACTCAGCCAGCCTGGTTGTGTTGACATGGTGTTGCTTAGGCAAACCACACTTTTGGTGCCACTTTGGGAATATATTGGTGATAGTCTTTCAGCTTTAGTCAACCTTTGGATGAACAATTACAATGCATGGGGGTAGGAGAAGGGAGGAGCAGATGCAAAGTGAATAAAGCAGGGCTCCTAAGAAACCTAAATCCAGTTACTTGGTTTGCTTTCTTCACTGTGCTCTGATTTAAACAGATGAAATGTACTATGTACAGCATCTAAATAAAGAGGCATTCCATTTCATATGCTGGGAATAAAGAACTCTGTTTAATTTTATTACATTTCAGTAGATTCTTAAAACTGAAAATTCATTTATTGTTCTCAATGAAGAAATCTTTGGTTTTCAGTTAAAAAAAAATACAAAAAAGGTGATTTGGCCAGAAATTCTCACTTATCCTCAGAGGTAACCCAGACTGAACTCAATAGGACTTACTTGTGGGAAAGTGCATTTAGAACTGCAGCCTCAGCCTCCCTAATATGTGGTTCTCACAAACTGAAATTAATTTCACCCCAGTCTGTAGACAAATTCAATAGGTATTGTTATTTCCAACACAGAGAAGACCACATTGCCCTTGTCTGCCACAATCGTGTGACAGATGAGAAAAGGTGGAAATCCTCGCTTAATACTAACATGGTTTAGTATACTGACAAGGATTTAGATTCCACTACCTAGCACTTGACATTGAAACTATTCAACTGCTTTCTCCTCAATAGGTCACCAAATCTAGGAGCCTCAGTTCCATCTATTACACTTCTCTTCCGAACCCCACAATTGTGGTATTCAACCGACTTGATGAAGCTTGCATTTGCATAAAATAGCCAGGATAATTTAAACCTCCCACAATGGAAGCCTATATATAAAAAGAATCCAAAATCCAATACATCAGAGGTATAAATAAACAGGTACGTGTATTCCTTTTTCAAATGATCCTGAGAAAAAGAAAATAGTAAATTCATCTGTTTTTAAAGGGTTACAGAACAAAGAAATCCTATATGTCTACTCATGTTTTGTGTTCAAATAGTAGTTATCTAAGCAGTGAACTATGTGGGGTTCACTTTTAAATAAACATTCCTAGGACTGCACTTTGATTAATCTACCCATTAAGAGTCTGCTACCAATCCACATACCTCACTCTAATTTCTAGATGTAGGATCAATATGTACAGAAGGCTTTCTTTTAGGATTCCATAGTAGCCCAATGTCTCATATCAGTTGCTCTTAACTGAAGAAAAGCTGTCCTATTACAGAAATATTACATGGAATAATATGGATGTGAGAGGAATGAACGCAAGCTGAAATTACTTTAAATTCTGGATAATTCAATGAAAGTTGAAGACACTGATTTACATACTTTAGATAGAGAAAACAATAGTAAGGTCACTGACCTTATCCAAATGGAAGAATAGACAGGCAACACAAGATAGGAAAGATACTGAATGTTTATCTAAACCAACACTATGATGTAGCTTGGAACTGCTTGAGGAGGAACTGATTTTGATGCATGGGTGATTGGATTGACAGGTCTGGAATAGATTTGACGGCATGCAAGTGATTACATTCACCACAGAACTTGGACTCAAACTGTTGTGCCATTCCTCCCCTCCCCTAACCTTGGACTTTCTTGGGACTTCTTTTACAACTTCATCATAAGGGCAAATTTACCCATCCTACCAGGGCCGTAGCCAGGATTTTGGTTCGGGGGGCTGAGTTTGGTTCGGGGGGGCTGAGACTGGGTGGAAGAGGGTTTACCCTAGCAAACCTTTTGTATTGTTATCCCAATAACCCCATGAAGGTGGGAAATAATGAACATGGTGATCAGATCATCATATGAATAAACATAACAGTTTAAATAATGTACCAGTAAGGCCTTCTCGCAGACCACCCTGAGAATTTGGGGCTGAAGCCCCTTAGCCCCCCGGCTACATGCCTGCATCCTACATGTTCACCACAGTTTGGGGAAGAAACCAGCCAGATTCCATCATACTCCATAGAGCTATTTCCAGCAGGGCTCTGTCCCCAAATTGTGGTGAAAGTGTTGTAGAACGGAGCAACGAGAACATGGGAGGCTTCCCGTATTCTCGTTGCCAGCAATGGGGTGAAGTCAGACATCAATATTTTTCTCTGTGGGATGGGGAAGATGATGATGTGGGGCATGAGATGACAGATTTCCCCGCTGCCACCTGGATTCGCCACTCTGTCTGGTGAATTCCCCTGCTGTTGCCCGTGCTGGGCGACTTCATGTGATGAGGTCCTTAATGTGCTGTATACCTTCAAATGCATGCTGTAGTTCACATTGATAGCATGACTTTAATAGCACCTGGGATTTTGAGTCATCTCAACACCACATTACAATGTCAGTGTGGACAGGGCCTGAGAGACAGTCTATTTTGCTCGGTCAATCAAACCACTGACATGAAAATGTACATGTAGAAAAAAAATCTTGCTTAGTCAACAAAACCCTGCAAGCTAGTGACTGCATTAAACAGGACACCTATGCTTATGTATATGGCTTCTTGCTTTTCTCCTTGGTTGCTTAATGACCTGATGTTTCCCCTCATAATTCAAAACTTGAATAGTTTTTTTTTTTAAAAAAAGAAAGGAGTTTCATTATGGGGCAAGAAATCTACAGCACCAACCACTTGGGTGACTCTTTCTAAGGTGAAAATAAAGCATTGGTATAGGTGGAAAAACTTCAGGTAGGCTGGGCAGATGAGAGGCAACAGAAGCAAAGAGGAGGAGGAGTCCTTAGCAACATGCCATTGGTGGTGCCCAGCAGTGATCTTTGTGTTGCCACTCCCCTCCATGGGGTGCCATCCCCCAAACCCATCCCCTAGTAACCACTTTCCATATTTCATCCATGTAAACTTTTATTTAATTGTTTTTAAATGTGCTAAAGTGCCATGACACTTTAGCGCTCCAATTATTAAAAAAGAAAATAAAATAAAATCTTTTCAGTCTGGTAACCAGAAACATAACAGGGGATTGAATTTCAGTGGAAAATCGCTGTAGCAAAGGTTACAATCCAACTTCAAATGTCATCAGTGGGGCCACCTAGAAGTACAGTGGGACATTAAATGTATATATGTGATATTTACCCTGACCCGTGTCCTAAACCGTTGGATAGAAAAGAGATGAGAAGAAGACCAGAATTTGTAAGGCCAAATTAGAACTAGACATGATTACCCATGCTATCATATTTCTTATTTCTAAGTATGGTTGTGAAACCTGGACAGTGAAGAAAGCTGATAGTAAATTAACTCAATTGAAATGTGGTCCTGGAGTAGAATTCTATGGATATCATGGACTGCTAAAAAAAATAATACAAAGAAAAGGGTCCTGGAGTAAATCTAGCCTGAACTCTCCCAAAAGCTAAGAGCATCCCTTGGTTTCGTTTGGTTAAAGCTAGACACTCCAGGCAATCATGGGTGGCTGCCTCTCACATATTCTGAGAGTGAAGAAACAGTGTCTTGAACTGCTTTGGGTAGTTCAAGACCATTATTATCAAGTTCAAAATAGAATATATCTTAAATAATTAAAGTTACATGATAACAGTAACATGTTTGCCATAAAGAATCATGAAAATCCCTCAAGCTCACCTTTTCACTCCTTTACTCTCCACCCCAAGAAGGCCTGAAGTTACTACAGTTGGCTGTTGCAGTGTCTCTGCCTAAAGGGAAGTAGCTGCAATCATCACTGTTAATCCTCTGTATTTTCCTGACACAGAAATGACCACAGGAGTAAAAAAGACAGTTTGAAGGGGAGCTCTTGGTCAATGAAGTTAATTTCAAATAATTTCAAAGCATAACAAAGGCAATAACTTCGATGACAGCATAAATTGAATTTGTGATATTATAATTCTTCAATAGGATACCAGCCATAGTCTGTGTTTGCTCCACTCATTTCACATGGTATGTTACAAAAACTTGCAGACATTGAGCGGATAAACTAGAAGGCCAATGGTTTCTGACATGAAATTGTGGCATCTTTCAAAAACGCAGTGCCACTACTCAGATTCTACACATCGTTTTCTTGTTCAGAGGGACCTGAGAAAAAAGTGTCTTGTTAACCCAATAGTTTAGCTATCAAAGTTGTACTGATAAGCACTATCTAATGACTGTTTCTGGCAACAGGGAGAAACTCCCAACTAATTATGTTACATATGCTGTTAACTGCTTATAATGTGGGAAAAGCCAGAGACATCAAAGAATTTCCCTTTCTCTTCTTTGTCTTTAATGATCCAGCAAAAGAATAGGTGGAATTATGGACAAAAGGTACTGAGGAGATCTATGGTAGAAAGCTGATATCTTCTTTTTGTTAACCCTAAGCAAAAGAAAGGTCATGTGTCATTTTCTATCGATTTTACCCTAGATGCAAGTAATCAAAGGACAGAAAGATTCCTGAAAGAGATTTTCTTTCGAAGGCAGAGTAGACCTGAGGTAGTGCCTAATTAATTAAAATAATTTTTGATAATAGCAGGCATACCATAATAGTTAGAAAGCCTCTTCAAAAGCCATTAAATGGAAATGTATTTAGAGAGCAAGAGATGTTCCACATTCTAGGATGTAACTGAAATTCCAATGGTCAGGTTTGTGGAAAAGCACATGATGGAGTTCAATATGTGTCTACTCAGAGATAAGTTCTATTGTTTTCAATTAGATCTACACTCAGTGGGTTACCACTGGGTTTCAATACCAGCAATTTCTTGGAATTTCAACTTATGTGCAATTAGAAATCCATGGACAAGACAGGAGGAATGAACCCACTACTACTAGATTCTTGGGCAATTTTCCCTTTCTATTTGTAGTTTTTGAGCAACTGAAAACTCAAGTTTCTAAACTGTACAGATAACATAGAGTACTTAGATTAAAATCCTAAGTATCTCTTAATGCTGATTTATAGACATTTACTTTTAATTTTAAAGACTCCAATGCCTTTAATGTAGCAAATATTCCAGTATACCCTTAATAGCTTTAGTTTTTTTAAAAAAAAATCTTAGATTTACATGTGTGGCATAATTGCAAAGAGATAGTTTTGATGGTATGTTTTGAACACTGGTGATGCAGTCCTCAGTAACTGTATCCAGAAGTTAGTCCTGTTGTGTTTAGTGTGGCTTTCTCCTAAGTAAGTGTGCATAAGTTTGTGGTCTCATGGCATTTTACTGACTTCAGCTGCTATGGGGGGACATGAGAGAAGCCTCCCCGCAGGATTGCAAGACATCTGGGCATCTCCTGGGCAACGTCTTCATAGATGGCTGATTCTCTCACTCCAGAAGCAACCAGGAGCAACCAAACAAGCAAACCAACCAACAGACTTTTTCAGGCCCAACCATGACAATAATCTCAATTAACATTGAAGGCATGCCAGCTGCCAAAGAACAACTGCTCTATGAACTGTGCTGAGATAAGAAATGTGATGTGCTGTGTGTCCAAGAAACACACAGGAATAAACAACATAATAATAATAAACTTTATTTGTAACCTGCTCCCTATCCCCAATGGGGACTTGGGGCGGTTAAGCTCAAACAACAAATTACAATACAAAATCAAACATCACCAGTAAATGCAATAGAAATACATACATATAAATAAAACACAATATACAACTGAAATGACCAAAAGTTCCAGGAATGATCTTAGTAGCGGAAACACCACATGTGCAGTATGGAAGCGCTCTCTTTGGAAAACCAGGCCTCCAAGTCAGCAGTGCCCACAACACTGAAGAAAACAATATAGAGGTTATAATAGTAGAGCTTAATAACATCACAATTACATGTGTGTACAAGCCTCCAAATGAACAGTTTTGTTCCTCCTCCCTGAGAACTTTGATAGGCACAAAAGAGCCATAGTAATTGGTGTCTTTAACAGCCATAGCCATGTATGGGGCTATGCCCAAGCGGATACAAATGGAGAGGCTGTCCTCCCCTGGTCCGAACTGCACAAACTATCACTCATTCATGATAGTAAGCTCCCACCATCTTACAACAGTGGGAGATGGCATCAAGGATATAACCCAGACCTCTTATTTGTGAGCAACAGCATTGTGCAGCAATGCACTAAATCAGTGGGTCCACCAATACCAAACACACAGCACCGACCAATAGTATGCCAAATGTTCCCAACTATAAGGCCTCAGGAAGTTCAATTTAAATGAAGATTCAACTTCAGAAAGGCAAATTGGACTAAAGTGTCAGACATGTTAGATGACATGATCATATCGGTCACGCCAATCCCTGAGGAATACTAACACTTTATCGAAATATTATTATTATTATTATTAACTTTGATTTAGTATACCGCTCACTCCGGAGCTCAGAGCGGTTTACAAAGAAGCAAAAACACCGAGAAATAAAACAATTAAGCAGTTAAAAACATATTACACATCACAACAGATTAAAACATATTAAGAGCACAACCCTCAGCAAAGGCTGGGGGACGGGATAAAAACCTGGGGGAACCATAGGCGGCAAGCGGGCAATGTGGTTGAATTAAGAGCCGAACGCCTTCCTAAAAAGCCAAGTCTTCAAGGCCTTGCGTAAGGGCAGGAGAGCGCGGATGGCGCGGATCTCCTCCGGGAGGCCATTCCAGAGACTTGGGGCGGCTACAGAGAATGCCCTCCGCCGTGTAGTGGCTAGTCGGCAGGTTCCGAGGGGAGGCACCACAAGGAGGTTGAGCTCCTCGGAGCGTAGTGATCTCGCAGGCATATAGGGGGTAAGTCGCTCCCTCAAGTACACTGGCCCCAAACCATAGATGGCCTTGAAAGTGAGGACTAACACCTTGAAGAGGACCCAGAGGCGAGCTGCGGCGTGCTGCACCAGCTTAAGCTTCCGGATCATCGACAAGGGAAGGCCAATGTAGAGCGCATTACAGTAATCAAGCCTCGAGATGACCGTGGCTTGGATCACCGTAGCCAGGTCGCGTTGGGAGAGGTAGGGAAATAGTGGAAATCTGCTCAGGGGCCTTTATACCTAGAGGCTGCAGAACCCACTACCTTCAGGGCATTATTAAGGAAAAAGCTGCCTTGTTGGAAAACGATTACAGGCTCCACAACGAAGACCCATTTAGTGAGGAAACTCTTCAGGCAGTGCAGAGCATTTTGTCCTCCATCTCTGAAGCCAAGAAAGAACAGTGGATAAAGCTGATTACAGAAGTCGACATGGGCAGCAGCAGTCAGAAGGCATGGAGGCTGCTAAGACAGCTGAGCAATGATCCCACTCAAACTAATACCCATGCCAATATAAAGGCAGATAAGATAGCACACCAACTCTTGAAGAATGGAAAATACAACCTTGCCACCAAAGTAGGAAAGAAACCAATTGTCAGACAACCAGATAATGAGAACAACAACCTTCATGAACCTTTTACATTTACTGAATTGGACATGGCTCTCAATAAATGTAAAAATGGCAAAGCAGCTGACCTGGATGATCTACGGATGGAAAAAATTAAGAACTTTGGTCCAAAAGCAAGGTGCTGGCTACTGGAGCTGATGAACAACTGCACTGTATCCTGTCAGATCCCCAAAATCTGGAGAAAAACAAGATTCACAGCCATCTTGAAACCAGGCAAAGACCGTAATGATCCAAAAAGCTATAGACCAATCTCCTTGTTGTGCCATCTTTACAAAGTTCTGGAGAGACTTATTTTGCATAGAATTATGGAAAAAATAGACCCATTTCTGATTCCACAGCAAACTGGCTACAGGAAAGGCAAAAGCTGCACATCGCAAGTGCTGAACCTGATTCAGCACATAGAAGATGGTTTTGAAAGGCAGCAGATCACAGGGGATGTCTTTATAGATCTGTCAGCAGTTTATGATACTGTAAACCACCATCTCCTCATGAGAAAAATGTATAATATCACAAAGGATTACTACCTCACCCGTCTCATAGGAAATTTGCTACAAAACAGGAGCTTTTTTGTTGAGTTCCAGGGCTAAAGAAGCAGATGGCAAAAAAAGAAGAATGGCCTGTCCCAGGGGAGCGTGCTTGCTCCATCCAAGATCAATGTTCAACATTTACACAAATGACCAGCCACTGCCAGTAAGGACAGAGAGTTTAATCTATGCTGACGATCGTGCCATTACCACTCAAGCAGGGAACTTTGAGATGGTTGAACAGAAGCTCTCCGAAGCTCGAGGTGATCTTACTGCCTATTACAGGAAAAACCAGCTGATTCCTAACCCATCTAAAACACATACATGTGCTTTTTGTCTTAAGAACAGACAAGCATCCTGAGCTCTGAGGATTACCTGGGAAGGAATCCCGCTGGAGCATTGCAGCACACCCAAATATCTGGGAGTCACTCTGGACCATGCTCTGATCTACAAGAAGCACTGCCTGAATATCAAGCAAAAAGTGAGTGCTAGAAACAATATCATACGAAAGCTGACTGGCACAACCTGGGGATCACAACCAGATACAGTGAAGACATCTGCCCTTGTGCTATGCTACTCTGCTGCTGAGTAGGCATGCCCAGTGTGGAACTCATCTCACCATGCTAAAACAGTGGATGTGGCTTTCAATGAGACATGCCACATTATCACAGGGTGCCTGTGCCCTACACCACTGGAGAAATTACACTGTTTAGCTGGCATTGCACCACCTGACATCCACCAGGAAGTAGCAACCAATAGTCAAAGGACCAAGGCAGTGACATCTCCAGCCCATCTCCTGTTTGGGTATCAGGCAGCACGCCAGCGACTTAAATCAGGAAACAGTTAGGGAACATCTCAGCAAGTGAGAGTCCAAAAGTGGCAGGTTAAAAGCCAGAACCTCAATCAATGGCTGATACCAAATGAGAGACTCCCTCTTGGGCAGACTGGGTGACTTGGAAGGCACTGAACAGACTGCGCTCTGGCACCACGAGATGCAGAGCCAACCTTAAGAAATGGGGTTACAAAGTGGAATCCATGACATGCGAGTGTGGAGAAGAGCAAACCACAGACCACCTACTACAATGAAACCTGAGCCCTGCTACATGCACTATGGAGGACCTTCTTATGGCAACACCAGAGGCACTCCAAGTGGCCAGCTACTGGTCAAAGGACATTTAATAGAATACCAAGTCTGCAAACTTTGTGTTTTGTTTGTTTTTAATGCAATACAACTGTTTGGTTCACTCCTGACATGATAAATAAATGAATGAATAAATGAATAAATAAATAAATAAGCTTCTATGAGCATGTTTGCTTAAGATGAGATAAAAATGGGCTGAAAAGAAAATCACATATATAGCCTACCAAGAGCATCCATCCACAAAGAGGAAGGGTGAAAAATTCAAAGTTCTGTTCTTTGAACTCTAAATGTCCTGGGACTCAAACAACTAAAGGATTTATTTCTCCTGCATGGACTTGACTGAGTATTAATTGAAATCCCACCTCTTTCTCTTCTCTGATAGAGAAATTTTAAGTTATATTTCCTGTGTTACAGTTTCCTTTTGGCAGGTTTATCTTTTCCCTCTCTATCCATGATTCCAACTAAAAAAACCCACAAGGTTGCCATTTTGTTTTTGGAAGCCACCATGAGTCCCCTCGAGGAGGGTGGGTTAGAAATTATTATTATTATTTGATTATTATGTGATTTACCCCAAGTTTCCAGGAAAGTTGAAGACACATGTACACATACAAGTGATTTAAGAAAATGTTTGGGTTGACAATACTGAGGGGTTTTTATTTGGGCTTTCTCAGTTGTAATTGTGGGTGTGGGTAGGTGGTGCACAGGACTGGAATCCTATGATCCCTTCCCCAAATACAGAAATTATTTGTTTATTTACCTATTTAATTTATTTATATCTCACTTTGCTCCCAACAATGGGACTCATGGCAAATAATGACTTAGTGCAAACAAATCAATATTTAAAAGTTGTATACAACATATTTATATGTATAGATTTGAATGGTGCCCAGAAATGGACCAGCAGCCAGTGTAGCTGTTCATGTAGAAATTAAAGAAAACCAAAGAGCCAAACACCTGAATATGCTGAGAGTATGTTGCACTTATTTTGGGAGTCCTCCCACTCTCAGGAACAAGAAGGTGGTGATTGAAGACAGGGTTTTTTATATTCTGTCTCCCATCTTCGGAGCCCCATTTTCCAGGAAAAGCTGGTAGCTTCAAGATCAGTGAGGTGGTGAAATCAATCTGGCTTTCAGTGGTAATTTTAAGGGAGCTCTCCAAGCACATAACGTATTTGAGTGGATAGTTTTGATCCCTCCCAAATGACCAGTGTGCAATGTTAAAAGTATGACCTCGTGTTTACATGCTGCAGTGCACAGAACTGCCTCAAGAGTACACCTTAGAACTGGAGCCCACCAATTCTTAGTACAATATACATTATGTGGGTGTAGTGGACTTTGTTTCTGGTTTGTGGTAAGATTTGATGCCATAGACATTCCTGTTTTATTTCCTATTTCGTTTCCAGTTCAGAACTAGAGCAATCTTCCTTTCTGTCTCTTTCTCTCTCTGTGTGTGTTTTAATTAATAAAATCCAGAAACTGTTTCCACAACCAAACAAAGATTTTTGGACTCTAGTAAGTCAGGATTAGTGTTCTGCAACAGTGGGGAAGATGCATTATAATTAAGTCTGCACCCTCCAGCAGGTCCCTGCTGGAGGTACCAGCAGTATTTGGCAAAACCTGGTTTGTAATCATCCGAACTTCTGGCTGAATAGCTTGGCTGGTGAGGAAGCAAAATCTGTGTTTCTATGGCTTCCACACAGCAGGAGCTCACAGGGTATCAGAGAATACAGGTCCAATGTGTCTCTTTTGTCCTTCAGCCATTTATTTCATTTTTTAAAAACCCTAAATTTTAGAGCATTTTGACAGGAGATAAGGAATTAAGAGATTTCCAGGAATGTTGGTGGCATTGTCTCTCAACATATAAAGGAACACATTTAGCAGCGATATTTTATGTCTTCTGATGTAGCAATGAAGTTATTTCTTTTACTGGTTCCACTTTTGGATTGGGCAAGTGCTGCCTTTCTTGTTACCTACTAAGAGTGAGCAGTAAACAAGGAATGGGTAGATGACATAAATAAGAAAATGAAGTAATATAAGAAGAACCACACCCTCCTGTTTCAGGTGGAGATTTAGAGGCCCACCTTCTATAATGCTGGGAGTATAGGTCAGCTTTCATTCATTGCTAATGTGTTCCTTCAAGTCATTTCTAATGTTCCAGTCATTTCTGATCTTGAGTAAGTCACATTATCTCAGTGGAAGATGAAGGCAAAAGCCTTCTCTGAACAAATCTTGCCAAGAAAACTCTGTTTCCCTTAGGGTCTCCTTTAGTTGAAAAGGATTTGGATACATACAGATATTCGATTTCTCAAGGAAAAATGTTTGCATCCTTAATGCCGCACTTACATAGTTGCATGAATAGTAGACCATTGGTACCTACTGGTTCCAGGATGCCCATGGATTTCAAAATATGTCAGTACTCAAGCCTCCTTATAGGCAATGGTTTAGCAAAATGGTGCCCCTTATATTTATTTATTTATTTTATTTATTTATTTGTTCCATCTTGTATTCCGCCCCTCCCTGCAGGCTCGGGCGGATAACATCATAAAATTCGGCAGGCATGTACATCCATGTCGCCATACAATAAAATGCAACATAAAACATACAATAAAACAAAATACAATAGGTCCCGAGATTAAAATTATGTGCATGCCATGGCATTCCCTGAACCAGGGTGCTGATTAGGAAGATGAGTACATTCGGCTTACTCGCCTAGCCGAAGGCCAGTCTGAACAGGGCGGTCTTACAAGCCCTGCGGAACGGGATGAGCTCCGTGGCAGCTCGGACGTCGTCCGGGAGAGAGTTCCAGAGTACCGGAGCCGCCACAGAGAAAGCCCTTTGCCTGGTAGCAGACAGGTGACAGGCGCGGACCGATGGAATCAGGAGCAAATTCGACTCCTCAGAACGTAGTGATCTCGGGGAATGTATGGGGCAAGGCGGTCCTCAGGTACGCAGGCCCTAGGCGTGTAGAGCCTTAAAGGTTAACACCAACACCTTGAAGGCAATTCGGTACTCAATAGGCAGCCAGTGCAGCTGCCGGAGGATGGGTGTGATGTGCTCCCTTACCGACGTTCCCGTCAGCAGCGAGCAGCGGCATTCTGCACTAGCTTGAGTTTCCGAACTGTCGCCAAGGGAAGGCCAACGTAGAGGGCGTTACAGTAGTCTAATCTCGAGATGACCGTCGCTTGGATCACCGTGGCCAGGTCGTCCCTGGAAGGTAGGGTGCCAGTCGCCTAGCCTGTCGTAGGTGGAAAAATGACGCCCTGCTGGCCGCGGAGACCTGGGTCTCCATGGTCAGCAGGGGGTCCAGGTGGACACCTAGGCTCTTAACAACAGGCGACGGGCTAAGCCGTTCGCCGTCCAGGGTAGGCAACCGGCACTCATCCCGCCCAGGTCGACCAGGCCACAAGATCTCCGTCTTCGACGGGTTCACCTTCAGCCGGCTAGCCCGCAGCCAACCAGTCACGGCCTCTAGGCACTGATGGAAACAATCGGGTACGGTGTCCGGCCTGCCGTCCATTCTCAGCAGAAGCTGGGTGTCATCAGCGTACCAAAGTCGCGGGCCAGCTGGGCCAGGGGGCGCATGTACACGTTAAATAATAAGGGGGAGAGGATGGCCCCCTGGGGGACCCCACAGTCAAGTGGGAATCTCCCAGAGACCTCCCGCCCCCTCCACACGTTGTCCCCGGTCCCGGAGGAAGGAGGCCACCCATTTAAGGGCGGTCCCCCGACCCCGGAGCCGGCTAAACGGTGGGTTAACAGTGCGTGATCTACAGTGTCGAAAGCTGCCGTCAGATCTAACAAGACGAGCAGTGCCGATCCACCCTGGTCCAGCTGGCGGCGAAGTTGGTCTGTAATGGCGACAAGCACGGTCTCCGTCCCGTGCCCAATACGGAAGCCGGACTGGAAGGGATCAAGTCCAGCTGTGTCTTCCAAGAACTGCTGCAGCTGATCCGCTGCTGCCCTCTCAATCACCTTGCAATGGCAAAACCAAGATGCCTGAGGGAATCCCAGTGAAGACTGTAATCTGGCTCAAGTCAGCATCTAGAACAAATCATAGTCTGCATAGAAGGGCCTTAAGTGTGCCTATACAGAAATGCTACTTATGAATTTGGAAGAGCAAGACTCTCATCAGAAAGCTCCCTAACAGATCACTCTTATGGAGAATTAGAGTATCAGAAGCCTATTGAATACATAGGATCCAGCTTTCCATAGCATGCAGACTAGTGGACTCAACTTACCGCGGATGTTGTTAAAAACAAAAGAGGAGGAGCACATATTTTGTAGCCCACCCCATGCTTTTGATATAAATCTGGAAATAAATATAGCCTTCCTATCTACACTTAAGGTAATATGTTTTAAATGTAGTCATTGGAGACCTGTATACTATTGCTGAAACATAAATTTATCTCATTGCATACCAGTGGGATATCTCCTCCTGGTTACCTCAGAATAGCATTCCTAATGCTCGCTTTCACATCCTTCTAACAAAAGAGCAGTCATTGCTCTCCACTAAAACAAACACATGCTTAAATCCACTGTAGGTTTGGTGCACCACACACCACATCTTCTCTCTTCAGAGAACAGCAGTCACAAATACTTCCTTTTCAACATTACAGCACATTAGGATCCAAAAATCCTGTCTTTGTGTTTTTCGTTTTGGATCCCATAGTGCCATGAAGACATTGATGTTACAAAGATGTTTCACTTTCCCAGAACATTGGGGCGAATACCCTCCTCCTCTTCTCTTTGGTGTGATGATTCAAATTACCCATTCCTTCCTCTAATCTAATGTTTCAGTGTTGTTTTCTGAGACTCCTCAGTTGTCGTCTTCATTTTATGTCAATGTATTTCATTCTGTCACTCTATTTAGGTTTCACCTGTCAAAGTACATGAACTGATTTTCCTTATAATAGTCTATGATGGTTTCCAAGCCTCCATTGACTACGTATTTAGCAAGTGTGTATCTGCAGTGCTTTTACCATAGAAACCACCAGGGCTCTTTTCATATTCATATGACACACTGAAGAGACAGGCCAGGACTGACAAGACTTGACCATTTTGCCTTTTCCTCAACAAAACCAAGTTCTCTCCCACATATTTCATATATTTGCTTTGTAGGGGCAGGTGACTTGCTCTTTGGGCTGAAGGGGTGAATATTTGGGTTTTGCTTGGTGTTCCATGTACCAAACAAAAGTTCTTATCTAATGGAGGGCATTTGCTGTTTCATGTAATCCCTGCATCAGTTGCCACATTTTTTTGCCTTTGTATGGAAGTTTGTTTCTTTTTAAAAAGTTTTATGATATTTATGTTTTATCAGTTTTACTGTTTTATACTTAAAACGTTTAAGTATTTTAAACATTTTAAAATGTTTAAAATGTTGAATGGGCAGATCAAAAGATAAACTGGAAAAATGGCTCTACCTAGAAGAATCCTCCACCTTGTGTGACTGTGAAGCAGAACTCCACATCTGTATGCTTGCCCACTATGCCCTGCCTCATGCACAGAGGAAGAATTGTTTAAGGCTACAGACAATGTGGTCACTGTTGTCTGGTTTTGGTCAAAAATTATTTCACCACTTGTGCTCCTTCTACTTTTATCAGTTTTATACTTATTTATGCAATACTTATGACATGAAATAAATAAACTTTTTAGTATTGTTTTGTTTATACATTGTTGAATTGCAGCATCAAATTGTGCCAAATTATGTAAGCCGCTCTGAGTCCCCTTTGGGATGAGAAGGGCAGGGAATATCTATCTATTTATCTACTATCCACATAATAAAAGTGAAAAAATGTGTATGTACTGTATGTATGTGGCAGAGTTGTCCACTTACACAGACAGCCTCTGGCCTCCACAAACAGGTTATAGTTCCCAGTGCTGAGAAGCCTCCAAGGCACTCCCTTCATGGACAATGCAGGTGATAGTGAGTGCCATGAATATGTGGTCCAAACCCTTCCAGTGTCCTCCACACACACTACGACCCACCATCCAAGAAATGCTTTCATTCTGGGATAATTTTATCCTAGACTTTAGGTGTTTCCTCCACCACAGGCAGGCATCCCAGGATTCCTTTCTCTTTTCATTTGCATCACCCCACCCACTGCCTCTCCCTTAACCCTTTTCTACCCTTTCCTGTGGCACACAGCAGAGAGGAATTGATCAGCAACTGAACAGACTGGATGGGTTTGGGGGACTGATTCCACACAGTGGGGTTTTAGTTCACCTTGCATCAATGCACACCCCCTTCAATAATAGATCTGGATCACATTTGGCATGTAGAGCCCCAATGACCA
Source organism: Anolis apletophallus (assembly GCA_030556195.1). Taxonomy (NCBI): domain Eukaryota; kingdom Metazoa; phylum Chordata; class Lepidosauria; order Squamata; family Anolidae; genus Anolis; species Anolis apletophallus. The sequence goes on along the minus strand of JARBWK010000002.1, from coordinate 87,178,718 downwards.
GATTTAGGGGGAATTGACTGATTTATAGGAGTTGTAGTTCACCTGCATCCAAAGAGCACTGAACCCAGCCAACATTGGATCTGGACCAAACTTGGCACACAGACTCAACATGACCAACTAGAGGGTACGGGGGTGACTGCCCTTGGCATATGGGAGTTGTAGTTCACTCTTATACAGAGAATACTAACCCCAGCCGACATCAGATCTGGACCAAACTTGGCACACAGACTCAACATGGCCAGCTGTGTATACAGGCCTGGTCTAGGGAGGATTGACCCATGGTTCTGGGAATTGAGGTTCATCCACATTGTTATTTATTTTCTAATCGGAGAACTAATCAAAACTGAATCCAAGACTGTCTTCTTTCTAATAATGTTACTAATTAACTAAATTATATTATCTAACACCCCAAAACAAACAAGGCCTTTTTTCAAATATACCAGGCACTGCCAGGTACCCTAATTAGTATATATAATAAAAGTCAGTGTAAGTGGGTATGTATGTGTGTATGTGTCAGCTTTCTGATTGACTCCCACTTCCACAGGCCACTGTGACCCTCACGAATGACAGACCTAGACCACATTTGACACACATAACCCCCATGACCCACTTTATGTCCTCGTGCCATTTAGGAGAGGATGGACCATAAATAATGGGATTTCGAGTACTTTAATTTGCTTCGGCTCCCATAGACCACTGTGAAGCCCACCAATGACAGATCTGAGCCAAAGTTGGCACACAGAGCCCTCATGATCCACTCTACATCCTGGTGCAGATTTGGAGATAATGCACAATGGATGATGGGATTTCCAGTACCTTCACACACTTCCAAAAACAACTATGAACCACAGCAATGACTGATCAAGTCCACACTTGGCACACAGAATTCCTGTGACCCAGTCTACATCCTGGTGTGGTTTGGGGGAGGATAGAAATGGACAATGGGACATGCATATGGGAGTAGTAGTTCACCGGTATCTACTGAACCCTGCTGACATTGGATCTAGACTCACTTTACATCACAGGCAACCAATGCCTTTCTCAAATAACCTGGGCACCGGCGGGTCCCCAAGCTAGTAGTAAATAAATAAGACATAAGCAACATTAAAACATAGCATTAAACGTCCTTGTACAGTATAAACATTAAAATCACATGATCCAAAATCGTAAACCATAGCCATTCTAAATTGTCAATTTCACATATTCCCTACTTATTTCTTACACTGCATTACTTTACTGGCCCAAGACTTGGTCTCACAAGAGGGAGGGCACTGATCTAATCTCAATGGGGAGAGAGCTCCAGAGCTGAGGAGCCACCTGTTCTATACCGACTGCACTGGCTTCCGGTCGAGTTCCGTATTACTCACAAGGTGCTGGTTCTAACCTTTAAGGCCTTGCATGGTCAAGGACCAGCATACCTACGGGAATGCCTCTCTCTGTGTCGACCCTTGAGATTGCCTCGATCAGACCATCAGTATCTATTACAGGTGCCAGGCCCTAAGGATGCCCATTTGACCTCATCCCGGCGTAGAGCTTTTTCAGTGATCACCCCATCACTTTAGAACGCCCTCCCTCCTTACATCAGAGCCACCCACGATCTAAAAGACTTTTGCACAGCTTGTAAAACGTGGCTGTTTGAGGAGGTTCAGCTGAGAACTGTTAGACTGTTAATTGTTTTTAGATGTTTTTAGATGTTAGATACTTTTAGATGTTTTAGATGTTTAGGGATTACCTGTGTGTTTTTATTGTAAATCGCCCAGAGCCATCTGGGATGGGCAATTAATAAACCCCAAAATAAATAAATAAATAAATAATCTTGCCAAAAACCAGCAGGCAGATATCATAAGTGCCTATACGGAAACTCCTGGATGATTTTAATGCAAGATTTGGATTTCAACCTGTGGCCAGGAACTGTAAGAAAAAACAGGGTTGGAAACAACAACTCAAATGGCATCCTATTTCTCACCAAATGTATGAATCATGACCTTATCATCACCAACACACTCTTTTGCCAGAAAAACAAGCTTAAGACATCATGGAAGCACCCCTTGGCAAAGCATTAGCACCTTTTAGATTATGTAATTATACATGCCAGAGACTGTTATGATGTGCTTCTCGCAAGAGCCATGACAAGATCTGATGACAGCTGGACAGACCACAGGTTAATTCAATCCATTATGTCCATCAAGACTGCACCCAAACACAGACCCCGAGGAAGATAAAGATGCAAAATAAACACCCAAGCCCTTCAAGAACTTTCTAAACGAGCCCTTTCCAAACAACACTCAAGGATCATCTAACCATGGAAAACCCTGTAAATGTTGAGGAACACTGGAATAAATTGAAGACCTCTATCATTACAGCCTGTGAAGAAACTATTGGATACCAAACTGAGAAACATCAGGAATGGTTTGATGAAAATGTTGACAAGATCCAACAGTTAATCGATAAGAAAGGAAAGCCTTCCAAATATGCAAAGAGACATCAGCTGTGCTACTAAGGAAAAAATCTACACTAGTGCAAAAGCTGAGGTTCAAAGATGGACCAGAGAACTCAAAAACGTCTGGTGAACAAAAAAGGTTGAAGAAATCCAACCCCTCACAGATGTCCTTGATGCATGAGATTCTTTAATGCCACAAAGATCATCTATGGCCCAATAAATCATGGCATATGCCCTCTACATTCATCAGATGGAACTAAACCTTTCCACAAAAGTCAACATCAACACTGAAATACAACACCGTCTCAGCACTGCGAATGCAGCATTTTTTTGAATGAAGCAGAAAGTGTTTGAGGATTGGGACATTCAGAGGGATATCAAGATGCTTGTTTATAAAACTATTGTCCTTCCAGCTCTATTATATGCCTGCAAAACATGGATCATCTACAACTGTCACTCTAAACTTTTAGAACAATTCCATCAGTGTTGCTTTTGAAAAATCCTGCAAATCTCTTGGGAAGACAGGCAGACGAATGTCAGCATTCTGGAAGAAGCAAAGACAACTAGCACTGAAGTGATGATCCTCCGCCATCAACTTCGCTAGACTGGTCTCATTGTCTGAATGCTTGATCACCATCTCCCAAAACAGTTACTCTGCTTGCAGCTCACGAACAGAAAACAGAATGTTGGTGGATAGCAAAAGAGACTTAAAAATTGACTTTAAGGCTAACCTTAAAAACTGTAACATATACATCAAGAACTGAGAAGCCCTGGCCTTCAAGCTTTTACCAACAGTATTGTGGAATTCGAAGAGGCATGAATGGAGGGCAAAAGGGAGAAACATGTCAAACCAATCCTAGTTGAGCCCACCTTTTACCTGGAAATTGAAGTCTTCACTGCGAAAGAACATGTGGATCCATAGTGAAGACTCTACACTTGGAAGGGTTCTCCGATGATGATGATAACGATGATGATGATTCCTCCATACTTTTAGAAGTTGTTTTTAAAGAGGAATACTGTATTGCTTTAATTATACTGTCTTCAAACCATTTTAATTGTATGTTTTCAATTTCTTGAATACGTGGAATTATTTTAATTTGAACATTGTCTCGAGTCTTAGTATTGAAGAAAATGCAAGATATAAATAAAGACAGCAACAGTACTACTACTAGTAATAGTAATAATAATAATAATAATACAGGAAGGGGAGGAGTGAGAGGAAGTGGAGCATAGGGATATAAAGAATATTCACAAAAGTTTTTGCCCTTGGTGAGAAAGGATGTTTTAACAGATCTAGACATCTTGTTAGAAAAATGCGAAATGCTGTGATCCCCCCCCCCCACACACACACACACATTTTGGGACTTCTTTGTGAAAATTTCATTTGCATAGAAGCTTGTTTGTAAAATAGCACTGTTGTCCAGAAAACAATGTTTCTTCAAAACATGAGAGGTTTTGGGGTTGTTTTTTTCCAAATAAAACAAGCCAAAAATTACGTCACTAGAGATGTCACACTTGAGAATATTAATATACTAGTTTGGTAATTGGCGATGTCCAGATTAGGTATTTTGTAATGATAAATATTAAAAGTAGGCATTGTTTGTTTTTTGATTTTATGAATGGTCCCATTAGAAAATAGAACCCCCCGCCTCCAGCACCAACCGTTGCTCTGAGATCAGAGTGAAGAGAGGGGCCAGGAAGGCACTTCCATCGTGCCACCAGTGTCATCAGTTGGGAGGCCCATCCCATCAGTTGGGAGCACACCAACCGCTGCTATTAGAGTATAATGTTATAGTGCAATGTAATATATAATATTAATATTGTGCTATGGCAATAATATAATATATTGTATTTACATTTTACTTGTAAGCCACTCTGAGTCCTCTTCGGGGTGAAAAGGGTGGCATATAAATGGCGTAAATAAATAGATAGATAAAAGAAGAATATGGGGAAGTTACCACTCCCATCATCCCAGATTCATCCCCCCCCCCACCCCCGGGCTGACTAGTACTTAACAGTGGTAATTTATTTATTTATTTATTTATTTATTTCCTCAATCTTGTATACCGCTCCTTCCAGCAGGCTCGGGGCGGTTCACATACAACCAATTAAAATTTGCACCAAAGCGCAACAGTTACATAAAACAGTAAAAACAAGTGTTACACAAGACTTCTTAAGGCAGGAAGACATGGGTATGTGTGCCATGTTTGGTCCAGATCCATCATCTTTGGGGTTCACGGTGGTCCCTGGATATGGGTGAACTGGAACTCTCATAGTCCAGAGTCCACCTCACCCCAAACCCCTCAGTACTTAAAGATGATCAAGATGGGTAGGCATGCCAAATTAGGTCCATATTCATCACTGGTGGGATTCACAGTGTTTGTTGTGAATCAGCCTGTGACTGTGTTTCAGGATCATGATGCTTCTGATGTGGAAAATGATGGTTTGGTCAATGATATTCATGGTGCTTCTGCTATGGGAAATGATGCTTTGGTCAATGGTTTTCAGCAGGCAGACAATGACAGAGAGGCTTCAGTGCAAAGGGCATTTTCTCATGAGAATATTCCTGCTGAGCAGAAAGGTGATGGGTTACTCCCTCTCTCTGTGAGCTCTCAAGATTTGGGTTTGGAAAACAATCTGACACTTGAGGATTTTAATGAGCAGCCAGATAAAGAGTGGAAAAACAGGAGGCTGGAATTTTGCCAGAATAGACAGCAAACTCAAAGTTTACGGGGCTCTGAAAGACTTTGCCAAATAAGAGCCAAGAGTGGGGTAAAACAAAACCAATTTTTGGGTTTTGGGATATAAGGTTTGCCTCAAAGGAAAAATCTTTCAGATCAGGTCTCATTCAGAATCAAGCTTCATGTGTCTTGGTATTCTTGTTCAAAGGATCTTGTTCCTGTGGATTTCTAGCCTATTCAAGGGGTCTTGTTCCTGTGGATTTCTAACCTTGTGGATATTGACTAACATTGCCTGGATTGCCTTTGTATCCTGTTGGGTCCTGTCTGGATTATTACTGCCTTGGAATGTTTTTATATCTTTTGTGGACACTGCTTTATGTACTGCATTTTTACTGACTGTATACTTTTTGGAATGTTCTTACTTCGGAATGCCTCTATTTCTACTGGCTATTTTATTTAGCTTCAATAAAAGGATTGGATTTTTCACTCATCGTGTGGTGTGTTTTAAGTCAGAGGGCTTTTCCTGTTATGGAGTGCAACAGTGCTCTCTGAAAGTGGGAGCCATCTTGGAGAATAGATAGATATATTCTCTCTCTCTCTCTCTCTCTCTCTCTCTCACACACACACACACACACACAGAGAGAGAGAGAGAGAGAGAGAGACTTTACCAAATAAGAGCCAAGAGTGGGGTAAAACAAAACCAATTTTTGGGTTTTGGGATATAAGGTTTGCCTCAAAGGAAAAAAATCTTTCAGATCAGGTCTCATTCAGAATCAAGCTTCATGTGTCTTGGTATTCTTGTTCAAAGGACCTCTCTCTCTCTCTCTCTCTCTCACACACACACACACACACACACAGAGAGAGAGAGAGAGAGAGAGAGAGAGAGAGAGAGAGAGGGAGGCATTGGAGAAACAAAGAAGGCACACAGCTGAGAACTCCAACTACTTGTCTATACCTCTACTGTTTGTTTATTTATTTATCTTTTGCCTTCTGGAACAGAATTGAAAGTACAGAGCTGCAGGGAAAAGCAGGGTAAGAGACTGTGGGTTCTTGCCTGATTTCATATATTTCTGCTGGATGAAAGGGCCTTGCATCAATTAAGTCAAGGCATTGGTTGCTTCTATAAGAAAACAATTGTTGATTCCCATGCCACATTTCACTGTCTTTTGAAATATTATTTTTTATAATTTGTAGTAGGAGCTATTTTTGTGAAGTAAAAGAAAAAGGTGGGTGGGATAAGTTCCAGTTCTGAATCTGTTGATTTCATAATTAACCAGAAGAGGCTCCATATTATGAGCTAGGACCAAGGCTGTAGACTGCATTTCTACCTTAAAATATTAGTACAAAGAATTATGAATATTATTGCTCCATGTAAGGGCAGTTCAGTTCATATTGGCATTATTTTACTTCTCCATTTACTCCTTGCATCTGTTGATGAACAGCTATATAAACCTGATTGTGATAAGCTGAAATATAATTGAACAAAAGGGAACTTTTAAAAAAACCAAACAAACATGATAAATCTTCTCTAAAGTGGATGTATGGCCTGGGAAAATCTAGCCAAGAATATACGGGATAGTGTTATTTTTGAAGTAATGGTACATTGTGGGATAGGATGATCGTATTAACTGTGGTAAAATACGCTCAGGAATTTATAATACCAATCATTTCTATGACATTATTCTAAAAGGTGCTTTTGTACTCAGAGAAAACAATTAAACTACATAAATCAAACTACTTCCTAGATTACCAAAGGAGGGACAATGGTGACATTGTTTCAGTAAAGCATCTTGCTACAGCTGGACAAGAACACATGCTTCCAGCAAGAAAAAAGGACAGGAACATCTAGTATAAGGCAAGTATAGAAATCAATGGGACAAGTTCAGAGAACACCTTTAGACAAAACTCCATTAGTTTTCTTTGTTGTCAACAATTTGTCTAGATTCATTCCAGGTTACCTCAGACAGGTTTGGAGCTGTAATGCATATTCCTAAATACTGAAGTCTGAAAAAAATTGTCATTCAGATTTTGAATGTGACATTTCATCTCAAAACCAAAAATTCAAGCACTCATCTCTAAACAGTTGCATGGTTTTTAGCAGATGTCACAAAGGAAGTCTTACAATTTGACAAGAGCCAAAGACTGTCATATATTGAATACCATTTTATGTTAACTATCAAATGCTGATCAGACACCAAATGCCAGCAGATGACAGCAAATGTCAGAATTAAAGAACTTTGGATCAAATGCTCAGCAAGTATTCAAATATTCTGCATCCAAATTTGCAGAAGAGAATTTGGGGAAACAGATTCATTTGTTTCTGCTCCAGCCAGAAGAAAACTATACAAGAAGGATGGGGAGGCTCTTAAGTTGATCTAAACTAGAGTTATAATGCCTTCTGTGCTTCACTCATGACATATGTGAAGGGCATGCTGAGAAATTTGGCTCTATGGGATGAAAATTACGTCAGCATGAAAACATTGTAGAAGATTCCAGAAAATTCAATCTAAAACTAAATTGAATAGAATCAGTTTGTCTTGCTCTCTTTATATGTCATCTTTGAAATAAATCACAAAGTTTCCTTGTTTTAATTTGCTTCTTTTAATGTCTGAGCTTATATTCATCTTACAGTCATATTAGAACTCTAATCACAACTCTTTTCAGATGATCAAGGTTCAACTAAGGTCCCAAGCAATGTAAAGTTTCCTGCTTAGGAGAGGAACTTATCTTAGGTGTGCGTGTGTCTCTTTTGCTAATATTATTTTTCTGTTTGTTATTTATCATCCACCAGAATATCATCCTCTCAAAGTGACTTGCACACATAGAGGAGGTATTAGAATTACATTCAGTGTGGTAGTATTTGGTTGGACATGACTTAGGACCTCATCACATTGAGGCCACTGATCGGGGCGATAGCAGGGGTTTTTTTTGCCATGGATTGTGACAAATTCAGTGTGGGGTATAGGGAACCCATTGCTCTGTGCCACACATGGCCTCCATCACCCCTACCTCATCTCATGGAGGAAGCGCTGCCGCCCAGCTTCTTATGATAGTTCGCCCTCACTTCAGACACAGACCCTGCCAGAAGTAGAGCGATGTCATGTGATGGGACTGGTGGGCTCCGTGCCTGAAATGAAGGGGAGGGGAGGGAGGGCTTTTCTTTTCTCTCTCTCTGATGTTATTGTTGCGATCCGACTAAGACATTGTCGGTCCTGAATTTTTACAAACTGGCTATATAAGACCTTATAGAGGGGATAGCAATACAGGAGTTTGCACTAAGACACTTTACTCTCGTTCTTCAATTGACATCTATTGGCAACCTAGCCCTTGTTTTGCAACTTTTACAGTCTTTGCACATACTCCTTGCACTTGTTTTTAGCACTTTATGAATACTTCCTGCACTTTATGGACTAATGACTTTATGATCTATGCCCATAATGCCCCCTAGCCCGTTGCACTTTGCACTTTTGTTTGCACTTTGTGGGGTTTGGGGAGGACTGGAGGGGGCCGGAGAGTGCAGGCGGGGGGAGGGAGATAAATGTGGAAAAATGCCAATTTTTAATGAAGATCAAAAAAAATCAAGTAATTACTTTGGTGTCTCAAAAAGGAATTGGAGTTTATGGTTGTTTGGAGGTTAGGGGGAGTTCCATTAGCCCCCCCCAATAGAACCAATATGGATCACAATTCCAGTAAGGAGACATTGTGAACCTATTTTATAGATTTTATGGTTTTTATATCTTTAATGTAGAACTGTTATAACTGTTTTTATAATTGTTTTTAACTGTACCCTGTTATTATGACATCAAATCTTTGCTGATTGTGAACCGCCTTGAGTTGCCATTGGCTAAGAAAAGCGGCATAAAAATGCAGTAAATAAATAAATAAATAGTTGTAGGATGGACAATTCTGCACCTAATGTCTACGTAAGTCGGAGTTTCCAAGTGATTTTAAGCCAGCACACATATCCTAGTGGTAAATTGGGGATATCATTGGTTTATCATGCCATCCAGCATAGTGTAGTGGTTTGAATATCAGACTACAACTTTGGAGACTGGGGTTTGAATCCCTGATCAGCCATAGAAGCCCATGGTGTGACCTCAGTTAAGAGAAAGGAGAAAAATCTTTACCAATAAAACTCCTTGATAGTTTCACCTCATCTTTGTGACTAGCTACCTTTCATGGTTTTTCTTTGTCTTCAGATATTACTTGAAGAAGACACACAAAACCATGAATGGTGATCACAAAGATGACATGTTAGTACTTTTGACATGTTAGTTATTAATGACAAAAAAGAGGAAGAGACCTAGATCACTGTGAGTAAATCAGTGATTTTTCATGTCAGGAGAGAGTTGAGAAATTGCAAGTTGCTTCTGGTGTAATGCCAAATGGGAACTCTTTCCTGGGTCTACAAAAATTTGTGTCCCACATTACTAGAGGATTATTTAATGGGATCTGTATTTGAGGAAACTAATTCATCTTTCTTCAACTAATATGGATTGTTTTGCTCCTATAAATATTTATGAAATATTTTAAAATAGTCCTGATCAACAAGGAATGGGTAAAACATCTTGTAAGAATGAAATAAAAAAAGATTTACATTTGCATATGGACATATGATAAGAAAAACTGAAATGGCCACATTCCAACTGAAAACATATTCATACACTTCAACTTCTTCAAAGTTTTAAAAGGTGAGAGACACTGGTTATCTTTTTTTTTTAAGTATCCTGATTATAAAAAGTGACTTCTTTGGACTACAGATTGCAGAACCCCCAAGGCTGGTTGGGGATTCTTGAAGCAGAAATTTCAAGCCAGAATGGCCCACTCTAGGACAAAAGGATGCTGGACTGATGGACCTTCCAGAAAAGGTTCTTTTTATCACACAAGAGTAGCAAATTGACATTGAATTCGCCCTATCACATGATGCCCCAGGATCATGCTACTGGTCTGCCTCCTCACCATGCCCCATTATTTAAAAGCAAAATGTATCAGCAGCTGCCAATCCCACAACATTCCCACCACTTACCTTTTTGTGATGAAGTGATGCCAAGGGATGGGATTCGCAACCTCTCCCACTATCCCTTCTTTCCACTAACTTTTTCTGATCTGTTTCTTTTATAATTTGCAGTAATATTTTTATTTTCTTTTGAAGTAACAATTGCTGGAACTTCAAAATTGCTTCAATAATAATAAAAAATTACAGAGTAGCAGAAGTGCAGGAAGGCAGAGTTACAAGGACATGCAATGCAGAGGTATGATTGCAGAACCACAGATTGGTGAACTGATGCAATTGCAGGAATGGAACAAGAGTGCTCATTCTGGTATATATCTGGAATCGGTGATGGCGCAACTCTCATGGAATAGAAGCTTTGTGCAATAAAGTTATTAGATTTTTTGTTAAAAGCTTCATAGGAATGTCAGCCACAAGTGCTCCCAACAAAAGAACTGAGAAAACTAGCAGAAGTGCGGGATTCTCATGAAGCCACAATGATTTTTTTGGATTCCAGTCTTGATGTTCTGAAACCATATCTGCAAAGACCTTTCATTCCAGTCTGCTTTTAATTGTCTGATTAATAATTTTAGCATCAGGGGTTTATTTTGTAAAATCTGGGGCAGGCACGGATCAAGGGTCCTCGGTTCAGGCCAGCCTTTGTAGCCGTAATGCTCAGAGACTGTTCATTGCAGTAGGGAGGATTAAGACTGATAGCACTTCATCAGCATGAGAGAGCAGTTCAGAGAGAGATGTTGCCATAGCACACTCCTCCGTTGGGTTGGGGGCATGAGGATAAGAGGGTCACCACCTCTGCTCACTGATACGCACATTGACGTTTTCAAAGTCTAATTAATTCAAGCGTTCCAGGTAGTCTGGAAAAGGTTTTCCTGAGTGACAGTAAAACAATGTTTGCATAATTGCCCAAACATGTAGCCTTTGAATAATAATAACACCGTTCTTCTCTGAGATACACCATTTATTTTCAGAAATGACCTGATAGCTACTAGCAGAAGCAAAACACTCAATTTCACAGCTACATTGAGATGAAAATAATTATGGAACGCATGCAGAAATTAAAATCTATTACAGGCAATTGGATTAGAAAACTAACACATTGCTGTATCGAAGAGAAGTTTAATAATTTGCTAATCGTATTCCTGGGATGTACTGTATATTTTTAATTCTTGGCTTTTCACCTTATTCCTAGTTTATTTCTGCATGCTTGTTTGGAACACTACAGCAGCTATTGGGCCAGCTGTGTGTTCAGCTGTCTACTGATTTAATAAAAATGACATTATGTTGATATTTCTTCCTTTGCCAAAAAGAAGGAAGAAATAAAGGGGGAAATGCAGACAGTTGAAAGCGCAATCAATAAATTCTAAAACTCCTTTTTGAAGTCTAAAAGGGAAGAAAACCCGAATTGCATAAAAATCTGTATTGCAAAGTTTTTTTAAGGGCCTCAGTTCCCAGAATCCAGTATTCACACTGATTGGGAAATTTTGGAGCTACAGTCCAAACTAGTAAGTTTTCTAAGCTCTGCTCTAATGAAACTGGACAGTTCTGTTACAATGAAGTTGCAAGTGACATGGGAAGTTTACGTGCCTTATTTAGTGCCTTTTTTCTAGTGAGATATGGTTCAAGAAATAAAGTTAAAGTGAGAATATCAATGCCACCACTTAAACCATACATTTGCTTCCAATATTTTTCTTAAATGTACAACATTAAAATAGGAGAAATTAAGTACTTTTTGACACTCAAACTTTTTTCATGTCAAAATGTAGTTTTTTTGAAATTGCTCAATTCAGTTCCCTTCAGAGCTTGGAAAATTATTTTTAGAGGAATCAGTTACTATGATAGTGTCAAGGCCCTCCACAAGTATTCAGTTGCTGCTATAATTACAATTTTAAAAGACATCAATTCTTTCCCCCCTATTTTTCAAAAGTAGTTACAAGTATTGGTGTTTTAAGTTAATAATAATAATAATAACAACAATACTTTATTTATAGGCCACCTGTGACGACTTGGCTTATTAATTAAAGTCTGGAGGATTTAAAACTTCCTTTCGGTTCGCTACCACCAACCTAAAATATTAATTCTAAGATTTTCTTTATTATAAAAACCACCCTTCAGCTAGGCTCTTTAATCTTCTCACCAAAATTAAACTAAAAGAATGCTGAGGTAAATAAACTTCTTTAGTATGGGGAGCTCGAAAGATACTGGAGCTGGATCACACAGCCGATGGAAAGAGCATAACTGAGGCTTTTCTTTTAAGTTAATAAGTTAAACTTTTATTAACTGAACAGGCACAGATCGTAGTGGTTCTTTTAATGAAGTACGAGAGCGTATGGTTAATTAACAGATGGTTCAACAGCGTGATGGTTACAGTTAAATTGCTTCTTAATCTTAGATGTTCAATGTTACACAGACAGTGCTAGACTTGTCTAAACTAGAACTCACTCCCCACCAATATCTAGACTAGTGGTGAGCTATCTAATAAAGCAACTATCTTAGATAGTTCACTTCAGAGCTTTGATACAGAGGCTCTATACTCTAAACCAGAGCTTTGATACAGAGGCTCAATACTCTAAAACAGAACTTTGATACAGAGGCTCAATACTCTAATGAGTTCTGACCAGGAGCTGTCAGCAACTCTCCACTCTCTGTGAGAGCGTGTCACGAACACTCCTCTCTCTCTGAGAGCTTGTCAAGAACTGCCCTCTCTCTCTGAGAGCTTGACAAGAACTGCTCCTCTCTCTTGGAGAGCTTGTCAAGAACTGGCAAATAATCCCTGACTCTCTCCCTCCAGTAGTTCGGCTCCTCCCCTAACTCAGAGTTCTATCTGCAAAACTGCCAGGCTGGTCTGGGCCCTGCCTTAAATGGGTGAGTTCCTCATACCACCCTATTTCCCCAAGGGGACTCAGGGCAGCTTACAGACAAAAAAACAAAACAAAATCTGGGACAGGCAAGTTAAATGTATGGGAACATCTGAATGAAACAAGTTTCTAGTACAAAACATACTTTCAATGCATCTCCCTGGTAATTGTTATCATCAACATCCATACCAGAGCACAAAGCAGCAGCATGAGGCACAACACACCCATAAACATTTGAACCATTTGGCATTCCTATTATACCTTTTAACAAAGCCACAATCCATAAAAGTAAGTCACAGCCACCAATAGGGCCATGTAGAGAAAATATGCAAGTAAATACATATTACAATATAGTTGACCCTCTATATCCATGGATAACTCTAACAATTCTATTGTAAATAACTACTTAAAACAAGAGATAAAATGCTATTGAAATGCATACAACAAGACATACAGAGTTAAAATCTTCTAATGGCATGCAGATTGAAGTTAGTAACTTAAAATTGATTGGATGGGCCTGCTAGAAGAGAAGTCATATTTTAAATTCCCACAGCACAATTAGCTGTCAGTGCTCTTCTGGTAGATTATTCCACAGTGCTGGGGTGGCAAATGAAAAGCTTATCTGGGTGACAGTCACCAGTTGGATTCTGGGGGGCTGGAGTAGATGCCCTTCAGAGGACCTTAAGTGTCTTAATGGGTAGATAGCTACCATGCTAACCCCAATAGATACCAAAACCACACTACACCTTATTTTGTATCTATAAAATCTACAGCTGACATGGGAGCCTTTTTGTATTATAAGAGCAACTTGGGCATGTCAGAGGACCACCTTTGTTTAGGTGAACAAAAGCTGGTCAAACTTAGTACAAGATGTATTAACCTCTAAACCTCTTTCAACAGATTTTTAAAAATAATCTTTCCTTGAAGTACCTATTTTGAGAGGATCTTTTAAAAGCCAGATTCATGAGAAAATGAATGACATGAAATTATAGACAAGTTCTTCTGAAAGTGGCAAAGTATGGAAATGCAATTTGCCAATGCCTGCTAAATAGTTTAAGTCTCTTGCTGGAGTTTTACATGATGGCAATGGTAGTAACAGCTACATTAAGAAAGAACATCAAGGAAATTTGAATTTTGCAATAAATGCCATTGTTCTTTGTGGATGGTTCTTGCTGAACACATGCTTGTATTATATGAAAGAAGCATGCCCATAATTGGAAGAACTAAGGAGGGCTTTTACAGGATGGGTTGGTAAACTACATAATATAATTAAAGATTTAACTAGAAGAATGCAATTCAGGCCAAAATCCCTGAGTCATTTCTCAAAACCTTGAGACATTGCTCTGTTTCAGAGCAGAGGTGCTTGCTGTGTCTGTCTAGGTCAGGTTGACATTATAACAGCCTGGGGGTTACCTGGATAATTCAATGATATAGTTTAGTAGATACTCAGAAAATGTCTGTAATATGTGCTTCATGTCACATGAACTAAAACTGGTTGGAGCCAACTATTACCATCACACTTTTTTTTTAAAGGAATCATAATATGCTTTTATTGAAGGCAACATCCAAACAGATGCATTGCAGCGAGAACTGATAAATTATCTTAATATGGCAGGGAACTTTTTTAAAAAAGTGTCCGTTAAAATGAAAATATTCACCAACGCCCCAGAACAAACATATCATCTTAAAACAGAATAGGTCTGTAAGACTCTTTAACACTTGTTTGTTGATTATATTAATAGTAGAATATATTAAAGAAGTGCAATATAAATTTGATTTTAATTGTTTTGTACACACGCCAGTGAAAAGGAACTGATTGGATACAGTTCACAGGCAGTATGTTAATATGTTATTTTCATATGATGATAGCTTTGCATAATCTCCCTTTTTCCCCAAGATTTTCCCCAAAACCTGTTGTTAACCAAAGCACAGGAGAGAGGAAGAATACAATTTACATAAAATCGGCTACCCTACACATTAATTAGTAATGTGGCTGAGCGGAAGGTGTGTTCACTTAGTCGAAAGTACACTTTATAATTTATACACCAGCTGTTTCAGCGCTTTCGAGTCCATTTTCCTCCCTGCCTGCCTCTAATGAAATCATGTTACTGGAGAATTGACTGGGGTGAATTGAGATTTTAATCCCATTGATGCTCTTCTATGGAAAGGCACACTGGTGGGAACTTTTAATGGAAGGTCTGTAATCAGAAGACACTTGTATTCAGTCCCCCACTATAATGAATCTCATCAAATGTTAAAGCCTAGGCAGTGTGCAGAAGGCTAGAATTTCAAGGTTTTTGACCAACCCCATTTGAAGCATTCCTCTGGGAGTGTTTGATTACTCAAGTTTAGCAGTTTATTGCCTCATCTTTCAATATCCAGTGAAGCACAAAATTCTCATCTAGGTTGCTCTTTTTACTTAAAGAACAGGCCAAAATAGACTCCGAGCTGGTAGCACTGTCATTGAGGTTAATTCTTTCTTTGCAGTTAACGGGGAGATCAATCAGAAAGGAGCTTCAGCAACATTAGAATACCAAACACCACTAATAAAAACCTTTAGGTTGCATTTTGCCAAGATAAAAAAATTAAATAACCTTTTAAAAAATCTGCTTTGGAGCTCCTTTTGTCTATATGTGCTCACACACTCGTCAGCTGTTCCTTTGGAGCTTAACAGTAACATTAATTGAAAGGTGGTGCTGTTCTGCGAAGGATAAAACGAGTTAGCAGGACGTAAACATGTATTAAAATCCAGCAGAGTGAACAGCCCCCCCCCTTATTCCCAAAACTTTGCAGTCAAGGAAAGTAGGGTCATTAAAAGATTGCTGGCCAAAAAGCATGCTGAATCACAAGCTAATGGGATTCATTATGTCAACAGCATGTTAGCATAGTGTTTCCTTCTCTAATAAAGGAAGGGATGAGCAAAAAGAGGCCTAAAAAGCAAATCCTTTAAAAAACAAAAAACCTGTTTTATTTTTGTTTTAAATCATATGGGGCGGGGGAAAGGGAAGGAATGCATTTGCTGGGCACAGAAACAAAATACCAATTAATACAATTGGAAGACTTTTAAACAAATACACTGTAAAAGAAATAAACATCTTAAAATGATGGACTTTTTGATGACAAAAGGATGTTGAGTACTCTGGAAAAGGAATACATTGATTTAAAATAGGATTCCCTCCCCCTCTTCAAATGCACTGAGTCAAAATAGATGGAATAAAGCAAGAAAGCCTTTTAAAACATTTTATGAAAAGTTAGCGCATGAGCCATTTGCTTCCTTGGGCAATGAAGGAACAATTCTCAGGCTAGTTATTTTAATGAATATATGTTTACCTGATTTTCTTCTCCTGTAGGAGGCCCAAAGATGGTGTTGCCTTACCTAAAAGGGAATTTTATCTTCAGCAGCTATCCTGCTCTTCATTGTCCCACTCCAGAAAACCCAATACCAAGGATTTCTTTCTCATGTATAAGATTAAGCAAAACACCAAGAAACTAAATCCATGCGGCATTTGTCTGATGCTGAGAGGGAAAATACTTGCAGCTCCCACAAGTACCTGTATAAAATAAGAAGTAAAACTCAGTGACATTCGTGGTCTCACCATAAGTTGTCAGGCAACTTGACTGCACATACGCACACTCCCAAATGGAGATTTATAGCATGGGAACAAATGCTTCCAGTATTCACAGTGTGTGTAGTGTACTCACTGACCACTCACAAAAAGATATTGCTTCCATTGATGAATATAAATGTGTTTCTGTGTTTGAGGGGTAGTGCAAATGTCTTCATTTATTTTGTTGTATGTTTTAAGAGCTATATAATAATAAAAATCACTTTAATATTAAACTGGTTCTCTGTTTAAACTTTAAATGTATCACTGACTCCTGCCACACATCCCACCACTGCCCTGAGCTTTCAAGCCACAAACAATGTGTGTCTTTAAAACCTACTATTCATGTCTGATGGTCTGGCAGGCACGATTGACTGACAGCTTGCCTTCTTATTGCTGTTGTTGCAGTGCCAGAAACATACTAGCCAACTGAGTTGATTTGGCAGGGATTGTCCTGATTATTTCTCGCTTACCCCACTTTTCAGGTGCTTTAAAAATATCTGTTTTGCTCTCCTCCTATTTTTCCTTTTGTCCTCTGCTTACTTTCATTAGTGTAAATTGAGTTCAAAGTGCACAACCAGGGCCCTTCTAGACAATCCCCAAAATGCAGGCCCTGTTGGATTTTTACCTGAGGTGTTCAAATAACCCCTCAAGTAAAAATGAATTAATTTGAGACAAACAAGAAATCCCTGCTTTATTCCAAATTAATTAGATATCTAATTAGACCTGGGTCTTCCTGAAAGGCCCAGGTCTAATGGGGTATGAGCCCTGTGGGAATGACTACCGGGTAGTCTCAAGAACCAAACCCCACACCCATCCCACACCGTTTGGACTCCTTGAGCCCAAAGATGTGAAATCGCACCCCCGCCCCCTTACAAAACCTTAAAAGAAAATAAAACTTACTGCCCTGCCAAGCCTCCTCTCTGGCAGCCCTCCTGGAGCATAGAAAAATAGTTCCTGGCACCCCTCCACATCTCCTGGGGTGTCATTTCTATGCACTAAGAGTGCTGCCAGAGAGAAGGCATGGCAGCCTGGTTTTTATTTTCTTTTAAATGAGGCTGGTGGGAATGAGTAACAGGGGCTTTTCAGCAGTGACCCCCCGTCTGTGGAATTCGCTCCTCAGCGAAATCAGATTGGCATCCTTGCTCATTTCTTTCAGAAGAAAACTGAAGACATGGTTGTGGAACCAGGCTTTTGGCTAATGGATTTAACAGCACCTAAACATAGAATTGGACCATATGCTTGTTGTAATGGGAAAGGCTCTATGATTGTTTAATTAATGTTGTTTTTAATCTATGGTATTGTATGTTTTTATATTGTTATTATAATTGTTATTTATTGCGGCATCGAATCATTGCCATTGTTAGCTGCTCTGAGTCCCCCTGTGGGGGTGAGAAGAGTGGAGTAAAAATGTTGTAAATAAATAAATAAATTTAGGGGGTGGGGTGGCCCATTCTAGTTTGGTAGTTACCGTGCTGGAATGGGGACAACCCCCGGGAAAGCCTGCCTCTTTAGGGTGCCTGTGAGGACTTAAACCCATGTCTGAGTGTGTTTCTTTATTTGTCCTCAATTAACTCACTGGGAAGGGGGAGGAGGGGACCTGAGAAAATTATTTCCTTTCCAAGTGGCTAAGGTAAAAGCTATAGCTTCTCCAAATATGTCTGTTCTTCCTCATTAATATATTCTAATATTGTTTGGCCACACTTGTCCTCATTTCCGTTTGTGAAATCTTGGCAGGTATGCAGGAAGGCAGCAGAAATGGAAAGTTTAAAAAAATCTGATAGATCTCTTACATATGTGATACTTGCTGTCATTTAGTGGATTCTTCTTTCTTCTCTCCAGCACTGTCTTGCATATAAAAGAAATGTCTGATCATGGTTCCTGCAATTAACCATTCATTCTCCTTATTGATGGAATTCTAATGTATTTCACATAAGGAATGTCCAGAATATTGATTTTGGAGTCAGTTTCTTCACCAGTTTCTCCTACTTGCACCAGAAATATGTCCATTCTTGAGATATAAATGTTAAGACAAATATATACATTCTTGCTATTTCTTTACATACACATTGTTCCAGTTTCATTTTTATTATCTATTTGAAGGTCCTATTCCTTCCAGACTCTAATCTTGTTTATTAACTTGTTGGGAGAAAGAATTAAGATTGAATTAATAGGGGGGGGGGGGAGAAGAAATAAAGAAATAATTGAATAGTACATATATCATGTTATAATATAGTCTGCAAAAATTGCAAAGCCATCCTGCAAGGGAGTACTAAAATGCTCAGTACTTTTTACCACTCTCAATAATCTCCCCATACTATCTATGGAGCTCATCAAAAGATACGTAAGGGTCTGGGAGGTACTGTTTTACAGTGGCTCCAGTCATGGAGAGTCATTCTCAGAAGGTGTTGTTGGGGGACACCTGCTCAGCCACACAGCTCAATACTGTCCCTCGTGTTGTTTAACATCCACATGAAGCCATTGAGAGAGATCATCCAGAGTTTTGGAGTTCATTGCCATCTCTAAGCACTAGCAGATGTCAAACATCTCTATCACCTTTCTTATTTTTATTATAATTTAATGTTGAGACTTTACAGCGAAAGTGGATGCAAATATATATGACATTTAAAAGTAGGATAATATAGATAGAAAGGATAGAAGAAGAAAACTATCACTCCTTTCCATCTGCTGCTAAGGAGACTGTTCAGGTCCTGAACTGATGCTTGGCAGTTGTAATGGTCTGGATGAGGTTTAACAAATCAAAATTGAATCCAGACAAGACAAAGATACTCCTGGTCAGTCACAAGGCTGAATGGGTTACAGGGTTACAGCCTGTGTTGGATGGGGTTACACTCCCCCTGAAGACTCAGGTTCGCACCTTGGGAGTTCTCCTGGACTCATTGCTGAGCCTGGAACCCCAGGTTTTGGTGGTAGCCACCGAAACTTGTGTGCCAGCTAAACACCTACCTTGGGAAGCCAGATTTAGCCATGGTAGTCTACACTCTTGTTACATTTTGAATAGACTACTGCAATAAGCTCTACAGGGGGCTACTTTTGAAGACTGTTTGGAAGCTCCACTGGCTGCCAGTCTGCTCCCAAGCACAATTCAGAGTGCTGGCTTTAGCCTTTAAATCCCTAAACGATACTGGCCTAGCTTACCTATCCAAACGTATCTCTCCCCTATGAACCATCTTGAAGGTTAAGATTGTCTGGAGAGGCCCTGCTCTTGATCCTACCCCCGTTGCAGGCGTGACTAGTGGGGATGAGAGAAAGGGCCTTCTTAGTGGTGGCCCTTCAGCTTTGGAACTCCCTTCTCAGAGAAATTAGATCAGCTCCCTCCCTCCTGACCTTCAGGAAGAAATATAAATCCTGGTTGTGGGACCAAGAGTTTGCACCATGATTCCCAGTGCAACAATGATTTCTCGGTGCAATCAACGTGCTTGTAAAAAGCGTGGGATGAGTCCTTCCTAAGAATCTTCATTCCCGAAGTAATGCCAGAGAGAGAGAGAGTACGCAAAGATAATTGGAATGGCTCGTGGAATATGCTTTTGGATTGTGTGATTTTAAATAATCATTTTAGGTGATATGTTTTCATTATGTGATTTTAAAGTTCATGTTGTTGTTTTTCTATATGTATTCAAGGCATCAAAATGTGCCTCTGCTGTGAGCCACCCTAAGTCCCCTTCAAGGGTGGGAAGGGCAGGATATAAATGCAGTAAATAAATAAATACTATTTCGATCAGATCTTCTACAACTAAGCCTCAACAACATTATTATTATCTATCTATCCACACAATGTCAAACACGTCTGTATTTTTATTTTTATTTTTTGAAATCTCAGTCTATCAGCTCTGGAACACAATTTAGAATTCGGATTTACATGCAGAGTTTTAGATAGATTTGGGTTACATATACACTGTAAAATTAATGCAGTTTAGCAACACTTTAACTGCCTTAGCCCAATGCTATGTAATCATGGTAATGAAAGTTTTAATATTCTATGCCAAAGAGTACTGGTGCCTCACCAAGCTACAAATCCCAGGATTCTATACCATTGAGCTATACCAGTCAAAGTGGTGTCAAACTGCATTAATTCTACAGGATAGATGTACCTTTAGGTGCCTCCAGTTCTGTCAAAACAGGCCTTCATTTCTGAAGCTGCTACTAATCTGTTGCTACATATGTAGTTAGGAGCTCTGAGTAAAGGCATTTAGAACTCAGGGGATACTGAGGGGATAGATGTGGGTAACTAAACCAAATCCAAACTACTTCCACTGTGCCCAAGAACTTATGTGGGATGTTCAGATTCTCATCTTTAACCCAATAATCTTTAAAGAAGCACGGTAGTTTTATGGTTGTCTGCTGCATTGGTCAGTTTTCAGTTTCAGTCATAGATCTGATTCTCACAACTTGTAGCCTCTATAAAAAGGATGGATTTCTTTCCATATATGGAGGATGGCAGTGCACATAACATCATCCTTTGAAAATTCAGGGAATTGTTTGCAGTATTTGAAAAAAGTTGTTCTTCAATTATTCAAAGTGCAATGGAGTCTTAGATATTCTTAGTTTAAAAAAAAACCCCAATCAATGAAATTTAAAGAATAGAGAAGAAAATTGCTCTATTTTTATATTAGAACTCAGTTATGGCCTGGCACTTATTTTCAATGTGTCAAGTGCTTGCTTCTCAATTCAGTCACAGATGTTTCTGACCTCATATTTTATGTCAACCAAATCTCTGAAGTGACATCTTTTGGATTAAAAATAGCATATTCTACAAACTTCATTTTGATCTTTTTGATTTTTTTCTCCCCATCCTCTTTTTTTCCAGGCAGGCAGTATTAGAAAAACGCAGTCATGAGCTACTACATGCCATTTTGATAAAGGAGGCTACAATTCATGAAGAGACAGAAGTGAAAAAAAAGAGAGGAAAGAGTGGTGTAATCATAAGAGGTGACTGCACTGAAATGATGTGTTGTTCTGATTGTTATTGACATAAGTACTCTCATGTGCTATGCAAGCTGTGATGTGCTCCTTGGAGGTCATAAAAGCAAGAGCACTCAAGTGATCCAAATTAACCTGATTGCCCTGAGAAAATGATGCCCTATCCATTTGCTCACCATCTCAATTTTATGGGTAGAATTTCAGAGATACTTTCTACACTTTAGGAAGGGCAACTCCTTGTAGCACCAACACGGGAATCAGTTTGAAAGTTTAATGACTTTGACATTTGTTCCAGCCATACCGGTGTTGCAAGTTCCTACTGCTAGCTCTTCATGACTGATACAATTGCAGCTTATTCTGGGCCTCCAGACTTTACAATTCTCTTGCCAGCTGCTGACATTCACCAGCTTTTTCTTCCATCAGTTTTCTACAGAGGAGATCAGTTTATCAAGTCACACTGAAGATGCATTTTGGTCGAGGAGACCAATGACAACAATCTTGTCATAGATGATTATGTCATGGCACATTTGGATTATTTTGCTGATGGAAATGTTCCATAAACAAAAATAGGAAGAAGGCAACTCCTTCTCCACTCTACAGCTTCCTGTCCACCATCAAAACCTTTTGTAAAGACTACCAAGAATTGGTGGGGAAGCAATACTCAAGGAGGAGTTTGCTAGCATTACATTAGAGGTAGCCCATTGATAACTCATATTTTTAGGATTAATTTTTATATAATGCTTGCACCAGGGCAGAAGACAAATACTCATTTCAAATACTCATGTCAACTCATTACTGTCTCCTTTCTACATGTGCTGTAATACATGCTGTTCCAGAGGATCTTTCACCCTATAGAGATAAGTTTTCTAAAGTGCTTGCTAGCTACAGTGAGAATAGAGGCCTAAAGGGGCTTGGTATTATTTGAAAATTACTACATCCATGCCTTTGAATCCTAAACACAGTTACAAAGGTTTTCTTTGTAAGCACCCAAGAAGGATAAATTAGGACTAGTTAAGTTCATGGCATTATTACACATCATTAAATACCTCCTTGGTATAAGCACATCCTTAGTTTTGGGCTGGAATGTCTGTATATTACTACTATATTTCATTCTTTGTAGTTTGTACTATGTGGTTTCAGTGTGGATTCTTATTGTAGTGTTTATTTTATCATACATCTCCTTGTGGATCTCTTTACTTTCAAAGGTGGAAAATAAACAAAGAGTTAATCTTGCCTCAAAGGCCATTTGTGGACATTACTAAATCTGAGAAGCTGATGCAATACCTGCAGCTAAACAAGGAAAGACAAGTAGCAGAACATCAACTCTCTGGAGAAATGAGCCAGTGATTAAAGCTCAGAGGAAACAGCAATCAAAAAACATTTGGACTTTGGCAGTTCATAGCTTTGAAAAACTCACATCCCTTGCTTTCTTCTTACAGTTTTTGTTTGGGAAGTACTGCTTGGTAAGCAATTCTTCTTAGTTATTCTGGTAGTAGAGCTATATTTCAACTCACTAAAATGCAACAATCTTTTATTTTAATATTCTAAATATTCTGGACTACCCATCCCAGAATTCCTTATCATTGTTCATGACGTTTGGGACTTTGGGAGATAAAGTCCAACAAACATCTGATCACAACCATCCTAGACTGTTTCTTAGAAATAATGAAGTATAACCATGTATGTTTTTCTGTTGAAGGAACTGCTGTGGTACATGTAAAGCAGGCAGGGTGATCCACCCTCCAAAATGCAGCCCTTAGAGGAGATGTCATAGTGGGGGATGCAGAGAAAAGGAGAGAAAAAGAGAGAAAAAACTACACTGGAATTTGCGTAATATGACAGGACAAAATATGTTCACCTTTCATTTGACAATATTACTATACAGATTTTTTTATCTAACATGTTCATCCATCTTCTGAAGAAGTACCATTCTCTTTTTAATTCTCTCCTTCTGAGTAATACATGAAATCCAATGTTACACATACTGTTATATTAAATTTGCCCTCTCTGCTGGACGAAATTTGCATAATTATGTTGTTGCACTTTTAGAGACATTTTTCTGAGTTGGCATAGACAGCATCAGACAGCAATTGTGGGTAAATGTGGATCAGACTTGAGAAAGCTGGCCTCAGATCCTCAGTTTAGAATGCTTCATAATAAGAATGAGTTTAGGTCCCAAGTACTCGTATTTTCAGCCCATTTTTTTTGGCTAGGGCTTTCATTGGAGTAGATTGACCTCCATTCTATAACGCTGGTGGGAAAATGTCCCATATTTGCTACTAAGTATGGAAGAATGCAGCTAATGCTTAATAATATTTGTATAAGTAAAAGTCAAAATATGTTTGTTTGTTTGATCCACAAAAATGCCTACATGATTTGATAGATCTCAACCAAATTTGGTATGCATACTCATCATGACCAAACTTAAGATATTGGCATGTTGGGGGGGGGGTACCTTAGATAGTGATACCAAGGAATGGCTAGAAGGGCTAGCAGAGGAG
Source organism: Anolis apletophallus (assembly GCA_030556195.1). NCBI lineage: Eukaryota > Metazoa > Chordata > Lepidosauria > Squamata > Anolidae > Anolis > Anolis apletophallus. Next base: position 87,154,684 of record JARBWK010000002.1, on the reverse strand, counting down.
ATAGAGGCCATCAACTCTAAGCAGTCTGCTATGCCCAGCTTAGCACCGGCTGGAGATGAGCCCTCAGCTGATGCAAACACTCTACAGCAGTCTGTACACTCCCCTGAAACTGAAGTTAGCATGTATAAACAAGCTACAAGAGGGTTAAACATACCCACACCTTTAGAGCATTGATTACAGAGCTCAAGGATCCGCAGGTCTCATAGAATGGCTGAATAACTTGCTGTTAATCTAGCAGTAGCTGAGATCTTGGGATATAAAACTCTCAATACCGTGACTCCCTCGCTGTGGATAATGCCATTACCTGGCTGGAGTGCAATGCTTATTTCCTCTCGACCTAGGCCTGACTCTACTGCTTCCTCGCTTGATCCCAAAGGACTTCTGCCTTTCATTACTGGAACGCTGAATCGTGGCATTGGCATCTTTGTTTGTTTGTTCATAATATTTTAGACTAGGCTTCTGGACATTCTGCAGTTGTTTAAGGACTTGTATCTGGCATCACTGACACTGAACTGTTGACACTGGCTAGCTTCCTTGTTTCTGGTGTTTGTTTGCACTTAGGCCTTAATCAGCAGCTGTGTTTATGACAGGGGCCTGATGGGAGATCTGGAGCTGATAGGAGTTCCAGATGTTCATATCTGGGGCTGAAATCATACCATATTTACTTGAATCTAATGCTCACCTTTTTTGGCTAAATTACATAGCCAAAAGTGAAGTGCACATTAGATTTGATGGCATGTTAGAATTGCACACATAAACCTACCTAGGCCCCTCCATCATTTATTTATTTATTTATTTATTTATTTATTTATTTATTTATGGTATTTGTACCTCAGCACGGCTTACATTTGCAGCACTACAGGCCGCAACACCACAATACAATTTAAAATATACCATATAATCAATGTCATTAAAAAGCATTAAAATATTTTTAAAACATTACAGTAAAAACCACTACATACAACTATAAGTAATTAAAGCCATCAAGTGGAACACATTGTCAATCCAGAATGGCTGACAGGCAAGGGGAAACCACACATTATATTCAACAACAAATGTGCACCTCAAAATTAAAGTGCACATTACAATCAGTGGCACATTATACTCAAGGAAATATAGATATTTCTAATAAATACTTTTTAAAAGGACTAACCCATCCAACACTGGGTATATACATTAGTTTATCTTTTAAAATGTAAAACACCATTCTGAACAATCACCATACTATCTCCAACACATCCAATGCTATCTGATTGGGATGGCCAAAACACGAAAATACTACAGACCTTCATGTCAGGCAGGGAAAGAATTTTGCTTGAAACATTAGATAACAGCTGACAGTCAAAGTAGAAAAACTTGGTCAAATTGTTCAATGATCTGACTTTGTAAGAAGCAATTCCCAAATTAATAAACAATAATCAAAGTTGAGTGGTACCTTTATTAAGATCACAAAAATATTACAAGCAGAGATTTATATAAGGGATGTATGCACTAGGGGTGTGGACTGCTTTGTTTTTGTGTACTGGATTCATACAAATTGGTGGATTCAGTTGCTGAATTCAGGAAAACGAGTCTGGCGTAGGGAAGCCAAAGGCTTAGCAGGTACAGATTACAGCAGCTGGAACTTTTTGGCAAATGGGAACTAATAATGGGGACCAATGGGGCCAAGCAGCACTTTACCTAAGGTGGAGGGGGAGGCGGCATGTCCTAGAGTCATAGAATCATAGAGTTGGAAGAGACCTCATGGGCCATCCAGTTCAACCCCCTGCCAAGAAGCAGGAAAATTTCATTGAAAGCACCCCCGACAGATGGCCATCCAGCCTCTATTTAAAAGCTTCCAAAGAAGGAGGCTCCACTACACTCTGGGGCAGAGAGTTCCACTGCTGAACAGCAGCTCTCACAGTCAGGAAGTTCTTCCTAATGTTCAGATAGAATCTCCTTTCTTGTAGTTGGCAGGGCAGCCTTGCTAATCAGGAAAGCTGCTGCTCCTCCTTTGCTTTCTTCTCCAGCAGGCTCCTCCATTCCTTCCTGATGGCCACCCTGCCCCCCGGTGCCTGCTTGAAGCAGCACTTTGTGCGGTGTAAGCATTGAAGGAGCCTTATGCTCCCTCCTAGGGCAAGATGGGAATTGAAATTTCTATTTTTCTTTCTCAGTCAATCAGTGGAGTGGTTGACTGTATATTGTGTATGTCCATTCTTATCCCCTCTTGTGGTGTGCGCTTGGGACTCCAATTCCCAGAAGAATTGTGGGGTTTTTTTTAAATTGTAAAAACTTTAAAAAAATTCCAAAAAATTAGTGGATTGGTGAAATATTCCAAAAGTTAGCAGGCCTGCAGTAGACAATGTGACTTATAAGTGTGGCAAGTTTCATGCTGATAGACATAAAAATTACAGAGAAATTAACCTCTATAGTTTCTCCATTGGCACCAATAGACGTATCTGTCAGACATGAAAACATAAAACCCTTCCTGATTTTGGGAAGTTTCCTAAAAATTGAATAGAGGGGCAGTTAAAACCCAGACACCATAAACAGCACTGTTAACAAGCATCATTTTGATACAGCCACCACATTTACAGGTATAATTTCCCTTATAGAAAATGCTGGGGACCAGAAGGATTCCATATTTTGATTTGTTCTTCAAATTTTGCAATACTTGCATATACATAGTGAGTTATTTTGGAAATGGGACTCAAGTCTATACAGTGAAAACTCCAAATTATGCTGCATATACTCTGTATGTACTCTTTATATGCATAGCCTTTAGGTAATTTCATACACATTAAAAATATTTTTGTGCATGATGTTTGTATGCACCAAGTTGTCAGAAAGCAAAGGTGTCACTATTTCAGCCATCCATGCAGATGATTTGGGGTTTTGGAATTCCAGTTGTGGAATGCTCAATCTGTATTATCTAGGGTTTTAAGAAGCATCCTTTTTTTATTTTTAAGCTTCGGCTTTTACACTGGCCTGGTATGAGCTCAGGTGATGGCTGAAATTTGCTCGTCCATCCACCAAAGTAAGCTGCTATAAAATGCCTAAGTTTTTTTCATTTTCTACATGAATCACCTAAGTGGCACCTCAATTTTCGAGAGAGAGATGGGGGGAACTATAGGATTGATGTAAATCTGGCAAGAATGATCATCCTCGCGGTGATGATCTTTGCAAATTTGCTTCTCTTCATGAATTTCCAAGTTCCAGTGACAACTCTCATTGAATATAAAACAGCTGGAAAGTCACAGTTCTAACTCCTTTTTTTGGCAAAGAGCTATGAATTTCTAAAGACTGAGTGAACAGCTTTTAAAAATGTTTTGTGAATAAAAATTAACAGGGAAAGAGACACCTCCAGCGGCTTATGCTTTGGTGATATTAATGTGCTCCAGAGGTGGGAACAGTTCATTCACTGATTGATTGCCCTTTATAGCCCACCTTATTCCACAGGCTATGGATGGTAATGGCAACTGTATATAAAAGAACTGAGCGGCATTGTGGAAAAGGTCATAGAGAAGGAATTTTTTGGTAAATACATTGGTAGGAAATTCACCCAAGTGATGGATTTATGACTATTATCCTTTCTAATGGAAATGTTTACTGCTGATTGAAGTCAAGGAATATTATTTTGGAAAAGCTACAGAAGGCTGGAGCCCAAAGGGCACTCAGAAAGGGGACCGGGATAGATTTATTAATTACTATGGGTAAGAGTTCAACACGGAAGAGTTACTATTTTTCAGTGGTTTTTCTCACACAACACAATTATAGCACTTTAACTGCCAGGCTCCATCCTGTGAAATCCTGGAGGTTTTGATTTTGTGAGAGATAGAGGTCTCTGCCGCAAAATCAAAATTCCTCACAAAACAACAGACCCTAAGATTCCACAAAATGGAGCTATGGCATCAACGTGCTATAATTCATTTTCAGTTTCATTTTATTATACGCTTTAAAAAAGACAACAACAACAACAACAAAAAGCAACACAAAAATCAAAAAGTCGCACCATGACCCACCCCGCAATCCTACTACAATTCTGCATTTTGCAGGAAACTTATGTTTATAGCCAAACTTAAATCTAGTGTTATTCAATTGTTGTCATGGCGAGGGACATTTTTGTACATGCTTTGTTCTGATTTTGTTGGACTGAACAGAAATGTCCGAAGATGGTACCAACATGCATATGATGCCTGTGCATGTAGCTTAGCATCCCACAACAGTTCTTCCTGCCCAAACGGGAAGCCTGAGTGGTCACTCAAAGATAGGAGTGGGCAGGTCTAATACAAATGACCCCACTTTCTCTAAATAGTTCAACAATATCTGAACATGCTTCACAACTGACTGCATATTTATTTATTTATTTATTTATTTATTCGGTCTTGTATACTGCCCCTTCCGGCAGGCTCGGGGCGGTTTACATATGAGATGGAATCTATTATAGAAGGCTGTAGTCAAAATGTCAACAACTGGTGCTTAGAGGGCTAAATTTGGCTCTTCAAGGTAAGAGAGAGATCTTGCACAGGACAAGGAAAGGCCCTGGAAGCACACTGACAAGACTTGCCACATAATTTGTTGCTATGAGCTTTTCCAGAGCAAAAGGGTGGCTTTTCCAAGATGCCAGACTGTTACCTCTCATCAAAATTTAGGGTGGGATAGAGGCATATTAACTATGCAAAATATGGTGCAATTTCTTGAGGTGATGGATAATTGTTGAAAGTTTTATGTTACAAAATTATATTTGTACCTTTAAGTGTTCTCAGTAATGTTAATTTTGGTTGTAACAAGTTACAGCAGAGGTGCTCAACAATTAGATTCCTGGGGAAAGGTGGGGGTCTAATTGTTATGTCCTTAAATACTCCTTTCCATTTTGTATCCTCTTTTGTGGCTACCTTTGAGGTTTCCTTTTATGGCTCTCCTGTGTGGAGGTTTACTGTGTGGAGTTTTATTTGTGACTCTCCTGTATGGATATTTTACTTTACTTACAATAAAGTAAGTTGACTTTATGCTATGGAGTTTTTCTCAATGACCACATTACTTCTGGGCTAAGCTGAAGCTGCTGCATTTTGTTTTACTCTGCAAAATTAGGTTTGTGTTTTATACTAGGAAAACCTAACCCATAATCCCTGGCAGGTTATGGGCCCAGGTATTGCATAGCCCATGTGTCTGGAGTGACTTTTGTTTTTGAAGTATGTGGTCTGGAAGATTGAGAAAAGTTTTCTTTGAAAGCATGTTTGGCTTTCTGTTCCTAAAAGTTCCAAGGAGTTGCCGCTAAACGCTGAGCTTCAAGATATCTGCCTCCGGAGATAATGAGGAGAGACAGAAGAAGATTTCCAGCCTGCGACGGATGAGTTTTTGTTTAACTTTCCCTTCTACGTGCTTATGCAACTTGGGCCAATTTTAATTGCTTTCCTGTTTTGCTTTGCACAAAAGGGATTTGTTTTTCTAAAAGACCTGCCTGGACTGTCGCAGCAGAGCTGATAACAACTGTTTGTTTCTTCTTTATGCGGTGTGATTTGCAAGCTGCTGGAAGCTGTTTTGGTTTCGTTTTTCCCTGCACCTAAGGAATGATAAAGGAGAAGTTTTGTTTTTTCTACATGAAGTGTTCTGGCTTGGCTGTTTTCCCTGTAGGAGAAGATAATTGCCTGTGAGTCAGACCCTGCTTGAGTTCAAGGAATACTGCAAAGTTTGAAAGATATTTGGACTGCTAGAAGCCAATTTTACATGGAGGTAAATTGGCTGGGCTTAAACCCAGGTATACTGGGGGTCCTTTTCTGTTGTTGCAGTGAATTTGTTTTTGGAACTTTGGGACTTTAAAGTGAAAGAACACAATGGCTTTGCCGCCTGTTCATATTGGTTCACTCCCATTTGAAAAACTTACTGATAAGAACTGGCTGAGTTGGAGTATCAAATTTAAAGCGTTTTTGGTTTCACAAGATTTATGGGAAATAATTGAGACTTTGCCAGCTCAACCTGATGCTACTGAAAGGAAACAAGATGAAAGGGCTCTGGCGCTTCTTCAATTGTCTGTGACAGACCCTTTATTGGTTCATCTTCATGATATTCCTCATGCTTAAACAGCATGGAATTTGTTCAAAGATATGTTTCAGAGACAGAGCAGTGGGTCAAAGATAATTCTTATGCGCCAGCTGTTTAACCTCAAACATGAGGAAGGTACGCCAGTACAACCACATGTTACGAAAGTTGTGGCTCTTTTTTCGGAGTTAAGAGCAAGAGCCATTACTTTTCCTCCTGAGCAGCAAGCTTTAATTCTAATGGGGTCCCTATCTCAACCTTTTTATGCGTTTATGGATTCTCTTCATGGAATTCCGGACAGGGATCTTACAATACCTTTTATTTCTGGAAAAATTATGGAATTTGAAGCTCAACGGAAATTGAGAAGTTTTGCTCCTGCACAGAAGTATTCAGGAACTGCTTCTAATGACACTGCCTGTGTTGTTAAGCCAAAGTCACAAGTGGTGTGCTTTAAATGTAAAAAAGAAAGGACATTTTGCAAAAATTGTTGGCAGAATCCAGGACAGTGGAGAAACAAGCAAGCGGAGAAACCTAGTTCTTCAAATGACTTTCAGCATGCTTTCCTGGTGACTTCAAAGATGGATAAAATGAACTCTTACATACTTGATTCAGGCTGTTCTCAACATTTGGTAAAGACTGTAGAACTTTTGACAAATGTGAGAGACTCTGATATAGATTTCATTTCTTTGGCTGATGATAGAAAAGTTCAAGTGATTTCTTGTGGTGATCTTTATATTGATAGTCTGAACTGTACTCTTAGGAATGTGTATTTTGTTAAAGAAATTGTGTATAACATTCTGAGTGCAAGCAAACTTTTGGATGAAGGTTTTGATGTGTCTTTAAAGAAAGAGAGATCTGTGTTAATTGATCCTCAAGGTAATGAAGTGCAACTTATACAAGAAAAGGGATTTTTCATTCTAAGGTCATCTGCAAATGTTAATTTGTCTGCTTGTATTGATCAGATACCTGATAATCCCAGGCCATTACATGACAAATGTATTCATGAATTTCATAGGAAAATGGGTCATTTGTCATGGCAGCACTTGAGAAAGACAGCTGAGTTGTGTGCAATTCCTATTCAAAGTTGTAAGAATTTTTTGGATTGTGAAATTTGTGCATCAGAAAACCTTAAGAAAGCTCCTATTGCAAAATATAGTGCTAGAGTTTCAAAAAGGATTTTTAGAGCTTGTTCATTTGGACATATCAGGTCCCCATCCTACTTCTGTAGGTGGTTCAAAATATTTTTTGATTTTGGTCGATGACTTTTCGAGATTGAAGTTCACCTTCTTTCTGAGAACTAAAGGTGAAGCTTTTCAAAAGATTTCTGCTTGGTTGAAGCTAATGCAGACACAGTTCCCTGAGTACCCAGTACAAGCTTTTCAAAGTGATCGTGGTGCTGAGTTTATGTCCAAACAAATGAAAAATTTGTTGGAAAAGTGTGGAATAATTCACAGATTGACTAATCCTTACTCGGCTAGCGAAAATGGTATCGCAGAGCGTTGGATCGGAGTGGTAAAAGTTGTGGCTAGAAAAATGCTAAGAGATGCTAGTTTGTCTGATGGTTTGTGGGCTGAAGCCGTGGCAAACGCCACTTATGTGCTCAATCGTTCTTTTTGTAGAAGTGTCAATAGTATTCCTTATGTATTGTTTTTTGGAAAGAGTCCTAATTTGAATTCGATTAGAGTGTTTGGAAGTGACACATTTGTCCTAATTCCTTCACAACAAAGACACAAGAAGGATACTATTTGGAAGAAATTGAAATGTCTTGGCCCTGCTCCTGAGTCAAAGGGTTGGTGATTTTGGTGTGGTGACAATCGGGTGATTGTTTCTAGAAATGTGAAGTTCCAACAACATAGTGGTTGGGAGAGGATTCATTCAAATCAGGAAGTGTTTGTGCCTTTTGAAATTCCTCCAATACACATACCACAAGCCACACAGCCAGCTACACAACAAGATTCACAATCAATGACACAAACAAGTACACAGGTACAATCGGTTCCACAACAGACTGCACAGTCAAATATACAACCAAGTACATCTGAAGATACACAGTCAGGAACACAAGTCAGTAGTCCTGTGATTGAGAGTAAAGGTTCTCAAAAGAGGAAAGTCGAAGCTGAATCCTCTAGTAGTTCAGAAACAGATGAGACTGATGGAGGAGCAAGGACCATTCCTAGGCGTAGTTCTAGAAAGACTAAAGGTATTCCCCCAAAGAGGTACCACTGTGATTTTGTGAAGTTTCAAAAGAAAACTGGTCTGAACCTCAGGGTTACAAAGAAATATTATTGATATTTTGATTTAACCTCTTAATTTTGAAAAGCACAATGAGTTTTGTGAGAAACTGAATTTACAAATGTGAACAAATATAATTTTGTGGAGGAGTGTTGAAAGTTTTATGTTACAAAATTATATTTGTACCTTTAAGTGTTCTCAGTAATGTTAATTTTGGTTGTAACAAGTTACAGCAGAGGTGCTCAACAATTAGATTCCTGGGGAAAGGTGGGGGTCTAATTGTTATGTCCTTAAATACTCCTTTCCATTTTGTATCCTTCCCTTTGTGGCTCCCTTTGTGGTTACCTTTGTGGTTTCCTTTGTGGCTCCTTTTGTGGCTTCCCTTTGAGGCTTCCTTTTATGGCTCTCCTGTGTGGAGGTTTACTTTGTGAACGTTTTCTCCTGTATGGATATTTTATTTTACTTACAATAAAGTAAGTTGACTTTATGCTATGGAGTTTTTCTCAATGACCACATTACTTCTGGGCTAAGCGGAAGTTGCTGCATTTTGTTTTACTCTGCAAAATTAGGTTTGTGTATTATACTAGGAAAACCTAACCCATAATCCCTGACAAGAGCAAAAAATGAAATTCAACAGAAGGAAATGCAAAATTCTGCACTTAGGTCACAAAAACCAAATGGTTCAACAGGACTACATGTGAAAAGGGCCTTGGACTTATTGTTGATCATAAATTGAACATGAGCCAGCAGTGTAATGCTTCATCAAGGTGAATGCAATCCCACTATATTCCATGCTGTCCAGATCTCATCTGAAGTACTACATTCAGTTCTGGGTGCCTCATTTTAAGAAGGCTATAGTCAAGTTGGAGTTAGTAATGAAGATAATATGAGGTATTGAGAACAAAAAAAAATGAGGAGAGGTTAAAGGAACTGGTGAATAGAAGATTGAGCATTACCAAGATTACACAATTTATCAGGTGTCTTAAGAGGTGCCACAAAGAGAAAAGTGGAGGTTTTTTTCACTGCTACCTTAGAGGATAGAGCAGTTCAGAGATGAAACCAATTGTATAGAAAGGTGGTGCGGGTCTACTTTTCTGGATGTCTTCCAAAAGAGGCTAGACAACTACCTGCTGGGGATGTTTTAGCTGGAGATCCAGCATTGAGCAGGAGGTTGGACCTGATGATCCATAAGGCTCCTTCCAAAACAAGCTTCTGTGATTCTATGCATCACAAATAATATAATAAAAATAAGCAGATCAGCTGCAAGAGAATAAAGATATTAGAATAATAGTTGAAGACATTTTTGTCTGATATGGCAGATAATGACTTTATGTTTTCATTTTAACTGCGGAGATTCTTTCCTCAGTGGGTTGTTTTATATGTGAATTTCATGAAATTGTGATGTTTAAATGTTGTCAACCACTCTGGGTAGTGCTTTGCACCAGATGTGTGGGCTATACTTCTAAAATTAACTGAATTTAAAAATAAAGAATTGAGGTTGTATGCTATGATGCACCAACAGCTATACGATTGAAAATTGCTGTATTGAGACAACATCATGTAAAATATGGTAATATCTGTCACAATCGCCGACTTAGAACTGCCCCTTGAACACACACACGGAGAAGTAGTAAAGGCTAACTATGTTTATTGAATAAAACAAATCCAAAAAGGCAATTCACTTAGAAAGTTCATAGAATAGAGCAATCAGCACGAAGCTGCAGTTCAGTAAAGTAAGCAAAGTTCCAAAAGGTAAATCCAAAGACGAATGTGGTAAAAAGCTTGGCAAGACTCCCGGATTCAATCCGGAACGAAGCAAGGGATCCGCACCAATGCGAATCGGAAACAAGGCAAGGTCTTGGTCTAAGGCGAGCCAAACTAGGCTCCAGGATTCACTCCGCTTCAACGCCCTTCAGATCAGACGTGGCCGGAGAACTGACGATCAGTTCCCACGGGGCCGTTCTAATCCCGGCCTGGAACCCCGACAATCTAGGGCCCGGCGTCTCCAGTCTCTACTTTCCGAACGGCGACGGTCTAGGGACAGATGCCAGCTCCTCCTGCCCTCCTCTATGTCCCTGCGCCTGTTATGAGAACGGCCCCGCTCTTCCAGTCCAGTATCGCTATCTTCCTGAGAAGCAGCCTCCCCGGAGTTTCCCAGCCGCTAGCCTCCATCTGCTGCCCGGCCAGCTCTTGGGAACCTCGGCCATTTGGGAATTCATAACTATCTCCGCTATCTGCTTCACTGCCTCCCATCTCCACCTGGTCCGCTCCTTCCCCGGGAGAATGCTCCCACTCGAGATCCCAGGCTAAACTCTCTACAGGTGAAATGGGCAAAGGCACGGCTGACCAATCTTGCTCTGGGCCTTCCAACTCATCCTCCGAGTCCCTTCCAGCCTGTGCGGGTCCCAATGCCAACGGGCCCCCCGGCGTCACCCCCAGTGGCACGAACAGCCCATGGGTGCTGCACTATCCCCCCCTCAGGGCCCCCTGGGCCGCCCCCCGGCTTGGGCTTGTCAGGATACTTCCGGTGGAAACGAGCCACCAACTCCGGTGCGTGTACATCTCGAGCCTTGACCTAAGCACGTTCTTCCGGGCCAAAACCCTTCCAGTCAATGAAGTACTCCAACTTCCTGTAACGGAGGCGGGCATCCAAGATGTCCTGCACCTCGACCTCCTCCCGCCCTCCCGCATCACGGGGGAGG